>CM053329.1:42213660-42528660 GCA_028583605.1 Dastarcus helophoroides
TACTTGCTGCAGTATTAAATCTTGAAATTAAAACAATCTTGAGGAGTGCATCTGCAAAAATTTGCATGATCTACGACCGTGCTCATATCATTTGAGTACCCGAACATGAACGTGCTCTTATATTTTTCAAAAAAATGTATACCTAGCGGCTCGTTAGCATTTCTTTTGTTTTTGTAAACAAGCGAAAATATTTTAAAGTGTCTTTATTTGGAGAGACAAAACTGTGCTCATATCATTCGAATAAATTCAAAAGATTCTATTGCTAATTACCTTTTGCGATATTAAATTTTAAAATTGCAACAATTCCCAATAGTGAGTCCGCAAAAAATAATCCGTGACCATGCTCATTTCATTTGAGCACCCTTAACATAAATTTTCATTTACCATTTTTAGAAAATTTTATATTGAGTGGTTAGTCAGCATTATTTTTATGTTTGTAAAGAAACGAAAACATTCTAGAATGACTTTATTTAGAAGCCCAAAACTGTGCTCATATCCTTCGACCAAATTCAAAATGATTATATTTCTAATGACATTCTGCAATATTGGACTTTAGAATTGTTAGCAATGCCCAAATTCTGCAAGAATTTGCAAAATCCGCGACCGTGCTCATATCATTTGAGTACCGTAAAAGTGAAGGTGCATTTACAGTTTTAATCCACTCGCAAAGGGTAACCCCATTATGCTTTTAAAGCACTGCGAGTGGGATGCGGAAACAAGGATAGATGGCGATGAACCGCCTTCTTCAACAAGGATAGGTTATAATTTTTGGGGAAAATTCCTTTCGGTAACAAGTTCCATAACTTGAAAGTCCTATAGAAAAAAGAGTCTCCGTAGACAGAAGTCCTCACTGTGTCAAGCTGAACCTTTTTTGAAAAATTTTACATCAAGCGGCTAGCCAGTGTTACTTTTACTGTTGTACACAAATAACCACACTCTAGAATGTCTTTATTAGGAGGGCCAAAACTGTGCTCATATCATTTGATTAATTTCAAAATGTTGTTATATTTGAAACATGATTGTTTACGGCATTGGACTTTAGAGTTAAAAACCATAACAATCTTTATGAATACAGCGTGTGCACATAAATTTGCAAGATCTGAACCATGCTCATATCATTTAGGTAATCTAAAGGTGATTCTGCTGTTTTCGTAAAATTTTGCATCTAGAAACTAGTCAAAATAATTCTCATTACATTTGCCTTTGCAAGAAAACAAACATACCTTTTTATTACAAGGGCAAAAACCATGCTCATATCATTTAATCAATTTTAAAATGATTTTATACTTAAAATAAATTTTATACGTTAAATAATATAACTGAAAACTGTAACAATCCTTATAAATATAATGGATGCACATAACTTTAAGAGACTTAAAACCATGCTCATATCATTTACGTAATCTCAAGATGATTTTGCATTTAGTGTTTTTGTAAACATTAACAACTGGAGACTATTCAGCAGCATTCTCATTAGACTTGCTTTTCCAAAGTTAGTAAAACATACATTTAAAAGTGTTTTTATTACGAGAGTTAAAACTGTGCTCATATCATTTGATCAATTTTAAGGTGATTTAATAGTTCTGAGGTACTAAACTCGAGAACTGTAACAATCGTCGAGAATATGGCGTGAGTGCATAAATTTGCAAGATCTGAAACCATGCTCATATCACTTGGGTAATCTAAAAAGGATTCTACATTCACTGCTTTTATAAAATTTGCATCTGAAGATAAGTAAGCATTATTTTTAATATCAAGAATACTAAAAATAATGCTTTGCAAAATAATGACAACTTACCCCCAACATTGTATTTATTTAGGGGGCCAAATCTGTGCTCATATCATTTGATTAATTTCAAGTTGATTTTTTACTTAAAATTTAATCTTCTGTGGCACTGGTCTTTGGAACTATAGAAACCCTCAAGAATATGTCGTTTGCCCTTAAATTTGCAAAATCTGACATCATGCTCATATCACTCGGGAAATCTAGAAATGATTTTGCATTCACTTTTTTTGTAAAATTTTACATCTGGAGACTGGCGAGCATTATTCTCAATATACTTGCCTTTGCAAATTATTGAAAACATCCCCCAATAGTGTATTCATTTAGGGGGCCAAATCTGTGCTCATATCACTTGATTAATTTCAAGTTGATCTTTTATTTAAAATTTAATCTTTTGTGGCACTAGACTTTAAAACTATAGAAATTCTCAAGAATATTGCGAGTGCCCTTAAATTTGCAAAACCTGACATCATGCTCATATCACTTGGGTAATCTAGATTCTGCTTTCACTTTTTTCGTAAAATTTTATTTTTGGAGACTGGTCAGTATTATTACTCTATACTCTACATTCACTTTTTTCGTAAAATTTGCATCTGAAGACTGGCGAGTATTATTCTCAATATACTTGCCTTTGCAAAGTAATGAAAACATCCCACAACAGTGTATCCATTTAGGGGGCCAAATCTGTGCTCATATCATTTGATTAATTTTAAATTGATCTTTTATTTAAAATTTAATCTTCTGTAGCACTGGATTTTGGAACTATAGAAATCCTCAAGAATATGGCGTGTGCCCTTAAATTTGCAAAACCTGACATCATGCTCATATCACTTGTGTAATCTAGAAATGATTGTGCATTCACTTTTTTTGTAAAATTTTACATCTGGAGACTGGCAAGCATTATTCTCAATATACTTGCTTTTGCAAATTATTGAAAACATCCCCCAACAGTGTATTTATTAAGGGGGCCAAATCTGTGCTCATATCATTTGATTAATTTCAAGTTGATCTTTTATTTAAAATTTAATCTTTTGTGGCACTAGACTTTAAAACTATAGACATTCTCAAGAATATTGCGTGTGCCCTTAAATTTGCAAAACCTGACATCATGCTCATATCACTTGGGTAATCTAGATTCTGCTTTCACTTTTTTCGCAAAATTTTACTTTTGGAGACTGGTCAGTATTATTACTCTATACTCTACATTCACTTTTTTCGTAAAATTTGCATCTGAAGACTGGTGAGTATTATTCTCAATATACTTGCCTTTGCAAAGTAATGAAAACATCCCCCAACAGTGTATCCATTTAGGGGGCCAAATCTGTGCTCATATCATTTGATTAATTTTAAATTGATCTTTTATTTAAAGTTTAATCTTCTGTAGCACTGGATTTTGGAACTATAGAAATCCTCAGGAATATGGCCTGTGCCCTTAAATTTGCAAAACCTGACATCATGCTCATATCACTTGTGTAATCTAGAAATGATTGTGCATTCACTTTTTTTGTAAAATTTTACATCTGGAGACTGGCGAGCATTATTCTCAATATACTTGCCTTTGCAAATGATTGAAAACATCCTCCAATAGTGTATTCATTTAGGGGGCCAAATCTGTGCTCATATCACTTGATTAATTTCAAGTTGATCTTTTATTTAAAATTTAATCTTTTGTGGCACTAGACTTTAAAACTATAGAAATTCTCAAGAATATTGCGTGTGCCCTTAAATTTGCAAAACCTGCCATCATGCTCATATCACTTGGGTAATCTAGATTCTGCTTTCACTTTTTTCGTAAAATTTTACTTTTGGAGACTGGTCAGTATTATTACTCTACACTCTACATTCACTTTTTTCGTAAAATTTGCATCTGAAGACTGGCGAGTATTATTATTCTCAATATACTTGCCTTTGCAAAGTAATGAAAACATCCCCCAACAGTGTATCCATTTAGGGGGCCAAATCTGTGCTCATATCATTTGATTAATTTTAAATTGATCTTTTATTTAAAATTTAATCTTCTGTAGCACTGGATTTTGGAACTATAGAAATCCTCAAGACTATGGCGTGTGCCCTTAAATTTGCAAAACCTGACATCATGCTCATATCACTTGTGTAATCTAGAAATGATTGTGCATTCACTTTTTTTGTAAAATTTTACATCTGGAGACTGGCGAGCATTATTCTCAATACTTGCCTTTGCAAATGATTGAAAACATCCTCCAATAGTGTATTCATTTAGGGGGCCAAATCTGTGCTCATATCACTTGATTAATTTCAAGTTGATCTTTTATTTAAAATTTAATCTTTTGTGGCACTAGACTTTAAAACTATAGAAATTCTCAAGAATATTGCGTGTGCCCTTAAATTTGCAAAACCTGACATCATGCTCATATCACTTGGGTAATCTAGATTCTGCTTTCACTTTTTTCGTAAAATTTTATTTTTGGAGACTGGTCAGTATTATTACTCTATACTCTACATTCACTTTTTTCGTAAAATTTGCATCTGAAGACTGGCGAGTATTATTCTCAATATACTTGCCTTTGCAAAGTAATGAAAACATCCCCCAACAGTGTATCCATTTAGGGGGCCAAATCTGTGCTCATATCATTTGATTAATTTTAAATTGGTCTTTTATTTAAAATTTAATCTTCTGTAGCACTGGATTTTGGAACTATAGAAATCCTCAAGAATATGGCGTGTGCCCTTAAATTTGCAAAACCTGACATCATGCTCATATCACTTGGGCAATCTAAAAATGATTCTGCATTCGGTTTTTTCGGAAAATTTTACATCTGGAGATTGATCAGTATTATTAGTCTTGCTTTTATAAAGAAACCAAAACATCTGTCTGTAAAAAATGTCGTTTATTACGAGGGTCAAAACTGTGCTCATATCATTTGATCAATTTCAAAATTTTATAAAATTTAATTTTCCTTTTTCTTTAGATTTAAAATTGCGATAGTGCATCGGTATAATGTAGCTATTAGTTTAGTAACCCCAAATCATGCTCATATCATTTAGGTATTTTTAAAATAACTTTATTCATAAAACATAATCTTCTGTTATATTGGACTTTAGAATTGCACTATCGCCCTCAAATATCCATATTAATTTGCAAGATCGTTTGCCATGCTCATATCATTTTATTAGCCCTAACATTATTTTGAATCGACTTACTCATGTGAGGCGAAGCAAAACGAATTTCATCGACCTCATTTTGTGATTTCACATACGAAGAGATGTAATAACGTAAGTATGGGTTTAATAAGGTGACTTGGGGGGTCTTAAAGGGCTATAACATACGATGCCGGAGCGCAAATGTGTACAATGCCTTCCGAATTCGTGTAAATACGAAATTATTCCACTAAGATATGGGTGATTATCTTGTCAACGTCATTAATCATTTCCCTGGCGGTTTAGATTACTTGGAGGCCCTTTTCTTGCCCGCTATAGAATTTGCCTGCCTCACTAAAAAGGGGCCTTTGTCAACGCCATCTTGCGACCCGAATCATCACGAGACGTAAAAGAAATTAATGCGCCTAAATACTATTTCCGGTTTTCTCTCTCTCCCCAATCGATACTTCATCACTTTAAGACACCCTGATGGTTAATATAATATTTGATGAAGTGGATTTTTACGTATTTCTTTTAGCAGCGATGGGACTCTTGTTTAATTTTAATTAAGGGGGAGGGTTTTCGGCGAACGTGCTTTATCGCTGATGTCCCCCGAAACACGAAATAAATACGAAGATATAGAAAGTGTGGTACGTGATAAAGACGAGCAGGGCCATGATAAATAATATAGGGACTTCGTGCTTTGGTGGCGAATTGCGGAAAATGACTGCGACTGCCAAGGCAGACCGCCGTTTTGCGGTCTTTTATAATATGGAGCGATAACATCCAGGAGCGTTCGATATTTTTTATTCATCGTTCTACAATTCTACAAGTGTCATAGAGAATGCGCAACGTCAGGGGTATTTCAGCGAGATGTATTGGTGGATCGACACGTACAATCATCTTTGGAGTTTGATTGCACTAAAAAGAAGCTGGAAGGTGGTTTTTATCAAAAAGATTTCGATAGTAGCTTCCAGATGCATTCGTTTGATGTCGGTTCGAAGCTTACCTTCGAGAAAGGAATGTGGATTTACGTTTTCGTTGCAGAAGTCTGGAGAAGCTTTCAAATTAACTTAAGAGCATGGCTGAATAAGCTCTTTCTTCAGACTTTTGCTTATATTCTCAAAAGTTTATCCCTTTTTGTAACCGTGTAGAAAATATAACGTTATTTTTAATTTAGTGCTAGCTCAAGTACGTACTAAAGTCGAATGGCTTGGAAAACCCCCATGTTTAGTCAAAGCAATTGTTTTTGTGTGGCCTCGAAGGTCGAAGGGCTTAGAATGCGAGACATATTAATCAAGCTCCCAGTCTTCTTTAAGCCTGCAAGTTATCACACACTTTTCCTGCCATTTACACAAAAAAATCAACCGAATTTATAGCACACTCCCGAGACGTGTCCCTTAAAATATTATCTAACCAAGCTGCATAAACTCCGGCAGTTCTATATTTTTGAACCCCAAATGTTTACCAAAATCGCGCCCGTGATTTATATATTTATATAAACGCCGCGGCGATACCTTCTCGAGAAATTGCCACTTTCGCCTTTTCAGTTGCATTCTAAATAAATTACCCGGACATGTTTGTTTCTAAAAGCAAGTGTACTTTATTATTCCCTTTATGGGGGTTTCGCTGCGAGATATTGACCGCTGAATGTCTGCTACCGGCCTGCTGTTGCCGCTGCAGCTTCCCAGTTTATTTTCTTTTAGTCGGTTGCAGTCAGATCGGATAAAACATACTTGTGTTTACATTCCGCTGAAATGGAAAACATGGAAGCATGTTATTGCGCTCGGGGATACTAATTTGAAAAGAATGAGCCGCAACTTCAGACGAAAAAAGTTCATAACAACACCGCCTTGTACGGCATCGGATAAAAGCGCTCAAATACCCCGGATTGCGAGCTGGCATAATATTAAAGAAAACTTGTATTTTAATCAAAATTATGTAGACAAATTTCCGATTTATTTGTCATTAGATGATAACATGAAGACATTGATACGTTCGAAGCTTTTTTTATGAAATTGGGATTTTGGTCAAGCAAATTTAAATAATTTGAAAGAAGACTTATAATTACATCGAAATCAGTCCACATTAGGCGAAATTTAGCGCTTTAATTAGATTTAAAACTCGCCTTAAGGAAGGACGACGAATGTTGGGAAATGGTGGAGGCGCCGGATCAATACGATTTTACGCGACGACGGCAAACGTTTCAAGTGAAATTTTTGAAGTATCTTCTTCGATTTACTGTTCCGCAGAGCTGACCAACTCGGAGGAAGGTTTGCCCCAATTTTGAAATTGAAATTTTTAATTACTTTACGTAATTTTGACTTCAAAAATTTTAATTCTAGAAAAATTTTGATTTTGTCAAAAGTTTTGCTATTCACTTTGAAATGTGAACCTTTCTCCAAATAATTCGAGTGAATTTTAAGATTTCCAGGAAATGTATTTTTAATTACTCATTCATTGATACATTATTAAGTGGTGAATGTGAAAACTTTCTTTAGTCAAATCATATTAGGTAAATCTCACGTGTAAGGATGAAGAGGTTCCATATCTCACTAAGAGGAAGGGGGGGTCCTCATTTAAAGAAAAAACAAGTGGAATACTCCACAATACTTCCACTAGAGCTAGTAATTAAGAAAACTATGGATTCATCGTCAATTCATGGCGTAAAAAGAGTCAAAAATTACAGAAAACAACTAGGATTTCTGCTGCAAAACTAAGCTTTAGAAGGAGTTTCAATTAACCGCGGAGATCGCATATATTCCGTCCGGCATACAACTAAACAATGAGGTTAAATCCTCTTAAATTTACATGGTAGTTTGTTGGTTAAATCCCAGCCCCGAAGCTAAATTCTCAAAGAGGGCACGTAAGTTATAGGGAGAGGTCCCACAATGGACCGCAAACGAAGTGGTCGGTGTCGTTTCTCGAATTTATCCGTTTATTTTCTTTATCGCTTCCTTCAGCGCGACGTAATGGACCGACGACGGCGTGCACACCTTCCGAAAGGAAAACTCGAACTCGGTTTGGCTGTTTGCTGTTATCTTTCAGATGCGAACAATGAATAATTTAGTTGAAAAGACGCGAGGAATTTCCATTTTAAGTCTTGGCGTTATCAAGATGGTAAGCCCCCGAAACAAGCTATGAGCGCTCTCGTCTACATCCTTTTTCCGTTTTAAAAATTTTTCCCGAACAATAACCTCAACGACGTTTTTCCAGCAAATACACTCCCGGTTTTGTGTTACGTAATGGGCTGTTTGTTTAATTTCAGTTTGATAAGACGCTTTTACATCCATTACTTTTTTATCCGGAGATTTTTCCTTTTGGGAAGTTTAATAATCGATTGGAGCCTTAAAATCGAACGTATTTCAAAGCACATTTACCTTTCAATACTTAAAGTTGGATTGCATTGGGTATAACCAATAACCAATAACCAATAACCAATAACCAATAACCAATAACCAATAACGTAAATATTAACAAATCACATTTAAGACAAAATGCTGAGGTCGAATGGTAACTTTTCAGGAAAAACCAAATCGAAGAAAGAATTGAGAACAGAAAGGAAAATAGCATGAAGAGAAACGAAAAAAGAGAGAGAAGTTTAAGAAGAGAGAAAGGATTAAGAAGAAAGAGGTGGCAGAGAAGAGAGCGCTATTACGCGATCCCTGTGAGCATTCCAAGAGCCTATAAATAACGAAAATGCGACCGTCATTATCACAAAAGAATATGAAAGAAATTAGGCGCTCCCACATTTGATGGTGTGCGGCTCCTGAGTTGTAAAAATGTTCTGGGCTGTTTGTTTAATTTCAGTTTGATAAGACGCTTTTACATCCGTTACTTTTTTATCCGGAAATTTTTCCTTTTGGGAAGTTTGGTAATCGATCGGAGCTTTAAAATCGAACGTATTTCAAAGCACATTTACCTTTCAATACTTAAAGTTGTATTGCATTGGGTAAATCATAACGTAATTATTAACAAATCACAGTGATGACAAAATGCTGTGGTCGAATGGTCACTTTTCAGGAAAAACAAAATCGGAGAAAGAATTGAGAACAGACAGGAAAATAGCATGAAGAGGAGTGAAAAAAGAGAGAGAAGATTAAGAAGAGAGAAAGGATTAAGAAGAAAGAGGTAGCAGAGAAGAGAGCGCTATTAGGCGATCCCTATGAGCATTCCAAGAGCCTATAAATAACGAAAATGCGACCGTCATTATCGCAGATGAATATGAAAGAAAGTAGGCGCTCCTACCTTTGATGGTGTGCGGCTCCTGAGTTGTAAAAATGTTCTGGGCTGTTTGTTTAATTTCAGTTTGATAAGACGCTTTTACATCCATTACTTTTTTATCCGGAGATTTTTCCTTTTGGGAAGTTTGGTAATCGATCGGAGCCTTAAAATCGAACGTATTTCAAAGCACATTTACCTTTCAATACTTAAAGTTGTATTGCATTGGGTAAATCATAACGTAATTATTAACAAATCACAGTGAAGACAAAATGCTGAGGTCGAATGGTCACTTTTCAGGAAAAACAAAATCGAAGAAAGAATTGAGAACAGAAAGGAAAATAGCATGAAGCGAAAAGAAAAAAGAGAGAGAAGATTAAGAAGAGAGAAAGGATTAAGAAGAAAGAGGTAGCAGAGAAGAGAGCGCTATTACGCGATCCCTATGAGCATTCCAAGAGCCTATAAATAACGAAAATGCGACCGTCATTATCACAGAAGAATATGAAAGAAATTAGGCGCTCATACCTTTGATGGTGTGCGGCTCCTGAGTTGTAAAAATGTTCTGGGCTGTTTGTTTAATTTCAGTTTGATAGGACGCTTTTACATCTATCACTTTTTTATCCGGAGATTTTTCCTTTTGGGAAGTTTGGTAATCGATCGGAGCCTTAAAATCGAACGTATTTCAAAGCACATTTACCTTTCAATACTTAAAGTTGTATTGAATTGGGTAAATCATAACGTAATTATTAACAAATCACAGTGATGACAAAATGCTGAGGTCGAATGGTCACTTTTCAGGAAAAACTAAATCGAAGAAAAAATTGAGAACAGAAAGGAAAATAGCATGAAGGGAAACGAAAAAAGAGAGAGAAGATTAAGAAGAGAGAAAGGATTAAGAAGAAAGAGGTAGCAGAGAAGAGAGCGCTATTACGCGATCCCTATGAGCATTCCAAGAGCCTATAAATAACGAAAATGCGACCGTCATTATCACAGAAGAATATGAAAGAAATTAGGCGCTCATACCTTCGATGGTGTGCGGCTCCTGAGTTGTAAAAATGTTAAAAATATGCGGTGTACCCACCACTTTTCTCTTTTATTGGATTCTAAACAAAGAGATTGACGTTCTCTCTTTATAACCCAAGCAACACTGAATGGTATATAAACGTTTTTTAAAGTTAAAATAAACGTAACTTTAATTTAATAAACGTTTATTATACTAATCAATGTTGCTTGGGAAGGTAGTCAGATAAAATTTTGAAAGTCTGATCATTGCTTGGGCAAGCATTATTATAAACATCGTCCTTTTTTATTTGCATCTTTAACTTTATTGCTCCTTAAATATTGAAACCTTCCCAATTATATTAATACCTCAGTCCAAACGTGAACTAAAAGTTAAAAAAAAAGGAGAAAACTTGATGATATTTATTATCGAAGTTATAACTAAACAACAACATAACTTTACTTACCTAGATCGTTTACCTTGGTGATTTACGATTGTTCTTCTTGTAAAAAGTAGTCTCATAAGCTACTTCTTGCAAGAAATCCAATCGTAATGGACTCAATAAATAAGCTCACCCGTAATTGAAGAGAACTACTACCAATGAAGACAATAACCACGCATTCATTCGACTAGTAATTGAATAATTTGTAACCAGTTTATTAAACTGGCATCGTTTTCCTCCAGGATACAATAGAACGAGCCATTTCCAAGGCGATACGTCATACAGTAATTGACGTGAAAAAACGACAACCGCCCATTACGCCGGACATGAAATATTTTCGATCGACAGATAAACCGTCCATAAAACAGAGAAATTCGATTCGATTAATGAAGAAGTGCAATAACTGGGCGCGATGTAATTCATTAAGGCGTTTTACGGGCCCTTTAAAGGTGCCGTTCACCCCCTTTGGCCACTTTGCAATAATTAAGGGCGAAACATTTACCGAATTAATCACATTAGCGAGATGAAAAACGACGAGGCGAAGATTTCACGGGCTTTCAACGGGTTCTAATGATGGAACAGAAGGTCGTGGAAGCCTTAAGGTCGATGCACGAAACTCGACACGCTACTCGAATAGAATTAGAAACTCCCTGGGAACCGGGGACGTCTCGCCCATGAAAAAAGTTGCCCGCGGTGTTGGCTTTCGAATTTTTGGTGAGTTAATAGGATTAAAGGGACATGAAATTGGTCTGAGATGCAGGGTGTCCGATTCTATTCACGTCAATGTTCGCGTGGTGGATGCGCTATACTTAACTTGAATAGAATCGGACACTTAACTTGATCAAGGATGAATTAGCTATCAAAAAAAACTTGCTCAAGCTGGGGAGAGTTACAACAGCTTCAGGAGTGTAGCTTACACAGTAGCTCACAGTAGCTTTCTGTGAATATAGTGCAGCTTGAATCATCTTGCTGAGGATATGAACGAATTTAGCGTACAACAAAATTGTGTACGATGTAACTTAAGTCACAAAGGTTACTAGTGATGAGCTCACTTTCTTGCATTTTGGGTTGCATAACAACATCTATTAGATACAATCACCCTCGGAAAGACTGGCGTTTAGGTACGTTAAACTTAATCAATAATGTCAATGAAATGTTCTATAATAAAACACACGAAGTGCTACAGTTAAAAAGATTAACAACCAACAACCATAGGACTGTTTCGGCCTTCGTTGACCTCCTTAGCATGGTATGGTCACTGTAAATGTTTCCCACTAATAGTATGTCAGCCACATAGGTGCTCAAGATATTTAAATCCCATTGAATGATTTGTAATTAACTGTATCCTTTCATTAAAAAGCGAGACCACTTTATCTATTTTTTCTAACAAGTTTACAACTTGTACTACAGTATGAAGGAAACAAAACCGAGTCCTTTGTATTATCAAGTTATCTTCCCCCTGAAAAAACATTGTGGAAAACCACCTTCTATAAAAACTGTAATCAATGTGAACCCAATGATTACATTTTAGGCCACTTTAACGGGCTAAACACATGTCTAATAATCAGTTCTAATGTTCTACGATTAGTCCTTTCCGTCATCTGGTTAACTAAGACGTATAATTCTACGGTTAAGTTACAAAATTAACTATTTCATGCAAGAGCCTTTTCTGTATAAATCACAGTTCGAACTTTTATACCAAATGCTGGTGACATGCAGCGAAATTATGGCACAAGCTACAATCGAATTTATTATGAGCAATACACAACATTATTCACTAATTAAACAATTCAAATCTATTCACATTCAATGACCGAGAACTTTTAATCATGCCATGGGATTATTGGATATATTCCAGTTCTATAATCCCTGCATACAATTCAGGCGATTAATGTCAAATCTGATTTGATTTTATCAAATTGTAATCTACTTAAAACCCGTCTTGCGGTCGGGGGTCCAGTGTTCCCAAAGCTCGTTTGATTGACAGAGTTCGAGGTGTGACAAAGTCGTGAAAAAAAGACGTCTAGCTAGGAACGTTTTATAACCGACTTGTGGCAAATGCCCGGAACGGAAATATGGAACATGGTGGCCATTATTTTCTACCTTACAGCTTAATGCCCACCTTTTTATGGTCTAAAGAACCAATTACGATACCTGTTATACAAAGGAGACCAATCCACACGCAGGAAATTCAGTGTGTTTGAACGACGATAATATCGAGAGTTTCCGGTGTCATATCCTGCCTGGTTTCTTTGTTAAAGTGTCTTAATTAATGCCTAAGTTGGATAATAAATCCTCCTTAGTCTTATATATTACTAGTATTTCCTTGAACCAGGAACCAAAAAATTTAGGTTCATTTTTCATCGCCTGAATTCCTATAAATACCTCAGCTTTAAAGTTAGCTTTTCTGCTTCTGCAACTCACTAATTATCTCTTAAAGTTTAAAGAAACTGAAGAATATACATAGCCTCCAAAATTCAATATTTTATCATGATATTCAAATAGACGAAAATTTTTGAAAACAGTCGAAATGAAACTCAAACTCTAATCGAGTTTCCCAATTTTTTAAATTTATTTTTGAAGAATTAGGTGTCAATTCGAATTGTAAGTAAAGATGAAATTCACTTTTAAGAGATGTTAAATCTACAATACTTCCAAATGTGGGTATTTTTTTTGTTGAAAATTTTGACGGTAAAAGACAATTTCTAAAAGAATTCAAAGTTTTGGCGATCGATTTCTCTTCTCAATTGACACAGGATGCACAAAAGTGAATAGAAGAAGATACAACGTTCAAGAGCGCTGTTACGCGATATCTGGGAACACCTTAGGAGCCTGAAAATGACTAAAATACGATCGTCATCATCACGGATGAATATGAAACAAATACGTGCTACTACTTTTGATGGGATGTGGTTCTAGCGACGGCGACTCTTTCTTTCCCCTCTCTCTCTCTCTCCCTCTCTTTCTCTCTCTCTCTCTCTCTCTCTCTCTCTCTCTCTCTCTTCCTCCCTCTCTTTCTCATTCTCTCTCTCTCTCCTCTCTCTCTCTCTCTCCTCTCTCTCTCTCTCTTCCTCCCTCTCTTTCTCATTCTCTCTCTCTCTCCTCTCTCTCTCTCTCTCTCTCTCTCTCTCTCTCTCTCTCTATTCTCTCTCTCTCTCTCTCTCTCTCTCTTTATTCTCTCTCTGACTTTCTCTGTCTCTTCAATCTCCTCAATCTCTCTTTCAAGCAAAGAGACGTTTTAATTTAAGATAGAAATCTCTCTCTCTCTCTCTCTCTCTTTATTCTCTCTCTGACTTTCTCTGTCTCTTCAATCTTCTCAATCTCTCTTTCAAGCAAAGAGACGTTTTAATTTAAGATAGAAATTTCGAAAAACGTTTAAAATTTTGAATGTTGATGATCCAAGTGTTTAAAATAAGAAATTTCAAGAAAAAAGTTTAAATTCGAGATTCCCAAATAATTACGAAACAAATTTCTAAACTTTAAACATTAAGACGACATTTCGATGTTTCGAAGTTTTGATGATTGAATTTCACTTTTCAGTGTCACAGACGGCAGAAAAATGAAAGAAAGAAGGTAGGACGTTCGAGAACGCTATAACGCAATGTCTAGAAACGCGCTAGGAGCCTGAAAATAACTAAAATACCTCCGTCATTTTCACGAATGAATATGAAACAAATACGTGCCATTAGTTTTAATGGGATGTTATTCTAGCAATGCCCTTTCTTTCTTCCCACATCTCTTTAACTTTCTCTCTATTGTTTTCTTTTCTTTCTCTCTGTGACTTCTTCCATATCTCTTCAATGTTCTTAATCTCTTTTTCAAATAAAAAGAACTTCAATTTAGGATCGAAATTTCAGAAAACGTTTGAAATTTTGAATTTTGATCCTATTTTCAAATTTTGATGATGCACAAAATGTTAAGAACAAGTTATTTTAAGAAAAAAGTTTAAACTCGAGATTTCCAAATAATCACAAAACAAATTTCTAAACTTTAAACTTTAGGACGACATTTCGACGTTTCGAAGTTTTAATGATCGAATTCCTCTTTTCAGTAATACACGGGGTACAAAAATAAAAATAAGAAAGAATGACGTTTAAGAGTGCTATTACGCAATGTCTAGAAACATGCTAGGAGCCGCCTAAAAATAACTAAAATACCTCCGTCATTTTCACGAATGAATATGAAACAAATACGTGCCATTACTTTTGGTAGGATGTGGTTCTAGCGATAATATCTCTTTGTTTTTTTCTTTTTCTTTAAACTTTCTTTCTCTTTCCCTTTTCCTCCTCTCTCTGACTTTCTCCATATCTCTTTGATCTTCTCCAATCTCTCTTTTAAATAAAGAAAAGTTTCAATGTAAAGTCGAAATTTCGAAAAACATTTGAAATTTTGAATTTTGATCCTATTTTGAAACTTTAATAATCCTCAAAATATTAGAAACAAGAAATTTTAAGAAAAAAAGTTTAAGCTTTAGATTTCCAACTAATCACGAAACAAATTTCTAAACTTTAAACATTAGGTCGACATTTCGACGTTTCGAAGTTTTGATGATTGGATTCCGCTTTTCAGTAAGACACGAGGTAGAAAAATTAAAGGAAAAAGGTACGACGTTCAAAAGGCGCTATTACGCAATGTCTAAAAACGCCCTAGAAACCTAAAAATAAATAAAATATGTCTGTCACTATCACGAAAGAATATAAAAAAATACATTAATTTTGATGGGATGTGGTTCTAGCAATGATCTCTTTTGCTTCCCTTTTCTCTTTAATTCTCTTTTTTTCTCTTTCCTCTCTCTTTATCTCTCTCTCTCTTCTCTCTCTCTCTCTCTCTCTCTCTCTCTCTCTCTCTCTCTCTCTCTCTATCTCTCTATCTCTATCTCTCTATCTCTCTATCTCTCTATCTCTCTATCTCTCTATCTCTCTATCTCTCTATCTCTCTATCTCTCTATCTCTCTATCTATCTCTCTATCTCTCTATCTCTCTATCTCTCTATCTCTCTATCTCTCTATCTCTCTATCTCTCTATCTCTCTATCTCTCTATCTCTCTATCTCTCTATCTCTCTATCTCTCTATCTCTCTATCTCTCTATCTCTCTATCTCTCTATCTCTCTATCTCTCTATCTCTCTATCTCTCTATCTCTCTATCTCTCTATCTCTCTATCTCTCTATCTCTCTATCTCTCTATCTCTCTATCTCTCTATCTCTCTATCTCTCTATCTCTCTATCTCTCTATCTCTCTATCTCTCTATCTCTCTCTGGGGATTGAATTTCGCTTCTCAGATAACATACGGGGCACAAAAATGAAAAAAAAAGAGGTACGAGGTCCAATAGTGCTATTACTCAATGTCTAGACACCATAGAAGCTTGAAAATAACTAACATGCAACCATTACCTTCACGGATGAATATGAAAAAAATACGTGTCTCTACTTTTGATGGCATGTAGTTCTAGCGATGGTCTGTCACTCTCTTTCTCTCTTTCTTTCTTTCTTTTTCTCTCTTTAGTGATGGTCAAAACATTGAGAACAATAAATTTTTAGATAAAAATGTAAACTAGAAATTTCCAAATAACCACGAAACAAATTTCTAAACTGTCAACATTAAGTCGACATTTTGATAAAAATATGAAGTATTTTGAATTTCGACCTCATTTACGAAAGTTAAAAGTGAAACTATCCTTGTTTCCGCATCCTACTCGCAGTGTTTTGAAAGCATATTGAGGTTACCCTTTAGAAGTGGATTAAACTTAAAAAAAAAACTATCAAAATTAGAGGATATTTTGAGAATAAATCGAAATGAAACTTAAGCTGGAATCGAGTTTTCCCAATTTTTCTCGAAAATTAGAAAATTTTATTTGAAATGAAAATCATAATATTAGATACTTCAAATTTAGATTTTCTTTTTTGGAAATTTCGAGGATAAAAACACAATTTCTAAAAGAATTTAAAGTTTTGAGGATCGAATTGCGCTTCTCAGATGACACACAGGACACAAAAGTGAAAAGAAAAAGGTACGACGTTCGAAAGCTACTACGCAATATCTAGGAACACCCTAGGAGCCTAAAAATAACCAAAATGCGACCGTGATCTTCACGATGAATATGAAATACATGCCACTACTTTTGATGGCATGTGGTTTTAGCAATGTTCTCTCTCTCTCTCTCTCTCTCTCTCTCTCTGTTTCTGTCTCTCTCTCTCTCTCTCTCTCTCTCTCTCTCTTTCTCTGTTTTCTGTCTCTCTCCCTCTCTCTCTCTCTCTTCCGCCCTCTCTCTCTCTTCCGCCGTCTCTCTTTCTCCGTCTCTCTTTCTCTTTTTCTGTTTCTTCTCTCTCTGACTTCCTCTGTCTCTTCAATCTTCTCAATCTCTCTTTCAAGTAAAGAGACGTTTCAATTTAAGATAGAAATTTCGAGAAACGTTTAAAATTTTGAATGTTGATCTTGTTTTGAAACTTTAATGACAATCAGAAGTATCAAGAACAAAAAATTTTAATAAAAAATTTTAATTCGAGATTTCCAAATAATCACGAAACAAATTTCGAAACTTTGAACATTAAGATGACATTTCGACGTTTCGAAGTTTTGATGGTTGAATTCCACTTTTTAGTGTCACAGGGGGCACAAAAATGAAAAGAAGAAGGTGACGACGTTCGAGAAGCGCTATTACGCAATGTCCAGAAACGCGCTAGGAGCCTGAAAATAACTAAAATACGTCCGTCATTTTCATGAATGAATATGAAACAAATACGTGCCATTAGTTTTAATGGGATGTGGTTCTAGCAATGATCTTTCTTTCTTTTCCCCTCTCTTTAACTCTCTCTCTCTCTCTCTCTCTCTCTCTTTCTCCTCTTTTTCTCTGTGACTTTCTTCATATCTCTTCAATGTTCTCAATCTCTTTTTCAAATAAAAAGAACTTCAATTTAGGATCGAAATTTCAGAAAACGTTTGAAATTTTGAATTTTGATCCTATTTTTAAATTTTGATGATGCACAAAATGTTAAGAACAAGTTATTTTAAAAAAAAAGTTTAAACTCCAGATTTCCAAATGATCACGAAACAATTTCTAAACTCGACATTTCGACGTTTCGAAATTTTGACGATTGAATTCCGCTTCTCAGTAATACACGGGGTACAATAATAAAAAGAAGGTATGACGTTCGAGAGCGTTATTATGCAATGTCTAGAAACGCGCTAGGAGCCTGAAAATAACTAAAATACGTCCGTCATTTTCACGAATCAATATGAAACAAATACGTGCCATTACTTTTGATGGGATGTGGTTCTAGCGATGCTCTTTCTTTCTTCCCCCCTCTCTTTAACTCTCTTTCTCTCTCTCTATTGTTCTCTCTTATTTCTCTCTGTGACTTTCTCCATATCCTTTCCAGGTTCTCAATCTCGCTTTTAAATAAAAAAAACTTTCAATTTAGGATCGAAATTTCAAAAAACGTTTGAAATTTTGATTTTTCATCCTGTTTTGAAATTTCTATGCGGCTCAAAATATTAGGAATAAGTTATCTAAAAAAAGAAGTTTAAACTCGAGATTTCCAAATAGTCACGAAACAAATTTCTAAACTTTAAACATTAAGACGACATTTCAACGTTTCGAAGTTTTGATGATTGAATTTTGCTTTTCAGTGTCACAGGGGGCACAAAAAATGAAAAGAAGAAGATACGACTGTTCGAGAACGCTATTACGCAATGTCTAGAAACGCTCTAGGAGCCTGAAAATAACTAAAATACGTCCGTCATTTTCACGAATGATTATGAAACAAATACGTGCCCTTACTTTGGGATGTGGTTCTAGCGATGCTCTTTCTTTCTTCACCCCACTCTTCAACTCTCTTTCTTTCTCTCTATTGTTCTCTCTTCTTTTTCTCTGTGACTTTCTCCATATCTTTTCCAGGTTCTCAATCTCGCTTTTAAATAAAAAGAACTTTCAATTTAGGATCGAAATTTCAATAAACGTTTGAAATTTTGATTTTTTATCCTGTTTTAAAATTTCTATGATGCTCAAAATATTAGGAATAAGTTATTTAAAAAAAAAGTTTAAACTCGAGATATTCAAATAGTCTCGAAACAAATTTCTAAACTTTAAACATTAAGACGACATTTCAACGTTTCGAAGTTTTGATGATTGAATTTTGCTTTTCAGTGTCACAGGGGGCACAAAAAATGAAAAGAAGAAGGTACGGCGTTCGAGAACGCTCTTACGCCATGTCTAGAAACGCGCTAGGAGCCTGAAAATTACTAAAATACGCCCGTCATTTTCATGAATGAATATGAAACAAATACGTGCCATTACTTCGGGATGTGGTTCCAGCGATGCTCTTTCTTTCCTCCCCCCTCTCTTTAACTCTCTCTCTCTCTTTTTTTTTCTTCTTCCTCTCTGTGACTTCCTCCATATCGCTTCAATGTTCTCAATCTCTCTTTCAAATAAAAAGAACTTTCAATTTAGGATCGAAATTTCAAAAACCGTTTGAAATTTTGAATTTTGATCCTATTTTGAAACTTTAATAATCCGCCAAATATTAGAAACAAGAAATTTTAAGAAATAATTTTAAATTCCAGATTTTCAAATAAGCACAAAACAAATTTCTAAACTTTAAACATTAAGTCGACATTTCGACGTTTCGAAATTTTAATGATTGAATTCCTCTTTTTAGTAATACACGGGGTTCAAAAATGAAAAGAAAAAGGTACGACGTGCGAGAGTGCTATTAAGCAATGCCTAGAAACACGCTAGGAGCCTAAAATTAACTAAAATACCTTCGTCATTTTCACGGATGGATATGATACAAATACGTGCCATTACTTTTGATGGGATGTGGTTCTAGCGATTATCTTTCTTTCTCCTTCCCCCCCTCTCCTTAACTTTCTCACCCTCTCTCTCTCTCTCTATCGTTTTCTCTTCTTTCTCTATGTGACTTTCTCCATATCTCTTCCAGGTTCTCAATATCTCTTTCAAATAAAAAGAACTTTCAATTTATGATCGAAATTTCAAAAAACGTTTAAAATTTTGAATTTTGATCCTATTTTGAAATTTTAGTGATGCTCAAAATATTAAGAACAAGTTATTTTAAGAAACACGAAACAACTTTTTTAACTTTGAACATTAAGACAACATTTCAACGTTTCGAAGTTTTGATGATTGAATTTTGCTTTTCAGTGTCACAGGGGGCACAAAAAATGAAAAGAAGAAGGTACGACATTCGAGAGCGCTATTACACAAAGTCTAGAAACGCGCTAGGGGCCTGAAAATAACTAAAATACGTCCGTTATTTTCATGAATGAATATGAAACAAATACGTGCCATTACTTTGGGATGTGGTTCTAGCGATGATCTTTCTTTCTTCCCCCTTCTCTTTAACTCACTCTCCTTTGATCGTTCTCTCTTCTTTCTTTCTGTGACTTCCTCCATATCTGTTCAATGTTCTCAACCTCTGTTTCAAATAAAAAGAACTTCAATTTAGGATTGAAAATTCAAAAAACGTTTGAAATTTTGAATTTTCATCCTGTTTTGAAATGTTAATGATGCTCAAAATATTAAGAACAAGTTATTTTAGGAAAACAGTTTAAACTCGAGATTTCCAAATAGGCACGAAACAAATTTCTAAGCTTTAAACATTAAGTCGACATTTCGACGTTTCGAAGTTTTGATAATTGAATTTTGCTTTTCAGTGTCACAGGGGGCACAAAAAATGAAAAAAAGAAGGTACGACGTTTGATAAGGCTATTGTGCAATGTCTAGAAACGCGTTAGGAGCCTGAAAATAACTAAAATACGTCCGTCATTTTCACGAATGAATATGAAACAAATAAGTGCTATTACTTTGGGATGTGGTTCTAGCGATGATCTTTCTTTCTTCCCTCCTCTCTTCAACTCTCTCTCTCCTTCTATCGTTCTCTCTTCTTTCTCTCTGTGACTTCCTCCATATCTCTTTAATGTTGTCAATCTCTCTTTCAAATAAAAAGAACTTCAATTTAGGATTGAAGATTCAAAAAACGTTTGAAATTTTGAATTTTCATCCTGTTTTAAAATTTTAATGATGCTTAAAATATTAAGAACAAGTTATTTTAAGAAAAAAGTTTAAACTCGAGATTTCCAAATAGTCACGAAACAAATGTTTAAACTTTGAACATTAAGACGATATTTCAACGGTTCGAAGTTTTGATAATTGAATTTTGCTTTTCGATATCACAGCGGGCACAAAAAATGAAAAGAATAAGATACGATGTTCGAGAACGCTATTATGCAATGATAGAAACGCGCTAGGAGCCTAAAAATAACTAAAATACGTCCGTCATTTTCACGATTGAATATAAAACAAATACGTGCCATTACTTTGGCATGTGGTTCTAGCAATGATCTGTCTTTCTTTCACCCTCTCTTTAACTCTCTCTCTCTCTCTCTCTCTCTCTCTCTCTCTATTGGATTCTCTTCTTTCTTTCTCTCTGTGACTTCCTCCATATCTCTTCAATGTTCTCAATCTCTCTTCAAATAAAAAGAACTTCAATTTAGGATCGAAATTTCAAAAAACGTTTGAAATTTTAAATTTTCATCCTGTTTTGAAATTTTGATGATGCTCAAAATATTAGGAACAAGTAATTTTAAGAAAAAATTTTAGATCGAGATTTGCAAATAATCAAGGAATAAATTTCTAAGCTTTAAACATTAAGTCGCCATTTCGACGTTTCGAAAGGATTGAATTCCGCTTTTTAGTAACGGAGTACAAAAATGAAAAGAAAAAAGTACGACGTTCGAGAGTGCTTTTACGCAATGTCTAGAAACACGCTAGGAGCCTAAAAATAATTAAAATATCTCCGTCATTTTTACGAATGAATATGAAACGAATACGTGCCATTACTTTTGATGGGATGTGGTTCCAGTAATGATCTTTCTTTCTTTCTCCCTTTCCTTTAAGCTCTTTTTCTTTTTCTCTCTTTCTCCTTTCTCTGACTTTCTCTATATCTCTTCAATCTTCTCCAATCTCTCCTTTAAATAATTTAACATCTAAATTTCGAAAAACGTTTGAAATTTAAAATGTTGATCTTTTTTTGAAACCTTAATGATGGTCAAACTATTAAGAACAAGAAATTTTATGGAAAAAGTTTAAACTCCAGATTTTTTAATAATCACGAAATAAATTTCTGAAATTTAAACTTTAACTCGACATTTAAACGTTTCGAAGTTTTGAGAATTGAATTTCGCTACTCAGATAACATACAGGACACAAAAATGAAAAGAAGAAGAGGCGACGTTCGAGCGCGATATTAGGCAATCTCTAGAAACACCCTAGAAGCTTGAAAATAACTGAAATGCAACCGTCACGTTCATGGATGAATATGAAAAATATACGTGTCACTACTTTTGATGCCATGTGATTCTAGCTATGGTTTCTCTCTCTCTCTCTCTCTCTCTCTCTCTCTCTCTCTCTCTCTCTCTCTCTCTCTCTCTCGCTCTCGCTCTCTGTCTCTCCCTCTCTCTCTCTCTCTCTCTCTCTCTCTCGCTCTCTCGTTCTATTTCTCTATTTCTCTTTCTCTCCTCAATCTCACTTTCAAATAAAAATAAACTTCAAATGGAAGTAAAAATTTTGAGAACAATTTAGATAAAAAAATTCAATTTCGATCCCATTTTCGAAAGTTTAAGTCAAAATTTCGAAATAAGTTGAAATTTTGACAACAAGTCGAAATGAAACTCAAACTGGAATCAGGGGTTTCCCAATTTTTTCTCCAACATTTGAAAATGTCATTTCGAAACGCTATTTAAAATAAAAATTAGAATTTACAATACTTTCAAATATGGGCATTTTTTTTGAAATTTCGAACATAAAATTACAATTTCTAAAAGAATTTAATGTTCTGAAAAAGTCTGCTTCTTAGATGACACACGGAGCACAAAAATAAAAAGAAGAAGGTAATATGTTTAAGAGCGCTATTACACAATGTCCCGGAACACCCTAGAAGCTTGAAAATAATTAAAATACGACCGTCATTTTCACGAATGATTATGAAAAAAATACGTACCACTACTTTTGATAGCATGTGGTTCTAGCGATATTTTTACCGCCCTCCCCCTCTCTTTCTTTCCTTTTTTTCTCGCCTTCTTGATTTCTCCCTGTCTATCCCTATCTTTGTTTAATCTCCTTTATCTTTATGCAAGAAGAATGCAACCTAGACTACAAATTCATGCAGCCCTCCAGGCGTGTATAGTGAATCATAGGTAGCTGAACTACCAACAGTTGAAACACTGCCACCTAGCGAAACGGTTGCTCTCTAGGAGAGTTCCCAGAAGACAAGGATTCTATAATGCACAGACCAATCGGTTTGAACATTTATTAGATTCGAAGTTTTTGGTTTCCAAACTTCGAATCTAATAAATGTTCAAACCTATTGGTCTGTGCATTATAGAATCCTTTATCTCTAGTTCAAATAAAAAAAAATCAGTTGAAAGTGAAAATTTCGGGAAAAACATGAAATTTTGAATCTCGATCTTTTTTTAAACCTAAATGATGATCATTAAAAAAACGTAATTTTGAGAAAGAATGCTAAACTCAAGATTTCCAAATAATCACGAAACGAATTTCTTAATTTTAAACATGAAGTCGACATTTTGATAAAAGAGTGCTATTTCGAATTTCGACCTCATTTTTGAAGGCTCAAGATCAAAATATGGAAGTAAGTGAAAATTTTACGGATAAATCCAAATGAAACTCAAACTGGAATCGGGTTTTCCCAATTTTTTCTCGAACATTAGAAAATGTCATTTTGAAATGTTATTTAGAATAAAAATCACAATTTAATACACTACCCAAATGTGGGTATTTTATTGAAAATGTAAAAAGACAATTTTTAAAAAACGAAATTTTGAGGACTAAATTCCCTTTCTTCATGGTAGACCCTTATTGACCGGAAATATTATGTTTTTTTCAATTTATTTAACATTTCTGGGCCGAAGAAATGTTAAATAAATTGAAAAAAACATAAATTTCCTTTGTCAGATGATACACAGGGCACAAAAATGAAAACAAGAAGGTACGAAGTTGGAGAACGCTATTACACTGTATATAGGAACATCTTACGAGCCTAAAAAAACTAAAATGCGACCGTTATCCCCACGGATGAATATGAAACATATGGTTCTAACGATGGTCTTTTTTCCCTTTCTCCTCTCTTTTCTCTCTTGTTCTCTCTCTCTCTCTCTCTCTTTCTCTGCTCCTCTTTCTATTTCTCTTCTTTTTCTCTATATCTCATTTTTGCCTCCTCTCTCTGTCTCCCTCTACCTTCATTCAATATTTTCAGTCTCTCTTTGAAATAAAAATAAAATTTAATCAAAAATCGAAATTTCGAGAAATATTTGACATTTTAAACTTCGATCTTTTTTCGAAACTTTAGTGATGGCCAAAACATTGGGGACAGGAACTTTTTATAAAAAATTTTAAATTTGAAATGGTCAAATAATTTTGAAAAATATTTCTAAACTTTAAACATTAAGTCGACATTTCGGTAAAAAAATTGCAATTTCGAATTTCAAAAAATTCCGAAAATTTAAGGCCAAAATGTCAAAATAAGTGAACTTTTTAGAATAAGTCGAAATGAAACTCAAACTGAAACCGAGTTTTTCCAATTGTTTCTCGAAAATTAGGAAATTTTATTTGAAATGAAAATCATAATTCATAATACTACAAAATTTAGGTTTTTTTTTGGAAATTGCGAGCAATAGAACAGAATTTGAAGTTTTAAGGATCGAATTTCGCTTCTCAGATGACGCACAGGACCCAAAAATTAAAAAAAGTACGACTTTTGAAAATGCTATTACGCAATATCTAGGAACACCCTAGGAGCCTAAAAATAACTAAAATGCGACCGTCATCTTCACAGATAAATATAAAATACTTTTGATTGTATGTGATTTTAGCAATGGTCTCTCTCTCTCTATCTTTCTCTCTCTATTCCCCCCTTACGCCCTCTTTTCGTCTTTCTTTATTTCTCCTCAATCTCCTCGATCTCTCTTTCAAATAAAAAGATACTTCAATTTAAAGTCGAAATTTTGAGAAAAACTGAAAATTTTGAATGTCGATCATTTTTAAAACATTAATGATGGTCAGCATATAAGAAAGAATAAATTTTAAGAATCATAAACTCGAAATTTTCAAATAATCCCGAAACAAATTCCCAGATTTTAACCATTAAGTCGACATTTCGATGATTAGAAGTTTTGACGATTGAATTCTGCTTCTTAGTAACACACGGGGCACAGAAATGAAAAGAAGAAGATGCGACGTACGAGAGCGCTATTACGCAATGTTTCAAAACGTGCTAGAAGCCTGAAAATAACTAAAATACGTCCGTCATTTCGAAAAAATACAAATTCGACTTTAATTTTTAAAGCTTTAAGTCGAAATTTCGACAAGAGATGGAGATTTAAGATGTTGAAATCTGAAAAAAAAGTTAAAATTTTTTATATTCAATCAAAATATTGGTTCTTTGTTCTCTCCTGATTTTTTTAAATGTTAAGTAAAGAATCAAACGTATTCATGTCATGGCAATCAATGAATTTTCGCTTTAAATGTCGCCTAATTTAAAAAAAAATGGTGTCAGCTGGCAGGTTTTTGCGTGGTTTCAACGTCGGAGTATTCGGCCTCAAGCAGTGCATATTAAAATGCGTTTTTAATTAACCCCCACTTAACTAACCGCTCGAATCGCGCAGTAAACACATTTCAAATTACGTTTTGTCGTTAATAAATCATGCAGTCGATAATACTCTAACGAGTCGACCGTAATAAATTACCACTTAATTCTACACGAACATAAAAATTAATTCCACGTTATCACGCATAATCTTCGGGACATATTTCCCGCGATGCGATGCGGACTGTCCGCCGGATGGGGGCGCTCACACAAAACGAAACGGGCGCATCCTTCTTCAAACACATGTCAAGCGCACACCGGTTACACATTAGGAGGCTGCTTTTACAATGTTGACACACTTCATCATCGAGGAAAATAAATACCCTACCCTTTTACCTAACTTAATATTGTTGACATTTCCCGGAACGCTATAAATAACGGCGATGTTTGCAAAATTGCTAATTTCGGGCGATGCGGCACAAGATCTGACACGTTCTGACAGTTCTCAAAAATGCTTCTTGAAACTCCAGTTCAAGATAAAAGTAATTAATTAAATTTGGAATTTTTAGACAAAACTTGAAACCTCGAAGGAGATTCACCCAATTTTTTTCTGTTTTCTGTTTTTCTGTTAAATTTAAATTATTCACTTAAATCCGCAGACGAGGTGGCTGATAATAACTAGTCAGTTATTTGGACTCTAGTTGATGTAAATGAAGTCGTTTTTTAACGCGGAAAAATCACATCTGCAATTCGATTTATTGAGAAAACGCTAGAGCCGCATACCATCAAAGGTGGTGGCACGTATTTCTTTCAAAATCATCCGTGAGCATGACAGGTCTATTTTGGTTATTTTTTGGCTCCTAGGGTGTACATAGACAATGAATAGTAAATATTGCGTAGAGATTGCGTTACAGCACTCTTGAGTATCGCACCTTCTTCTTCTCATCTTTGTGCCCTTGGTTCCAGCTGAGATGGTCGAAATTTTGAGAAAATATTTCAAAGCTTTCACGTATTTATAGGTTTATAAGTTTTTGTCCGTCTACAGATATAATTTGCATATTTGCTTTATTAATGAAGTCGATTCTTAGTGTATTGTTATTAGTTTTTTAACTGTACTTTCTCGTGAGTCATGCGTTTTGAATTCTCTAATTAAAGTGAGTTTTCAAATCACCTCTACATATGGCGACTTAAAATGCAAATTTTATTTATTGAGAGCATGCGATACGAACTGATTCATTGATTCATTATTCATGTGAAAAATTAATAGATATTTTCACCCCTTTAGGGGTTCAATTACGAAGTATCTTTTCCAAGCAAATTCCTACGTTGTGCCAACTCTCAGAGTGAGTGGTATCTTATATGTATTTACGGGGATAAATCGAAAAGGTTTCGTATGTAAAAGAAAAAGAGTTTTGATCGTTTAAATTAAAATGTCATGAAAGGCAGATTGATCCCGAAAGTAATTTGTAACTCTCACTGGAATTGACTTTAAAATACGAGACTTATAAAACTAAATATATGCAAATTCCCTGAGAAGTTGGCAAAGTGGTCCTTTTTTTTTATTCGATTTCAACCGTCGCCCTTTTAGCAACACTTATACGTTAACTGGAAGGATGGCCTTATTGCTTTCCAGTCTACAACTGCCTTTTATTATTAAATTTGCAGCCCTCTTTTCTTTTGAACCCGAACTAGACGGGGGCGACGGTCCCATTAAATTAGTTGCCGGCAACTGCCACGGAATAATGAGATGCAACGTGATGCGCTCACAATGGAAGAGTTTAATTTGATTTCTTTCAATTTCGGCCCAAAAGAAATCGATTGATTTGTATGCGAATGGGATAATTTACGACATAATTGGCTGCTGCTCGGATATTGAGCTCTTCCGGACAAAGATGGCGGCGGGTTCATCAAGAATATTGCCCATAAACGAATCATGAATTGAGAAGGTGGAGACGCTTTGAAAAATGCGACGAAAGCTACCAATTGTTTAGACGATTTACTTTCAAAGATTTCTTGGGGGCAGCTTCTTGACTTCATAATTTTTGGGTTTTTGGTTTCTTAGAGTTCCTCAACATCAAAGTTCCTCATGTCTAAGTTACTCACTGGCAAAGTTCTTCAATGCTAGATTTCCTTATGTCAAAGTTACTCATATCAAAGTTCCTCAATGTCAAAGTTTCTTATGTCAAAGTTACTCATGTCAAAGTTTTTCAATGTCAAAGTTCCTCAATGTCAGAGTTCCTTATGTCACAGTTCCTTATGTCACAGTTACTCATGTCAAAGTTCCGTAATGTCGAAGTTCCTCATGTCAAAGTTACTTATGTTAAAGTTCCTCAATGTCAAGGTTCCTCATGTCTAAGTTTTTCATGTCAAAGTTCTTCAGTGTCGGGGTTCCTCAATGTCAGAGTTTCTCAGGTCAAAATTACTCATGTCAAAGTTCCCTAATGTCAGAGTTTCACATGTCAAAGCTCCCTTAAGTCAGAGTTTCTCAATGTCAAGGTTTCTTATGTTTAAGTTACTCATGTCAAACTTCTTCGGTGTCAAAGTTACTCTTGTAAAAGTTCCTTAATGTCAAAATTTCCCATGTTAAAGTTACTCATGTTAAAGTTTCTCAATGTCAAAGTTACTCACGTCAGAGTTCCTCACGTCAAAGTTCCTTAATGTTAAGTTTCTCGTGTCAAAGTTACTTATGTCAAAGTTCCCCAATGTCAGAGTTCCTCATGTTGAAATTACTTAGGTCAAAGCTCCTCAATGTCAAGGTTCCTTATGTTAATGTCATGTTAAAGTTCCTCAATGTTAGAGTTTCTTATGTCAAAGTTTCTCATGTCAAAGTTTCTCAATGTCAGAGTACGTCTTGTCATGGTTACTCATGTTAAAATTCTTCAATGTCTAAATTCCTCACGTCAAAGTTCCTTATTGTTAAGGTTTCTCGTGTCAAAGTTTCCCAATGTCAGAGTTTCTCATGTAAAAATTACTCATGTCAAAGTTTCTCAGTGTCAAGGTTTCTTATTTTTGATGGAACGGACTGGTCCTTGGTTATCTTCAAAAATTGAAACACAGAACTTGTCCCCTGAAACCAAGAAAAATTAAAAAACACAACAAAGGTTGCTCCAACGCGTTTCGACAGCCAAGCTGTCATCTTCAGAGAGAAACTAGGTTCCTTATGTCTAAGTTACTCATGTCAAAGTTCTTTAGTGTCAGAGTTCCTCTTATCAAAGTTCCTCATGTCAAAATCTCATGCGAATTCTCATGTAAAGTTCTATGTCAAAGTTTTCTTCAATGTCAGGTTCCTCAATGTCAAGTTTCTTCATGTCAAGTTACTTATGTGCAAAGCTTCTAATGTCAAAGTTCCTCATGTCAAATTCTCTATCTAAGTTCTTATGCAAGGTTCTCATGTCTAAATTACTGTCAAGTCTATAAAGTTTCCTTCAAGTGTCAAGTTCTATGTCAAAGTTCCAGTCAAGTTTGTAATGTCAGAGTTTTCATGTCAAAGTTACTTATGTTAAAGTTCCTCAATGTCAAGGTTCCTTATGTCTAAGTTACTTATGTCAAAATTTGTGTCAGAGTTCCTCGTGTCAAAGTTACTCATGCTAAAGTTCCTTTGTGTAAAAGTTGTTCATGTCAAAAATCTCATGACAAAGTTCCTCATGTCAAAGTTACTCATGTCAAAGATTCTCAATGTCAGAGTTCCTCAATGTCAGAGTTCCTCATGTCAAAGTTACTCATGTCAAAGTTCCCTAATGTCAGAGTACCTTATGTCAAAATTCTCTAATATCGAAGTTCCTTAATGTCAAGGTTTCTCATGTCTAAGTTACTCATGTTAAAGTTTCTAAGTGTCGAAGTTTTTTATGTCAAAGTTACTCATGTCAAAGTTTCTTAATGTCAAAGTTACTCATGTCAAAGTTTTGTAATGTCAGAGTTTTTCATGTCAAAGTTACTTATGTTAAAGTTCCTCAATGTCAAGTTTCCTTATGTTTAAGTTACTCATGTCAAAATTCTTCAGTGTCAGAGTTTCTCGTGTCAAAGTTACTCAGGCCAAAGTTCCTTAGTGTAAAAGTTGTTTATGTCAAAAATCTTATGTCAAAGTTCCTCAATATCAAAGTTCCTTATGTCAAAGTTACTCATGTCAAAGTTTCTTAATGTCAGAGTTCCTTAATGTCAAGGTTTCTCATGTCAAAGTTACTCATGTCAAAGTTTCTCAATGTCAGGGTTTTTCAATGTCAGTTTCTCATGTCAAAGTTACTCATGTCAAAGTTCCCTAATGTCAGAGTTCCCCATGTCAAAATTTCCTAATATCAGAGTTACCTAATGCCAAGGTTCCTCATGCCTAAGTTACTCATTTATCAGTGTCGAAGTTCCTCATGTCAAAGTTACTTATGTCAAAGTTCCGTAATGTCAGAGTTCCTCATGTCAAAGTTACTTATGTTTAAAGTCCTTCAATGTCAAGTTCCTTATGTTAAGTTACTTATGTCAAATTTTCAGTGTCAGAGTTTCTGGTCAAAGTTACCATGCAAGTTCTTATGTTAAAGTTGTTCATGTCAAAAATCTCATGTCAAAGTTCCTCAATGTCAAAGTTCCTCATGTCAAAGTTACTCAGTCAAGTTCCCAGTCAAGTTTCTCATGTCAAAGTACTTATGTCAAGTTTCTCTAATGTCAAAGTTCCTATGTCAAAGTTCTCATGTCAAAGTTTCTCAATGTCAGTAAGTTACTCATGTCAAAGTTCCTAATGTCAGAGTTAGTCTCTATGGGTCAATAGGTTCCTCATGTCTAATTACTCTATGTAAAATTCCTCATGTCAAGTTCCTCAGTAAAGTTACTATGTCAAGATCTAATGTCAGTTTCTCATGTCAAAGTTACTTATGTCAAAGTTTTCTCAATGTCAAGCTAGTAAGTTTCTCATGTCAAAATTCTTCAGTGTCAAGTTTTTTAATTGTCAAAGTTTCCTTATATAAAGGTTCATGAAACTCATGTCAAAGTTCCTAATGTCAAAGTTTCTAGTCAAAGTTACTCAGTCAAGTTATGTCAGAGTTACTTATGTCAAAGTTCCTAATGTCAAAGTTCTCTGTCAAAGTTCCTATGTAGTTAATCAGGTCCAATATCAAGTTCTCATGTCAAGTTCTACTATGTCAAAGTTCTCAATGTCAGAGTTCCTCATTAAAGTTACTTATGTCAAAGTTCTCAGTGTCACAAGTTTTTATGTCAAAGTTACTTATTCAAAGTTCTAATCAGGTTCCAGTAAGTTCTCATGTCAAATTCGTTCAAATTCTCATGTCAAAGTTGCTCATGTAAATGTTCCTTAATGTCAAAGTTTCTTATGTCAAAGTAAGAATTCCTCACGTTAAAGTTCCTCAATGTTAAAGTTTCTTGTGTCAAAGTTACTTATGTCAAAGTTCCCCAATGTCAGAGTTCCTCATGTTAAAATTACTTATGTCAAAGTTCCTTAATGTCAAGGTTCCTTATGTCAAAGTTACTTATGTCAAAGTTCTTCAATGACAGAGTTTCTCATGTAAAAGTTTCTCAATGTCAAAGTAAGTCATGTTATGGTTACTCATGTTAAAATTCTTCAATGTCAAAGTTCCTCACGTCAAAGTTCCTGATTGTTAAAGTTTCTCGTGTCAAAGTTACTTATGTCAAAGTTTCCTAATGTCAGAGTTCTCATTATAAAATTTCTCATGTCAAAGTTTTTCAATGTCAAGGTTCCTAATGTCAAAGTTACTTATGTCAAAGTTCCTCAACTGTCAGAGTTTCTCATGTAAAAGTCTCTCAATGTCAGAGTTCGTCATGTCATAGTTACGCTTCTTAAAATTCTTCAATGTCAAAGTTCCTCATGTCAAAGTTACTCATGTCAAAGTTCCTCATGTCAAAGTTACTCATGTCAAAGTTCGTCAATGTCAAAGTTCCTCAATGTCAATGTTCCTCATGTCAAAGGTACTCATATCAAAGTTTTTCAATGTCGGAGTTCGTCATGTCAAAGTTACTCATGTCAAAGTTCTTCAATGTCAAATTTCTTCAATGTTAAAGTTCCTTCCATATCAGAAATCTTTAATTGCTTAATTTCGTAATAGTCTAACAATGGGATTCCCCCCCCCCCCGGAGTTCTTGTATCATGCTCTTTTTTTTTCTAAAAATTGAATCCTGATCAACTCTTAGCAATTGTTAAGAGTTAATTGAAATTTCGTTTAAAAATTTTTAAAGTTTAGTGATTCAGAGCATAGGAATTTCGTTAGTGGAAATAAAAATGTAGATTGGAATTATTTTCATGACTACTTCAATTGTATAGACATAATTAACAATCAAATAATTCAGAAATATTTCGGGTTAGTAACTGATTTGTCGCCACCCTGCTGGTCGATGCGGGGGACGTGGTCATAAGGTTTTAAGCTTCTCTATCGAGTTATGAATCGTGTTTGTCCCTACCGATGTCTAATAATTACTAGTGCGCGTTAATCAGATCGACTAATTTTGGTGCAACATACTGGTCCTTGGTAATCTTACAAATCTTGTCCTCCTGAAACCAAGAAAGATTAAAAAACACAACAAAGGTTGCTCCTAACGCGTTTCGATAGCCAAGCTATTATCTTTCTGAGGGAACAAGATTTGTATTTCAATTTTTCAAGATCGACTAAGTATACATTTTATAACTATTATGAAATTAGATGTTGGGTAGACGTCCAATTACAATTAAACGTGTTTTTCCAGAAACGAAAATTAATTAAGACATTTATTTATTTCCAACGGAATACGTAATGAGCGACATCCGTACTAAAGTGAATTATGTATGCACATTACGGAGAAATATATCAAAGAATTAAAATTTTACATGTGCTGGAACACCTTAATATATGTTTGTCATTTCATATAATGTCAGCATACATTAGTTTGAAACGATGCTGTTGATCGGCAACCTTATGCTTACATACTTATTTACATTCATAATTTCATCGAGATAAAACTGAAGATATGCTAAACATCATCTAGGAGGGGCATAAATTAGATCTATTTCAAAAACAACTCGTTTTTATAATTTATTTGACGCTTGATAATATACACGAATAATAGCAACATATATCCTAGGGGTATAATTACGAATGACGTGCTTTCTCACTGTTTGGAAAGTTGTTTAAAAGTAACAACAGTAGGAATGCTTCTAGCTTATTACCCAAACTTTAAACTTTAAACTCTAAAGACTTGTCTTAAGCCCTAATTAAATTTCACATGTTCCAGGATCTATTGATCTTTGTTGACACTAGCGATAAGTCATTAACAATAAAACAAGTCAAAGGATATCCCCAAGCTAAACTGTCACAAGCTGAATATTAAATCTTTAAATTAAAGTAGCCATTCCAGGGCAATTTACTGACCTTGCTCGTTATTTAGAAGCACTCTGCAAGCAGCTTGAGTCTTTATCATGCCTTGAATCTTGGTACCCTATCTGAAGATGATGAATCGCTACCTGGAAATATCCCAAGAGTTTGTCTCCGACCAACCCTGACCCTGGGTTGGTCGAGACAAACTCTTGGGATATTTCCAGGTGCGGTCATCATCTTCAGTAGGGTATCAAGATTCAAGGCATAATAAAGACCCAAGCTTGCAGAGTGCTTCTAAATAACTGAATTTATTCATTTATATTGACGCTGAAGCTCCGTATGCATCCGACTGGGGCCTTTGAGTGCTCCAAGTCAAATATTTAAACCGTTTTCGAGGGACGTTCCCCATTCCATTATTGGATACTGCAACGCACATAACTTGATTACGCAATAAAAGCATGTCAATCAATATGCAATGTTTGCAATTTTAAAACTCCAATTTAATAACGTTTTAAGCGAAAGTTAAATCCTCTTACACACTCGCCCTCTGTCAACACACTTTAATTTAATTACCTTCAACTGGAATTTCCCTTTGAAGTTTCTAGTTTATGGGGTTATATTACCAAAGTTTATTTTATGAGCAAACGACACCAAAGGAGTTCCAACAATTCGACGTTTAATATCATGGAAATTCGTTGCCTCCGAATTTAAGTGTGGGTTCTCATTAAAATTAAGAACTCGAGCTAGCGATTTGTTGAAAATCGTTATTGCGTTTTAAGCAACTGTTGTATATTTTTAATTCATCAGGTTCGCTCTCGACACAGTCAAGTTCTAGAGATTTTAGAATGATTATGGTCGTTTATGAGAGCAATCTACTTCCAAGAGTATTTAATCAATCAAATCTGTAAAATATGTTCAAAATTAGCAGAAATTCATTTTTCTCAAAAATCGCGTTTTTTTCGAAATCCTAGCAAAATTTGACTCTTTTTAGAAAATTTCCAATTTTTACTAAACTTCGACTGACTTCGCTCTCGAAATTTCCATCTCTTTGTTGAAATTTCAATCCATTTCTCAAAATTTTGATTTTTTTTTCGAAATTTGGATGTTTTCTCAAAATTTCAATTTTTTTTTTCTTAAAATTTTGATTTTTGTGTCAAAATTTTGATTTTTGTATCAACATTTCGATCTTTTTGCGAAATTTTCGACTTTTTGAAAATTCCTATTTTTTTTTTGAAATTTGCCTTTTCTTAAAATCATTAGCCTTTTTTTTTAATTTTGTACTTTTTAAAAATTAGCCTTTTTTATAAACGACTAGTTTTAAAATTTGACTTCCTGAGCGACTTTTTCAATTTTTTCTTGATATTTCCATTTTTTTCTTGAAATTTCGTTTTTTTCTCCAAAATTCGCCATCCTGTGGAGCACTGTGCTCCTCCCTGTGAAGTAGGGTGGGCCTCCCTTCAACTTAAACAGTCAAGAGAAAATAAATATTCAGAAAATTTGACTTTTATCTTGATTTTTCAAAGCTGTTTCTCAAAATTCGCGCTTTTTTTAAAAATATTTATAAAAAATGGCTCTCTTTGAAAAATTTCGGATTTTTACTTAATTTCGACTTTTTCATCGAAGTTTCCATCTTTTTCTCGAAATTTCGATCCAATTCTCAAAGAGTCATTTTTTATAAAGATTTCGCTTTTAAGAATAACGAATTTTTACCAAACTTCGACTTCTTTCTCTGAATTTCGATCTTTTTGGTGAAATTTCGATCCATTTCTCAAAATTTCGATTTTTTTTCTGGAACTTTGGATTTTTTCTCGAAATTATGATTTTTGAGAATTGGATCGAAATTTCGAGAAAAAGATGAAAACTTCGATGAAAAAGTCGAAATTGAGTAAAAATCCGAAATTTTGCAGAGAAAGTCATCTTTTATAAAGATTTCGAAAAAAGCGCGAATTTTGAGCAAAAGATTTGAAAAATCAAGAAAAAAAGTCGAAATTTCGATTAAATTCTTGAAATTTCGATCTTGTTCTGAAAATTTCGATCTTGTTCTCAAAATTTCGATTTTTGTCGAAATTTTGATATTTTTCCCGAAACACGTATTTTTTCGAAATAACTCTGAGAAATTTTGCATTTGTACTTAATTTGAACCTTGTTCTCAAAATGTCGATCTTGTTCTCAAAATTTCGCTTTTTCTCGAAATTTTAATATTTTTCCTGCGACACTTAATTTTTCGAAATTACTCTGAGAAATTTCGCATTTTTACTAAATCTGGACCTTCTTAAAATTTCGATCTTGTTCTCAAAATTTCGATCTTATTCTCAAAATTTCGATAATTTTCTCAAAATTTCGATTTTCTCCGCCAAAGTTCGAATTTTTTTCAAAATCTGTTTTTGTTTATGAAAATTTATGGGAATTCATATTTTTTTGAAATTTCAGATAGATACTGAAGATGATAGCCTGGCTTTCGCAACGCTTTAGAGCAACCTCTGCTTTGTTTTTTAATCTTTCTTGGTTTCAAGGGACAATATTTGTTTTTCCATTTTTAAAAATTTTATTGCAGAGACCAATAGATTGAACATTTAATAGATAATAATAATATTAGTTATAATTTCGAAATAAGACACTTATACCACTCAAATACTGATGCTGCTGCTTACCTGCCCTGAACTAGCAAACTACCAAATGCAACGAGACCACAATTGACAAGAAGTCTGCAGAATTCAATTTGAAGAGAGCCATTACACCTAACCACCGTCCGGAACTCGACAAGATGTACTTAATAACCTTACTTAAAACTTCAGAATAATATATTCGCAAACACTCATACATTCATGAATCAAATACGACGATAGGGTGACATTTTGAAAATATATTAAGTGGAAGAGTGCTCGCGAAAGGGTGCTCATATCGCGCCGCTGCGTCCTTTACTTACAGCAAAAGTTCAAAACAATCGACGAATCTTAATCAGTAAAACTTTGTCGATAGCGACCTCCCAATTTAACTCAAAAAATTATTATCCTCTTTTAAAACCATGAGACAGTTTTGACTACAGTATTTCCAAAAATTGAGACAGTTTTCAAAAGTACACACACATTTTAAAGGATTTTAAAGCTTTTGGAAGACTGAGAATTTTTTTGAAAACATCGGTAATTGTTTAAGGAGATTGAGGAAGATTTTCAAAGATTGAAGATCATTTTAAAAGATGGCAAAGTTTTGAGGACCAAAACTATTTTCAAAGATGGAAAGTTTTTTGACATATTGAAGCATTATTTTAAGAGATTGGGTAATTTGAAAGATAAGGTATTTGAAATGTTAGTAGGTTCTTTGAAAAATAAGAAAAGCATTTGAAACCTTGTGACCAATTTCAAAATATTGGCTAAACGATACTGAAACTTTGGCCAACATTTTAAAACATCAGAAAATGTGTAATGAGATTGAAGAGAAAACAGATTTGCAGCCATTTTAAGACATTGGACAGGTTTTGGGAAGATTCCAAAGCGCTTCGAAAGATTGTAAAGGATTTTTAGAGATTAGCAATGCTTTTAAAAATGTAGGAAAACCATTAAAACGTCAGAAAGTTCTTTGACAAATTAGTCAGTTATTTTTTAGATTTGATTAGATTGGTCAGTATTTTAACAGATTCAGAAAAATTTTGATAATATCAACTTCAAGAACAATTTTGAATGCTCAATGGGCAGAAGAAACTTCGTACTTTCGATTGTCAAGAACTATCAGAAACATGGGGAAGATCAATGACGTCCAGATATTACATTACATTACATTACATTGCATTACATTACATTACATTACATTACATTACATTACATTACATTACATTACATTACATTACATTACATTACATTACATTGCATTACATTACATTACATTACATTACATTACATTACATTACATTACATTACATTACATTACATTACATTACATTACATTACATTACATTACATTACATTACATTACATTGCATTGCATTGCATTGCATTGCATTGCATTACATTACATTACATTACATTACATTACATTAAATTACATTACATAACATTACATTACATTACGTTAAATTATGCACCGCGCTATGATCCAGTCAATTATTTTTTAGATTGGATTAAATTGGTCAGTATTTTAACAGATTCAGAAAATATTTAAAAAGATCAACTTCAAGAACAATTTTGAATGCTCATTGGGTAGAAGAAACTTCGTACTTTCGATTGTCAAGAAGTACCACAATCATGGGGAAGATCAATGACGTCCAGGCATTACATTACATTACATTACATTACATTACATTACATTACATTACATTACATCATATTACATTACATTACATTATATTACATTATATTACATTACGTTACATTACTTTATTTTACATTACATTACATCACATCATATCACATCACATAACATCACATTGCATTACATTATATTAAATTATGCACCGCGTCATATTCCAGCCAGTTATTTTGTAGATTAGATTGAATTGGTCAGTATTTTAACAGATTCAGAAAAATTTTGAAAAGATCAACTTCAAGAACAATTTTGAATGCTCATTGGGTAGAAGAAACTTCCTACTTTCGATTGTCAAGAAGTACCACAATCATGGGGAAGATCAATGACGTCCTGACATTACATTACATTACATTACATTACATTACATTACATTACATTACATTACATTACATTACATTACATTACATTACATTACATTACATTACATTACATTACATTACATTACATTACATTACATACCATTACATTACATTACATTAAATTATGCACCGCGTTATGATCCAGTCAGTTATTTTTTAGATTAAATTAGATTAAATTGGTCAGTATTTTAACAGATTTAGAAAATATTTAAAAAGATCAACTTCAAGAACAATTTTGAATGCTCATTGGGTAGAAGAAACTTCCTACTTTTGATTGTCAAGAAGTACCACAATCATGGGGAAGATCAATGACGTCCTGACATTACATTACATTACATTACATTACATTACATTACATTACATTACATTACATTACATTACATTACATTACATTACATTACATTACATTACATTACATTACATTACATTACATTACATTACATTACATTACATTACATTACATTACATTACATTACATTACATTACATTACATTACATTACATTACATTACATTACATACCATTACATTACATTACATTAAATTATGCACCGCGTTATGATCCAGTCAGTTATTTTTTAGATTAAATTAGATTAAATTGGTCAGTATTTTAACAGATTTAGAAAATATTTAAAAAGATCAACTTCAAGAACAATTTTGAATGCTCATTGGGTAGAAGAAACTTCCTACTTTCGATTGTCAAGAAGTACCACAATCATGGGGAAGATCAATGACGTCCAGACATTACATTACATTACATCATATTACATTATATTACATTACGTTACATTACTTTACTTTACATTACATTACATCACATCATATCACATCACATCACATTGCATTACATTATATTAAATTATGCACCGCGTCATATTCCAGCCAGTTATTTTGTAGATTAGATTGAATTGGTCAGTATTTTAACAGATTAAGAAAAATTTTGAAAAGATCAACTTCAAGAACAATTTTGAATTCTCATTGGGTAGAAGAAACTTCCTACTTTCGATTGTCAAGAAGTACCACAATCATGGGGAAGATCAATGACGTCCAGACATTACATTACATTACATTACATTACATTACATTACATTACATTACATTACATTACATTACATTACATCATATTACATTACATTACATTACATTATATTACATTACGTTACATTACTTTACATTACATTACATACCATTACATTACTTTAGGTTAGATTGAATTGGTCAGCAATTTAACATATTCAAAAAAATTTTGAAAAGATCCACTTCAAGAACAATTTTGAATGCTCAATAGGCAGAAGAAACTTCGTACTTCTGATTGTCAAGAAATACCAGACACATGGAGAAGATCAATGACGTCCAGACATTACATTACATTAACATTACATTACATTACATTACATACATTACATTACATTACATTAACATTACATTACATTACATTACATTACATTACATTACATTACATTACATTACATTACATTACATTACATTACATTACATTACATTACATTACATTACATTACATTACATTACATTACATACATTACATTACATTACATTTATTACATTACTTTACATTACATTACATCACATTACATCACATCATATTACATCACATCATATTATATTACATTACGCACCGCGTGATATTCCAGTCAGCTATTTTTTAGATTAAATTGGTCAGTATTTTAACAGATTCAGAAAAATTTTGAAAAGATCAACTTCAAGAACAGTTTTGAATGCTCAATGGGCAGAGGAAATTTTTTTTCCGAAATTTCGACAAAATTCGGATTTCTTTGGAACATTTTAAATATTTAACAAATTACAATTTTTTTTTTGGAAAATTACGATTTTCTTAATTCAAAACTTAATTTTAAAATTCGCCTTTCCTTTTTTCAAAATTTTAGCAATATTTGATTCTCTTTAGAAAATCTCGAATTTGTACCAAGTTTTGACTTTTTTTTCGAAATTTCGATTTTTTAATCCTTTTTTGTTTTTGGAAAATTCAATCTTATTTCGAAATTTTGATTTTTTTAAATCAAATTTTAATTTTGGAAATTCTTTTTCCGAAATTTCGATAAAATTCGAATTTCTTTGGAAAATTTTGAATATTTAATAAATTACGATTTTTGTTTTAGAAAATTACGATATTCTTAATTTATTTCTGTTTTTGAAAACTTATTTTCAAAATTCGCCTTTTTTTTCTTCAAAATTTCAACAATATTTAACTATCTTTAGAAAATCAGGAATTTTTACCAAGTTTCGACTTTTTTTTTTCAAAATTTCGATTTTTTAATCCGATTTTGTTTTTGAAAAATTCAATATTTTTTTAAAATTTCAATGTTTTTAAATCAATTTTTGATTTTGGAACTTTTTTTTCCGAAATTTCGAACAAATTCGAATTTTATTGGAAAATTTCGTAATATTTAACAAATTACGATATTTTTTTGGAAAATTACGATTTTTTAAATTCATTTCTGTTTTTAATAACTTATTTTCAAAATTCGCCTTTCTTTTCTTCAAAATTTCAACTCTCTTTAGAAAATCAGGAATTTTTACCAAGTTTCGACTTTTTTCTCGAAATTTCGATTTTTTAATCCTTTTTTGTTTTTGGAAAGTTTAATCTAATTTTGAAATTTCGATTTTTTTAAATCAATTTTTGATTTTAGAAATTCTTTTTCCGAAATTTTGACAAAATTCGAATTTCTTTGGAAAATTTTGAAAATTACGATATTCTTAATTTATTTCTGGTTTTAAGAACTTATTTTCAAAATTCGCCTTTCTTTTCTTCAAAATTTCAACAATATTTAACTCTCTTTAGAAAATCAGGAATTTTTACCAAGTTTCGACTTTTTTTTCGAAATTTCGATTTTTTAATCTTTTTTTGTTTTTGGAAAATTCAATCTTTTTTCGAAATATCGATTTTTTCAAATAAATTTTTTATTTTGGAAATTTTTTTCCCGAAATTTCTACCAAATTCGAATTTCATTGGAAAATTTCGTAATATTTTACAAATTACGATATTTTTTTGGAAAATTACCAATTTTTAAATTCATTTCTGTTTTTGAAAACTTATCTTCAAAATTCGCCCTTCTTTTTTTCAAAATTTCAACAATATTTAACTCTCTTTAGAAAATCAGGAATTTTGACCAAGTTTCGACTTTTTTTTCGAAATTTTGATTTCTTAATCTTTTTTTGTTTTTATAAAATTCAATCTTTTTTCAAAATATCGATTTTTTTAAATAAATTTCTTATTTTGGAAATTTTTTTCCCGAAATTTTTACCGAATTCGAATTTCTTTGAAAAATTTCGTAATATTTAACAAATTACGATGGTTTTTTTTTGGAAAATTACGATTGTTTTAAATTCATTTCTGTTTTTAAAAACTTTTAAAATTCGCCTTTCGTTTTTTCAAAATTTCAGCAATATTTGATTCGCTTTAGAAAATCTCGAATTTTTATCAAGTTTCGACTTTTTTTTCGAAATTTCGATATTTTAATCCTTTTTTTGTTTTTGGAAAATTTAATCTTTTTTTGAAATTTTGATTTTTTTTTGATCAATTTTTAATTTTGAAAATTTTTTTTCCGAAATTTCGACAAAATTCGAATTTCTTAGGAAAATTTTGAATATTTAGCAAATTTTGATTTTTTTTTCAAAATTACGATCTTAATCCATTTCTGTTTTTGAAATCTTGTCTTCAAAATTCGCCTTTGTTTTTTTAAAATTTATCTCTTTAGAAAATCTTAGAATTTTTTTTTTAAATTTCGATTTTTTTAACCCATTTTTGATTTTAGAATTTATTTCGAAATTTCGACAAAATTTGAATTTCTTCGGAAAATTTCCGAATTTTTACTAAATTTTAACTTTTTGTTTCAAAACTTCGATCTTTTGTCATTTATTTTTGTTTTTGGAAACTTATTTTCAAAATTCCGCTTTTCGTTTTTTAAAATTTCAGCAATATTTGATTCTCTTTAGAAAATCTCGAATTTTTACCAAGTTTCGACTCTTTTTTCGAAATTTCGATTATTTTAATCCTTTTTTGTTTTTGGAAAATTCAATCTTTTTTCGAAATTTCGATTTTTTTTAATCAATATTTAATTTTGAAAATTTTTTTCCCGAAATTTCGACAAAATTCGAATTTCTTTGGAAAATTTCGAATATTTAGCAAATTTTGATTTTTTTTTTAAATTACGATCTTCCTAATCCATTCTGTTTTTGAAATCTTGTTCTCAAAATTCGCCTTTCGTTTTTTTAAAATTTCTCTCTTTAGAAAATACGTCGATCTTATTTCTCGATATTTCGATTTTTTTAACCCATTTTTGATTTCAGAATTTATTTCGAAATTTCGACAAAATTTGAATTTCTTTGGAAAATTTCCGAATTTTTACTAAATTTTAACTTTTTTTTCAAAACTTCGATCTTTTGTCATTCACTTTTTGTTTTTTTGAAACTTTTTATTTCAAAATTAGCCCTTTTTTTTTAAATTTCAACAAAATCTGACTCTTTAGAAAATCTCAAATTTTTAATAAATTTCGACTTTTTGCTCGAAATATCAATTTGTTAATCCGTTTTTGTTTTCGGAACTTTCGATCTTTTTTTTGAAATTTCGACTTTCCTTGAAATTCGTTTTTGTTTTTAGAAAATTCGATTTTTGCCTCTCCATCAGACATTACATTACATTACATAACATTACATTACATTACATTACATTACATTACATTACATTACATTACATTACATTACATTACATTACATTACATTACATTACATTACATTACATTACATTACATTACATTACATTACATTACATTACGTTACGTTACATTACATTCCATTACATTACATTACGTCACATTAGGTTACATTACTTTACATTTCGATTGTCAAGAAGTATCAGAAACATGGGGAAGATCAATGACGTCCAGATATTACATTACATTACATTACATTACATTACATTACATACATTACATTACATTACGTTACATTACGTTGCATTACATTACATTACATTACATAACATTACATTACATTACATTACATTACATTACATTACATTACATTACATACCATTACATTACATTCCATTACGTCACATTACGTTACATTACTTTACATTTTGATTGTCAAGAAGTATCAGAAACATGGGGAAGATCAATGACGTCCAGACATTACATTACATTACATTACATTACGTTGCATTACATTACATTACATTACATTACATTACATTACATTACATTACATTACATTACATTACATTACATTATATTACATTACATTACATTACATTACATAACATTACATTATATTACATTAAATTATGCACCGCGTCATTTTCCAGTCAGTTATTTTTTAAATTAGATTAGATTAAATTGGTCAATATTTTAACAGATTCAGAAAAATTTTAAAAAGGTCAACTTCAAGAACAATTTTAAGTGCTCAATAGGCAGCTGAAATTTCGTACTTTCGATTGTCAAGTAGTACCAGAAACATGGGGAAGATCAATGACGTTCAGACATTACATTACATTACAATACATTACATTACATTACATTTCATTACATTACATGAAATTACATTACATTACATTATATCACATTACATTACTTTACATTATATTACATTATGCACCGCGTTGTATTCCAGTCAGTTATTTTTTAGATTAGATTAGATTAAATTGGTCAGTATTTTAACAGATTTAAAAAAATTTTGAAAAGATCAACTTCAAGAACAAGTTTGAATGCTTAATAGGCAGAAGAAATTTCTTACTTTCGAGTGTCAAGAAGTACCAGAAACATGGGGAAGATCAATGACATTTAGACATTACATTACATTACATTGCATTGCATTGCATTACATTACATTACATTACATTACATTACATTACATTACATTACATTACATTACATTACATTACATTACATTACATTACATTACATTACATTACATTACATTACATTACATTACATTACATTACATTACATTGCATTACATTACATTACGTTACGTTGCATTACTTTACGTCATATTCCAGTCAGTTATTTTTTAGATTAGATTAGATTAAATTGGTCAGTATTCTAACAGATTCAGAAAAATTTTGGAAAAATCAACTTGAGGAACAATTTTGAATGCTCAATAGGCAGAAGAAACTTTGTACTTTCGATTGTCAAGAAGTACCAGAAATATGGAGAAGATCAATGACGTCCAGACATTATATTACATTACATTATATTTCATTATATTACATTACATTTCATTACATTACATTACATTACATTACATAACGATACATTTCATTACATTACATCACATCACATTACATTAAATTATGCACCGCGTCATATTCCAGTCAGTTATTTTTTAGATTAGATTAGATTAATTTGGTCAGTATTTTAACAGATTCAGAAAAATTTTGAATAGATTAACTTTGAAGAACAATTTTGAATGCTCAATGGCCAGAAGAAACTTCGTACTTTCGAATAGTCAAGAAGTATTAGAAACATGGAGAAAATCAATGACTGTCCAGATATTATATTACATTTCATTACATGACTTTACATTACATTATATTACATAACAATACATTTCATTGCATTACATTACATTACATTACATTAAATTATGCACCGCGTCATATGCCAATTAGCTATTTTTTAGATTAGGTTAGATTGGGGAACATGGGGAAGCTCAATGATATCCAGTCATTACATTACATTACATTACATTACATTACATCACATTACATTACATTACATTACATTACATTACATTACATAACATTACATTACATTGCATTACATTACATTACATTACATAACATTACATTACATTACATTATTACATTACATTACATACATTACATAACATTACATTAAATTATGCACCGCGCTATGATCCAGTCAGTTATTTTTTAGATTAGATTAGATTAAATTGGTCAGTATTTAAACAGATTCAGAAAATTTTTGAAGGAATGAATTTCAAGAACAATTTTGAGTGCTCAATGGCAGAAGAAACTTTGTACTTTCGATTGTCAAGAACTACCAGAAACATGGGGAAGATCAATGACGTCCAGATATTACATTACATTACATTACATTACATTAAATTACATTACATTACATTACATTACATTACATTACATTACATTACATTACATTACATTACATTACATTACATTACATTACATTACATTACAATACATTACATTACATTACATTACATTACATTACATTACATTACATTACTTAACATTACATTACATTACATCACATTACATTACATTACAATATGCACCGCGTCATATTCCAGTAAGTTATTTTTTAGATTAGATGGGATTAAATTGGTCAGTATTTTAACAGATTAAGAAAAATTTTGAAAAGATCAACTTCAAGAACAATTTTGAATGCTCAATGGGCAGAAAAAGCTTTGTACTTTCGGTTGTCAAGAAGTATCAGAAACATGGGAAAGTCAATGACGTCCAAACATTACATTACATTACATTACATTACATTACATTACATTACATTACATTACATTACATTACATTACATTACATTACATTACATTACATTACATTACATTACATTACATTACATTACATTACATTACATTACATTACATTACAATACATAACATTACATTACATTAAATTATGCACCGCGAGGTTAGAGAGCGGTTTAAGCTGTCCAAGTTTGCTTTATAAAGCAGTCACTTCTATTTTAAGGATCCGCTGAAAAAACAGGTTCATAAAACTCAAACTTTTTTTGGTTTCTTTCGTTTTAGTTTTTTGTTTTTCATTTTTGTCGTAGAAGGTTATTGTTTTATTTGGTATATACACAGTAATTTGTTATACTATTTAATAAATTCAGTGTACTTGGTGCAACCACCACAATTTAAATGAAATTTGTTTTGTTACACGTTTTCCTATACAGGACTCATTATTAATTGTTAATAAAATTTAATTCATAAGCTATTGTTCCTAACTTTAAATTGTAATTATTTGGTCATGGTAAATATTAAATTCATTTGATTTAATTTCATTTGTTTTAATAACGCTGTAGTATAAGCACCTGAAATTAGATGTAATACAATTTCAACACAAATAAACACTTCTAAAATTGCACATTATCTGCTTGATGTTGTTTTGCAATGAGCCAAATCCATCCCCGATTTCTATAAAATCTAGCTCTTTACAAAGTCCATAAAGCTCCCCATTATCGATCTCTAGTTTTAATGGACGAGATTTATTCGCAAATGACCGACCGAAACAGAAATTAATTTTAACACAAAAGTAAAACTCATATTGTAAGGTTTAAATGATGCAGACTGTTCGAATAAAATCGAATCAGCGGCTCTCTGAAAAATTAAACCGACGGAAATGCGGACTCCATTCAATACGACAATGGTAACCTTTTAAAAAAAACTCGCGTGGAAATATTTTGTTGTATCGTTTCCCAGTTTTGTTAGCGCGGAATTCGATGCGTTCTGGTGCAGCTAATTGATGGATAAAGCGAGTTATCGAAAGGAAAACTGAGTTTTTACAAATGAGTAAGCTTATGTGGCGAGTTGTGCTTGAACTGACATCGAAGAATTTTTTAATGCAGATTTTATCCTCTGCATTGAAAATAAAATATGGCAGGGGCGCCTTCTGGCGCAGCCAATCGTAGGATAAATTAAATTATCAAAAAGAAAACTGTGCGCAGCTTTCACAAAATGCTTGAGTTTACAACGTGATTGAGTTTAAACTTATATCAAATGCTTTTTAATGCACCTCTTCGTATTCTACTCTTACGACTTATTTTGGACATTACACAGAAAATGCCGTCTGTAACATTGTTACATTTTTTGTTACATTTGTTGATCAATATAAGTTCGTCAACGCTTTTTTCTCATTTTTAAGAAGACTGGTAAGCTGTATGCCTCCAAATAACAAAATAGATTTTTGAAAGCTTGAGCCAATGATGCAGTAACCAGCTTCATGCGTTTTTCCGTCTACAATATAGGGAATTGGTCACTGCATCATTGAATAGTTGCAGTCGGGCGGATTTAAATAGTTACAATCTGTTTGAAGGTAAAATAACAACAGCCCATGGATTTAGCCACCATTTCTAGCTTGGTGGCAGGATTTTTTTCACCTGCTTATCTAATGGAACCTGCGGAAGAGCCATCGCAATAATTTTGGGTTGCAGCCGGCGTGCGGCCGGTCGATCCCGTTGCATAAATTATGAGCCAAAGTTGGCGAAACGGCCGCAAGTTACGAGAAAGATGGCCGAACCGAGAGGGAAAAACAAAAGATCAGTTCAACTGACACCCACTATTGGGAATCAAATGAATTGAAATTTATGCAAGGACAGCGGAATCGCTCCGAATATCGGGGGCCGGTGGCCTCAATTTGAGCTTTCAATTTAAGCCGGCGCCTCACTTCATCACCTCTTTTTGCAAAAGTGTTTTTTTAACGGATTTGAGTAGGTGGAAAGGTGGGAAAAAAATTAATTTGCAATTACGCTTTTAAAAGCACGACATACAATCGACTTTAACTTTTTGAACGAAATTTCAAACTAGAAAATAAAGGTAGCTATGATTACAAGGTCCATGGTTTGTCAGAATGATTCAGGGCATAAATTCAATGTTGATTGATGTCCCATCTACAAAGACGTAGAAGGGACATCAATTTAAACGTATTTGTCTAGATATCTATTCTCGACAATTTGACCTATTTCAATTGAGTCTACAAGCTGCGGCTTCGACTTTAACTTGAAAACCAAGATTTGGTATTTAAGTTTCAAATTTAAACTGGATTCGAATGTGCCTTAAAAATTTTTGGCTTTGTTTAGACTCTGGGTAACGCGAGTGAAGTAGTTTTTAACACAAGAGGATCACATCTGCAAATTCAAAATTGTCCTAAAGGAATTGTCGCATAAGAGTGCTCGCGAACGGATGTTGATATCGCGCCGTTGCACTTCCACGTATTGCACATTTTCAGAACAATCAACGGGTATTGACCAATACATTTTTTTTAATTTTGAGTCTACAAACTGTGGTTTCACTTTAACTTCAAAATCAAGATGTAATATTAAAGTTTCGAATTCAAATTAGATTCGAAACTGCTCTAAACATTGTCGGCTTTATTTAGACTCTAGTTAACGCAAAAATTTTTGGCTTTGTTTGGACTCTGGGTAACGCGAGTGAAGTAGTTTTTAACACAAGAGGATCACATCTACAAATTCAAAATTGTCCTAAAGGAATTGTCGCATAAAAGTGCTCGCGAACGGATGTTGATATTGCGCCGTTGCACTTCCACGTATTGCACATTTTCAGAACAATCGACGAGTATTGACCAATACATTTTTTTTAATTTTGAGTCTACAAACTGTGGCTTCACTTTAACTTCAAAATCAAGATGTAATATTAAAGTTTCGAATTCAAATTAGATTCGAAACTGCTCTAAACATTGTCGGCTTTATTTAGACTCTAGTTAACGCAAAAATTTTTGGCTTTGTTTAGACTCTGGGTTACGCGAGTGAAGTAGTTTTTAACACAAGAGGATCACATCTGCAAATTCAAAATTGTCCTAAAGGAATTGTCGCATAAGAGTGCTCGCGAATGGATGTTGATATCGCGCCGCTGCACTTCTACGTGTAGCAGATTTTCAGAACAATTGACGAGTATTAACCAATACATTTTTTTTAATGTTGAGTCTACAAACCGTGGCTTCACTTTAACTTCAAAATCAAGATGTAATATTAAAGTTTCGAATTCAAATTAGATTCGAAACTGCTCTAAACATTGTCGGCTTTATTTAGACTCTAGTTAACGCAAACATTTTTGGCTTTGTTTAGACTCTGGGTAACGCGAGTGAAGTAGTTTTTAACACAAGAGGATCACATCTGCAAATTCAAAATTGTCCCTAAAGGAATTGTCGCATAAGAGTGCTCGCGAATGGATGTTGATATCGCGCCGCTGCACTTCTACGTGTAGCAGATTTTCAGAATAATTGACGAGTATTAACCAATACATTTTTTTTAATGTTGAGTCTACAAACCGTGGCTTCACTTTAACTTCAAAATCAAGTTGTGGTATTAAAGTTTCGAATTCAAATTAGATTCGAAACTGCTCTAAACCTTGTCGGCTTTATTTAGAACTCTAGTTAACGCGAAAATTTTTGGCTTTGTTTAGACTCTGGGTAACGCGAGTGAAGTAGTTTTTAACACAAGAGGATCACATCTGCAAATTCAAAATTGTCCTAAAGGAATTGTCGCATAAGAGTGCTCGCGAATGGATGTTGATATCGCGCCGTTGCACTTCCATGTATTGCTCATTTTCAGAACAATCAACGGGTATTGACCAATACATTTTTTTTAATTTTGAGTCTACAAACTGTGGCTTCACTTTAACTTCAAAATCAAGATGTAATATTAAAGTTTCGAATTCAAATTAGATTCGAAACTGCTTTAAACATTGTCGGCTTTATTTAGACTCTAGTTAACGCAAAAATTTTTGGCTTTGTTTAGACTCTGGGTAACGCGAGTGAAGTAGTTTTTAACACAAGAGGATCACATCTGCAAATTCAAAATTGTCCTAAAGGAATTGTCGCATAAGAGTGCTCGCGAATGGATGTTGATATCGCGCTGCTGCACTTCCACGTGTAGCAGATTTTCAGAACAATCAACGAGTATTGACCAATACATTTTTTTTAATGTTGAGTCTACAAACTTTGGCTTCACTTTAACTTCAAAATCAAGATGTATTATTAAAGTTTCGAATTCAAATTAGATTCGAAACTGCTTTAAACATTGTCGGCTTTATTTAGACTCTAGTTCACGCAAAAATTTTTGGCTTTGTTTGGACTCTGGGTAACGCGAGTGAAGTAGTTTTTAACACAAGAGGATCACATCTGCAAATTCAAAATTGTTCTAAAGGAATTGTCGCATAAGAGTGCTCGCGAATGGATGTTGATATCGCGCCGTTGCACTTCCACGTATTGCACATTTTCAGAACAATCGACGAGTATTGACCAATACATTTTTTTTAATGTTGAGTCTACAAACCGTGGCTTCACTTTAACTTCAAAATCAAGATGTAATATTAAAGTTTCGAATTCAAATAAGATTCAAAACTGCTCTAAAATATGTCGGCTTTATTTAGACTCTAGTTAGCGCAAATGAAGTAGTTTTTAACACAAGAGAATCACATCTGCAAATTCACAATTGTCCTTAAGGAATTGTCGCATAAGAGTGCTCGCGAACGGATGTTGAAATCGCGCCGTTGCATTTCCACGTATATCACGTTTTTAGAACAATCGACGAGTATTTATTAATACAATTGACGCAATCACGAATCGAGACTTTGTTTAAATGCCTCTTTTTTTCGAAACGTTGTTTATTTTTCCGAAGTTCCGAGTTTACGTTTTTCATTTTTTTCAACTTGTAACCAGGAATTGTACATCGATGTCGTCGCTGACAATTTGTTTACATAGAAAAGATAAAAGGATTATTTATTCTTTCTAGATACATTACTGGTTTAGGAATCTTTCTGCTAATTCTAATTACTCTTATTTTTATAAAACTTTTTCTCTACAAGACCACAAAATGCGCCAGCAACGTTATAAATTTAACTAAATAAGGCGTTAATTTCCTGAAATAAGAAAGCATTTGGGCTCCTTTTTACGAGGTCAGTAATCAACGATCATAAATTTGCGATGCAGCCCTCTCGTAATTAATAACCTTAAACATGCATGGCAAAATGGAAAGATTTACGTCGGGCGTTTACGTGCATACAAGGGGGGGTTATTCATAGATATAGCGCAAAGGAAAACGTGTAATTGAAGTGTTCGAGGTAATTATGACGATGGTGGGTAGGTTCAGAAGCAAAGACATTCCAGTTCTAATTGCATTCCTTATTCGATTCCCTCGAGAAATAATGATAAATCACTTCTCTGTCTGAGGACTTCCCAACCCACAAAATCCACGTCGCTTTCGGAAGAAATAATTTCGCAAATTGTTGTAACTTTTACGAGAATGCGTTGAGGAAAATTATAGAGCAAGATAGTGGTCCTTTTAAAACTCCTTGCTCAAGAACAATCCTCTTGGTAATCTAGTATTTGATACAGAATGTTACAGAAGCCAAGAGGACGTCATTCTATAGAGGTCACAATCCTCCTAGTTTTGGTTGAACGGACTGGTCCTTGGTTATCTTTAAAAATTAAAATACAAATCTTGTTCCCTGAAACAAGAAAGATTAAAAAACACAACAGAGGTCGCTCTAACGTTCTAAAAAAAAAACTCCTAAAAAGTAGTTGCGTTGAGAAATTTGGGTTTTCAAATTTTAAGATGAGTGCTACGGAAGCAGTTATTTTGTAGCAGCAGAAACTGTCTCTAACAGGACATTGATAAAAAATTAGTCTGCAGAAGATTGACGGGACTGTTTTTGCCAAATATTAACCACTGTAGAAAATCCTGATCCAGAAATTTTGATTGAACTAGACTAACTTAAAATGTTGAGGCTCCAATTTGATTTTTCGCAATTCCTTGGTAGTTTCAATTCAAACTTTTAGTGATTATTTTCCCAATTTAATTCATGTTCAAATGTGTAAAAGCTTAGTGAAAATAACGTCAGGAAGCTGCGCGTCTACATTATCCCATTTGATACGAAGTTGATCCAAAGCATAGAGTCATTAAACTCGAGTATGCTGGAAAGTTTTCGCTAAAAAGGGCACAATATTCCAACCACCTGTTATTGATTAGAAAAGACGCAGCCAATTTCCTATATAATTCCATAATCTTCTTGGGGAAACTTTTAATTAATTTAAAAATCGACGTCAGCTTAATTCCCATACAACGTTACCTTAACGGCACCATGTCGACTTAAAACATAACGCTACGACAACCGAGGATATTTTACGTCGACTTTCGTCATTTTATTAGGAGGGTAATCGCCACCCGCGAGTCTGACAAATAAGACAGCATTGGAATGATCAATCAATAGCATTTTTTTCTCAAAGGAACCTCATCACCTGATTGTAAAAAAGTGTAATTAATTCCCAGATCCAATTAAGTCAATACCTTTGGGTTAGGTAACGGTGCAGGTGATTGATAGATCGATGGAACAACCTGCTGCTCATTATTCATTAAGTGCGTTCGTTTTTTTTTTAAAGTTCGATGAATTAAGGAGAATAGCTCGCGTTAAGATCGTATTTTGTTGCTCTTAATGATTCTACCTGTAAGAGGTTGCTTAAAAATTACTAATTATGGAGAGCGAGGTGCCACAATGAATACAGATGGTTAATGGGCAAGAGGAATTCGTATTCATAGTCAGTGTGGCACAACAACGATTTCTTTTCCAATTGACCTCAACCCTTTTTACGAAATTCTTACCATTCTTACCATTCTTACCACTATTAAGCAATGTTTCCAAATCGTGACAAACAAACTAAATCTTGATTATCGTTAAGTCACTTTTTCATTACGATTTTATTAAAAAAAATTACTTTCAGATTTTGCAAATAGGTGAGAGCAACGGCGCGATATTATCACCCATTCGCGAGCAGTGTGACATGACAAATTCTGCAGTATCATTGTGTACTTGTAGCTCCACCATAACTAAGCAATTTTGGAAAAAAAGTCGATCTTGGAACACGTTTAAATAATGTTAGGAAAAAAATAGAAAATTGTTTCGCGTTACGTGTCTATTGAAAGTTAAACGCTCTTGGCTTCTAATACTTCAAAATTCAAAGTTTGTTTTTTTCTAATTTGGATTTTTTCAGCACTAGATCGCGACAACTAACTAAATGTTGTTGTTCAGTAACTTTTTCGTTATGATTTAATGAAAAAATGTAGCTTTCAAGTTTGGAAATAGGTGAAAGCAACGGCGCGATATTATCACCCATTCGCGAGCAGTGAAACATGACAAATTCTGCAGAATCATTGTGTACTTACAGCTTAACCAAAAAGAAAAAATTTTGAGAAGAAGTCTATCTTGGAAAACATTTAAATAATGTTAAGAAAAAAATAGAAGAACTTTCAAGTTTTGCAAATAGGTGAGAGTAACGGCGCGATATTATCATCCTTTCACGAGCAGACTAACATGACAAATTCTGCAGAATAATTGGATACTTACAGCTCCACCAAAAGGGAGCGACTTCGATAAAAAGTCATCCTTGGAAAACATTTAAAAAATGTTAATAAAAAAAAAGAGGTTTTTTGTTGCACAGAAGCTACTTGTTACATATCTATTGAAAACAAAACCCTCTTGTCGCCTAATATTTTATCTAATTTTTTTGAGAGTAATGACACCTGCAAGACAGCTATATCCTGGAGCATATAAACGTAACAAGGGCTTTAATGCCTCCATGGGGCGATTAAACCACGATCCGATTACGTTCGTTACATTTTAAACAATTCGGCTCCATTCCTTTGTCTTTGTCTCAATTTTTCAGTGAGATAGTCACAAAGTTGGAATTTTTACCCGAGACCCTGGAAACAATCTGAAAGGCAATTTGGGGCCCGAAAGGGTCTTATTAAGGAAAATCACTTCAACGCAAGAAATAACCAAGGAGACGGGATTCCATTTTCCGCAGGATGTACTCACAAATTGTTTATTAAAACAAACAAAATTGAACTGCAACGTTTAAGCCCTTCAAAGGAATAAATCTTCGTTCATTTACATCGCGTAATCACTCGTATAATTGATAATATCCTTTCGAGTTTGATGTAACAAAAAGCCCATGATGTTGAAGCGAGTTAATCAATCAGCTTTCTTATTTTTAATTTAACGTCTGCCTTCGCGAATTTATGGATGATACCGTCTAAATTACGTCAGCAGTTACTTCGAGCGCCGAGAATTTATAAATTACACTTAGAAACTTTAATTTTAAGATTAATTACGCAATCTAAACTTTTCTGTTTTCAAAACCTTTTGTTGACTGACTTTCATTGAAGGAGCATAAAAGTTGATATCACGGAAACCCGAACGGCGGACTAAAAAAAAGTTGCTACTTATAAAGTTTCAAAACAACAGGCTTTCTGATATATTGGGCCAAGTTTTCTATATTATTTCCGTGATCCGGCTTATTACTTTGTTACGTCGTTTTCGATTCATTACAACTTTGTTTTCGCGCTCGAACCAAACGTTAACATTATGGCGGATGCGCCGGACCATTTTTTTAGACGCCGGCGAAGCAGTGGCTTACAGCTAATCCCCAACGTGGACAAAATTCGCCCCCCATAAATCAACCCCCGAAATCTTTATAATCTTATTATTTGCTGTTACAACGCCATTCGGACACGGGCGCGGTTTCAAGTGTTTTATTTATGTCGCGCGTTATTCTCATATGAGAAGTCGCGTTTGTACTTTGCGCCCTAGAAGTGGGACGTTGGAATAATAAAATTTGAAAATAAATACGCGAGATGACGTTTTGATGGCATCGCTTGTACGATAAAGAATTCGATGGGGAAAGCGGCGGCTTTATGCGAAATTAGATTGAGCGAAATCCAACTGCGGGACATGTAATCACTGGGAAGAGAGATGAAAAATGAAGAGGCCACTCAGAGCGACGAGATAAGCTATTGAATAAAAGACAATTTCGCGTATTGATCGAGAAACTTCGGAAATGGAAATGCTTATTTTTAAGAATATATATAGACATTATCCTTTTCCTGCAGAATCTAAAGTAGTATCTGCCATGATTCTTAAAGTGTCTCCTGATGTTGGGAAAATCTGAAATGCACCTTCGGCTTTCCGCCGCCTGCACCATACTTTACGTGTTACAGTTACGTGTTACAGTTACGTGTTACAGTTACGTGTTACAGTTACGTGTTGCCACCACGTGTTACAGTTACGTGTTAAAGTTACGCTTTGGCAATTTTTATTGCGCTAACCTAATTGTACTTGAATGCAATTATTATTGATTATCTTAGGGCAACCCACGTGTATTGATTGAATTCACCAGTTCCCAAATATTCGACTTCTTCTGAAGTCAGCACTGAAAATCAGCTTCCATTTAAAAAGCGGCGCGCCTACTCTAACGTAATTAATACACGATTGCTTTAACATTACACAGTTTTTTACAATAATTTTGCTCAGAATCAACTCTAGGTAAACTTAGGACTTCAATCACTCTAAGAAACGAGAAAAACTATTCTGTTGGAGAGTGAATCTGACCTAACTAATAGTTTACTGACGTAAGCGTTTTAAACTCTCATTAAACTCCATATATATTTATGCGAGACGTTCATTAAATAATTTAATAACGTTATGCACCCCATAGTGGTGCAATATAATACCACTAGCTTGACTAATGTCACCGCAAATAATGCGAACTATTGTGGCTACCCCAATAATCTAAATAAGTATTATTTATTGCAGTTTGCATTAGTGTTGATGGTGTTACAGTATCCCGAATTTATTAATTTATGTGTGAATGTCACGATAAAAAGCTCAGCACGCGCCACAAGCGATAAACCCCTTGGAAATTACAAAAGGGTGGGAGTTTAGAGAATAGGCTGCGACTATTTTAAATTACATTTAGTTTTCAACTAAGATTAATGTCCTTTTAAATCGATCGGTAACAAATAAACTTTTTTGCTGCAGACTTTAAAACCTACGTCTTCGAATTAACTAAATTCTTTAGTGCTAATTGGTTAACAGATTACTGGATCATTCTTTATGTAAATATTTTAAATGAGTACTCAAGACGAATAGTCCCATTAAAGTGTATTTAATGCATAATACCTCATCCTATAAACAGCATGTTAAATCCGTAGTCAACAGCTAATTTCAATTTGTGTTTCAGTTAATTATCACATAAATGGAAAACTGCCTGGTTTAGGATTCATAAAAAACATTTGTTAGATGTCGGCTGTAGTATTATGTAGATGAATGAAATGAAAAACGTAACCCCCTGGGGTAAAAGGACGAGCCTCGCCTAAATAATATATTGGGTTTTATCTGACTTTTTTTCTACTCTCTACCTGGAGAATTAATTGCACAATCTTCCCTGCAACCGACGTAAACAATTTAGTAACCAAAATCACTCAATATTAATTTTACCTGACAAGGAACTAAAGGACAACAGTCAAAACTAATAAGACCGTTTGAGAATTTTTACAACACAGTTATTATCAATTATACCCCAAATCGATGTATGCTAGCCCAAGTTACCAAATAGTCTATAACAAGTTTCATTAAACAAAAAATTAATCTTGAATAAGATTGACAACTATAACAAAAACGTAATTGGCCAGAGACTTACGGTTTTAAAGAAGGATGAAAGCGGTGACCAAACCTGACGTTCGATTACCCGCGTCAATCTTAATAAGATTGTCATTCCTTAACAAAAGCTAACATAAAAGCTAAGGTTTTTTGATGAAAGACAAAAGCGGCCAAAAATTCAACAAAAGAGAAGAACTGATTTAATGCTACTCGTAGTTAAGCGATTTTACATCTTCTGTGTCAATTTCATCAAAGATGGTTTCAATCTCAACAAAGATGGTGTCAATCTAATCAGAGATGGTATCAATCTCATCAGATATAAAGTCGATTTTATCAGATATTGCGTCAATATTATTAGAGATTTTGTCAATCCCATCAGAGATGGTGTCAATCTTTTCAGAGATTGACATTACCCAATAGAAACTACTAAAAGGGGTAAATATCTCAGCTTTTGAAATAAAAAACTAGTAGCGAAAATCTCATCAGAGCTGGTGTCAATCTCGTCGGATATGGTGTCGATTTCATCGGAGGTTGTGTCAATCTCATTAAAGATGGTGTCAATCCCATCAGAGATGGTGTCAATTTTATCATAGATGGTGTCAATCTCATCAGAGATTGTGTCAATTTAATTAGAGATGGTGTCAATCTCATCAGAGATGGTGTCAATCTCATCAGAGATTGACATTACCGAACAAAAACTACTAAGAAGGATAAATATCTCAGCTTTTAAAAGAAAAACAAGTAGCGAAAATCTCATCAGAAATGGTGTCAATCTCATCAGATATGGCGTCGATTTCATCAGAGGTTGTGTCAATCTTATTAAAAATTGTGTCAATCTCTTTAGAGATGGAGTCAATCGCATGAGAGATTAACATTACCCAACAGAAACTACCAAGAAGGATAAATATCTCAGCTTTTGAAAGAAAAAACAAGTAGCGAAAATCTCATCAGAGATGGTGTCAATCTCACCAGATATGGTGTTGATTTCATTATAGATTGTGTCAATCTTATTAGAGATGGTGCCAATCTTATCAGAGATGGTATCAATTTTATTATAGATGGTGGCAATCTCATCAGATATTGCGTCAATTGACATTACCCAACAGAAAATACTAAGAGGGGTTAATATTTCAGCTTTTGAAAGAAAAAACAAGTAGCGAAAATCTCATCAGAGATGGTGTCAATCTCCTCAGATATGTTGTCGATCTCACCAGAGGTTGCGTCAATCTTATTAAAGATTGTGTCAATCTCATCAGAGATGAGGTCTATCTCATTAGAGATTGACACTACCCAACAGAAACTACCAAGAAGGATAAATATCTCATGTTTTTTTTAGTTGTAGTATCTCTTTGAAGATGATAGCTTGGCTGTCGAAACGCGTTAGAGCAACCTTTGTTGTGTTTTTTAATCTTTTTTGGTTTCAGGGAACAGATTTTCTGTTTTATCTCAATTGTTACACTTTTTTATCTTTAGTCAATCAGTCTGCAAGAGATTGTCATGAATTTAACAATAACGTGAATGTGGTTATGGAGAAAACCACAAGCGATGAAACACTATAGTTGAAGAACTAATTAGTGCGACTCAAACAACTATGTCAATCAACGCTAAAATCCACATCTTGATTGCACACATTGTGTTCGTCAGTGTGAATCTTAAAAGAGATTGTCATTTTTTAAAAGATAGTAAAAAGTTTTAAAAGAAGACATAAGTGATAAATTTTAAAAAACTTTGTTAAAGACACTAAAATTATCAATTGCTTGAAGTTTTGAAACAAGTCGCAGCCTAAGAAAAACTGAACAAAATATTTAACCCTAGTGCAACTATGGAAACTTTGCCAAATTTTAACTGAGTACTGTCTCAATCTCAAAAGATTGTAATTTCTTAAATAAACTGAACTAAGCTAGCCAAAGCCGTAAGTTTAAAAATGAACATAAGCGACGTCAATCTAAATAGAATATTTTATTCGTTGTGTCAATCTTAAGGGTTAAGCATATATATCAATCTTTAACAGATTGCTTCATAAAAATTAAGCTAGCTAAGCAGCAGAGCTGTCGAAGGAATAACAGAAGCAATAATAAGTAAAAAGAAGGGTTCAAGAAACCGATTAAGTGCGACCAGCTGCTAAAAAGGTTTACATACTTTAGTTACACACATTTTGTACACCAGTGTTATTCTTAAAAAAGATTGTTATTTCGTCAACAGAAATTAAGAAAACCAAGGCAACGGAAATTAAGAAAGCCAAGGTAATAGAAACTAAAAGAGCCAAGGGCCCAAATTTTAAAAGAAGACACAAGAGACGAAACAAAAAACATATTATTTAGTTTTCCTATTACCTATGGTAATCTTTAAAAGATTGACATATTTAAGATAATTAAGGCAGATGAGGAGCCTAGCAAACAAAAACTAAAAAAATAAATACAGATTTAGGGTAGCATGACCAACCGCAGCAGAAGTTTACATTCGTTAGTTGCAGATATTTTTTCAACTGTGTCAATCTTAAGATTGCTATTTCAACAGAAATTTAAGCTTCGAAGGATCTCAGTTTTTAAAGAAGGCATAAACGAAGAAATATCAGATACACTATTTAATTATTCCGTCACCTGTGATAATCTTCAAAAGATTGGCATTTTTTAACAAAATTTAAAGATAGCTTAGGACCTAGCAGATGGAAGCTACGAAAAACTAACCAGCGATTTAGGATAGCCCGGCCAATCCTATTTTCTAGCAGGATTTATTTTCTTTAGTTGCACACTGTGTCAATCTTAACAAATTTTGCAAGCTATTTGAACAGGAATTAAACTACTGACTTCGATCTGAAGCGACCCTGGGTTAACGTAATCCTGAACCCAGGTGATCTTGAAATTAGTTAATTCTCACTTCACGTGACCTTGACCTCGTGAGATCTTGATCCACGTGACCTTGTCTCCATAAGACCTTGATTCACGTGATCTTGTTCCATGCGTCCTTGACTCACGTGACCTTGCCCCCATACGACCTTGACAGCACGTGACCTTGATTTTGTCTCCATACGACCTTGATTGTACTTGACCTTGACATTGATTGCATACGATATTGACTTGCGTGACCTTACTTGCCTACGCCTTTGACGGCTTGCGACCTTGCCCTCATGAAACTCATGTGATCTTGCTTTCATTTGACCTTTATCGCATGTGACCTTGATCCATCGACCTTAACTGCACGTGATCTGGACCTATGTGACCTTGACCTCGTCGACCTTGACTGCGCGTGATCTTGACCGCATGTAAGCTTGACCTCGTCGACCCTGACTGCACGTGATCTTCACAGCATGTGACCTTGACTCATGTGACCTTGCCCTTATACGACCTTGAAGGCCCATGACCTTGCCCGCATACAACCTTGGCTCACGTCACCTTGCCCTCATACGACCTTGACCGCATGCAACTTTGACTTACGTAAACTTGCCTTTATGCAACCTTGACTTATGTGAGTTTGCGACCTTGACCAGACGTGACCTTGTTTGAGTGCGACCTTGGATCATGTGATCTTGCTCTCAGACGACCTTAACGGCATATTACCTTGCTTGTATGCGATTTTGACTTACATCACCTTGTCATGATATGACCTTGACCGCAGGTGACTTTGACCTCGTCGACTTTTACTGCACAAGATCTTGACCGAATGTGACCTTGACCTTGTCGACCTTGATTGCACATGACTTTGACCGCACGTGACCTTGACTGCATGTGACCTTAACCTTGTCTACATATGACCTTGACTGCATGTGATCTTAAACTTTTCCGCATACCACCTTGACTTACATGACCTTGCTCTCATACGAGCTTGAAGGCCCATGACCTTGCCCGCATACAACCTTGACTCACGTCACCTTGCTCTTATACGACGTTAACCGCATCCGACTTTGACTCACGTAAACTTGCCTTTATGCGACCTTGACTTATGTGAGTTTGCGACCTTGACCGAACATGATCTTGCTTAAGTGCAACCTTGAATCATGTGACCTTGCTCTCAGACAACCTTGACGGCATGTGCTTTGTTTGCATGCTACTTTTACTTACATGACCTTGTCATGATACGACCTTGACAGCACGTGATCTTGACCTCGTCGTCTTTGACTGTACAAGATCTTGACTGCATGTGACCTTGACCTCGTCGACCTTGACTGCACATGACCTTGACCGCACGTGATCTTGACCTCGTCGACTTTGACTGTACAAGATCTTGACCGCTTGTGACCTTGACCTCGTCGATCCTGACTGCATGTGACCTTGACCGCATGTGACCTTGACTCATGTGAACTTGCCCCTATACGACCTTGATGGCCCATGACCTTGCCTGCATACAACCTTGATTCACGTCACCTTGCCCTCATACGACCTTGACCGCATGCAACTTTGACTTACGTAAACATGCCTTTATGCAACCTTGACTTATGAGAGTTTGCGACCTTGACCAGACGTGACCCTGTTTGAGTGCGACCTTGGATCATGTGATCTTGCTCTCAGACGACCTTGACAGCATGTTACCTTGCTTGCATGCGACTTTGACTTACATGATCTTGTCATGATACGACCTTGACCGCATGTGACCTTGACCTCGTCGACTTTTACTGCACAAGATCTTGACCGAATGTGACCTTGACCTCGTCGACCCTGACTGCACATGACCTTGACCGCACATGATCGTGACTGCATGTGACCTTGACCTTGTCTACATATGACTGCATGTGATCTTAAACTTTATCGCATACCACCCTGACTCACATGACCTTGCTCTCATACGAGCTTGAAGGCAAATGACCTTGCCCGCATACAACCTTGACTCGCGTCACCTTGCTCTTATACGGCCTTGACCGCATCCGACTCACGTAAACTTGCCTTTAAGCGACCTTGACTTATGTGAGTTTGCGACCTTGACTGCACATGACCTTGTATGAGTGCAATCTTGCTCTCAGACGACCTTGACGGCGTGTGACTTTGTTTGCATGAAACTTTGACATTCGTGACCTTGTCATGATATGACCTTGACCGCACGTGATCTTGACCTCTTCGACTTTGACTGTACAAGATCTTGACAGCATGTGAACTTGACCTCGTCGACCTTGACTGCACATGACCTTGAGCGCACGTGACCTTGATTGCATGTGACATTGACTGCACGTGACCTTGATCTTGCCTCCATATGACCTTGATTGCACGTGATCTTAGCCTTACCTTAACTCACGTGACCTTGCTCTCATACGACCTTGAAGGCCCATGACTTTGCCTGCATACAACCTTGACTCACGTGATCTTTTCCTCATACGACCTTGACCGGATGCGACTTTGACTCACGTGAACTTGGCTTTATGCGACTTTGACTTATGTGAGTTTGCGACCTTGACCGCACGTGACCTTTACTGCATGTGATATTGACTGCAGGTGACCTTGACCTTGCCTCCATAGGACCTTGATTGCACGTGATCTTAGACTTTTCCGCCTACTGCCTTGACTCAGGTGACCTTGCTTTCATACGACCTTGAAGGCCCATGACTTTGCCTGCATACAACCTTGACTTACGTGATCTTGCCCTCATACGACCTTGACCGGATGCGACTTTGACTCACGTGAACTTGGTTTTATGCGACTTTGACTTATGTGAGTTTGCGAATTTGACCTCACGTGACCTTGACTGCATGTGATATTGTCTGCAGGTGACCTTGACCTTGCCTGCATATGACCTTGATTGCACGTGATCTTAGACTTTTCCGCCTACTACCTTGACTCACGTGGCCTTGCGCTCATACGACCTTGAAAGCCCATGACTTTGCCTGCATACAACCTTGACTTACGTGATCTTGCCCTCATACGACCTTGACCGGATGCGACTTTGACTCACGTGAACTTGGTTTTATGCGACTTTGACTTATGTGAGTTTGCAACCTTGACCGCACGTGACCTTAACTGCATGTGACATTGACTGCACGTTACCTTGACCTTGCCTCCATAGGACCTTGATTGCACGTGATCTTAGACTTTTCCGCCTACTACCTTGACTCAGGTGACCTTGCTTTCATACGACCTTGAAGGCCCATGACTTTGCCTGCATACAACCTTGACTTACGTGATCTTGCCCTCATACGACTTTGACCGGATGCGACTTTGACTCACGTGAACTTGGCTTTATGCGACTTTGACTTATGTGAGTTTGCGACCTTGACCGCACGTGACCTTGCTCGCGTGCGACCTTGGATCACGTGACCTTGCTCTCAGACGACATTGACGTCGCGTGATCTTGCCCGCATGCGACTTTCACTTACATAACTTTGCCATATTACAACCTTGACCGCACGTGACCTTGACTGCATGTGACATTGACTGCACGTGACCTTGACCTTGCCTCCATATGACCTTGATTGCACGTGATCATAGACTTTTCCGCCTACTACCTTGACTCAGGTGACCTTGCTCTTATACGACTTTGAAGGCCCATGACTTTGCCTGCATACAACCTTGACTCACGTGACCTTGTCCTCATACGACCTTGACCGCATGCGATTTTGACTCACGTAAACTTGGCTTTATGCGACCTTGACTTATGTGACTTTACGACCTTGACTGCTCGTGACCTTGCTCGCGTGCGACCTTGGATCACGTGACCTTGCTCTCAGACGACATTGACGTCGCGTGATCTTACCCACATGCGACTTTGACTTACATGACTTTGCCATAATACAAATTTGACCGCACGTGACCTTAACCTTGTTGACCTTGACTACACGTGATCTTGACAGCACGTAACCTTGACCGCGCGTGATTTTGAGCGCACGTAACCTTGACCGCGCGTGATCTTGAGCGCACGTAACCTTGACCGCACGTAACCTTGACCGCACCTGATCTTGATCTCACGCGACTTTAATCGCACTTGATCTTGAACTTACATGAGCATGAATTCATGGGACCTTAAGCACGCGTGATCTTGAACTAATCTTATTTTAAGCTCGTGTGATCTTCAACTCATATAAAGGTAAGCTCGTGTTACCCTGATTATATTTATCGGTGAAAAGTATTTTAAGGATGTTAAACTCAGTCATTCTAACACATCAATAGACGAACCAATAGAGCAAAAACGTTCTCTTTAATAGATTTTATAAATGCTCAGAGGAAGTAGATAAAATTTTATTAAGCAAAGTTCCGTGTGTAATCCCTAACATTTTATTTGGTTATATTTCTTCCTGTGAGATAATTTTTAATCAAACTAGCTTAAGTTTCGTGTTACATTTGAAATGAGAACCAAATCTTATCAGAGATATTAGCAAATTAACTGCAAAGCCATTAGAAGTTGGTTCATTTAATGTTGCCATTGGGGAATGGAAATAGTTTTTGCAGGCTTCAGCTATAATTCTAGATAGCACTTATCTCATTAATTTGAAAGGAATGTTATTCTAGCTACTCTTAGTGTTGCAAACTGTATTAAAGAATAATTTTATTCGAGTTTCAGGTTCGTAGTTCATTCGAACGAAAGCGATAGTCGATTTAAACCACTTTTAATCGTTCTTTTTAATTTCAATGAATATAATTACGTTTCTCCTTTTGTAAGAAAAATCGTCGTGTTACCATTTTACTGCTTATTCACTGATCAGCTTAAACTCTTTTAAAAGAAAGATTATCTTGTCACGAATGAAAGTAACTTTTTTAAAAAATAAATTCTATAATGCACAGACCAATAAGTTTGAACATTTATTAGATTCGAAATTTGGAAACCAAATACCGGTTTCGATCTTGTTAGACCTCGTCAGTTTAGTGTATCCAACTCGAATGCTAACAAATGTTCCGACATAAGTACTAAAGAATTCACGGACGTCAAGCGTGTGACTCTTAGTATTACCACCACCTATTGGTCCATAGAGAAACTATGGCCATCGCCAACGATGTCGTATGCAAGTAGAATGCAACCTAGACTACAAATTCATGCAGCCTCCAGGCCTCTATAGTGAATCATAGGTAGCTGAACTACCTACAGTTGAAACACTGCCACCTAGCGAAGCGATTGCTCTCTAGGAAAATTCCCAGAAGACACGGATTCTAATGCACAGACCAATGGGTGTGAACATTTATTAAATTCGAAGTTTGAAAACCAAATACCGGTTTCGATCTTGTTAGATCTCGTCAGTTTGGTATATCCAACACGAATGCTAACAAATGTTTCGACAAGTAAGTAGTAAAACATTCACAGACGTCAAGCGAGTGACTCTTAGTACTACCACCTATTCCATAGGGAAACTATGGCCATCGCCAACGATGTCGTATACAAGTAGAATGCAACCTAGACTAGAAATTCATGCAGCCTCCAGGCGTCTATAGTGAATCATAGGTAGCTGAACTACCAACAGTTGAAACACTGCTACCTAGCGAAGCGATTGCTCTCTAGGAAAGTTCCCAGAAGACACGGATTCTAATGCACAGACCAATAGATTTGAACATTCATTAGATTCGAAGTTTGGAAACCAAATACCGGTTTCGATCTTGTTAGATCTCGTCAGTTTGGTATATCCAACACGAATGCTAACAAATGTTTCGACAAGTAACTACTAAAACATTCACAGACGTCAAGCGAGTGACTCTTAGTACTACCACCTATTGGTTCATAGAGAAACTATGGCCATCGCCAACGATGTCGTATGCAAGTAGAATGCAACCTATACTACAAATTCATGCAGCCTCCAGGCGTCGATAGTGAATCATAGGTAGCTAAACTACCAACAGTTGAAACACTGCCACCTAGCAAAACGATTGCTCTCTAGGAAAGTTCCCAGAAGATACGGATTCTAATGCACAGACCAATAGGTTTGAACATTTATTAGATTTGAAGTTTGGAAACCAAATACCGGTTTCGATATTGTTAGATCTCGTCAGTTTGGTATATCCGAAAACGGTATTTGGTTTCCAAACTTCGAATCTAATAAATGTTCAAACCTATTGGTCTGTGCATTATAGAATGCTTGTCTTCTGGGAACTCTTCTAGAGAACAACCCCTTTGCTAGGTGAGAGTGTTTCAACTGTTGGTAGTTCAGCTACCTATGATTCACTAAATAGTTTATTTGTTTTTTTAGAAAACTACTGAGCTGGAATAAATTCTAATACAAAAATTAACGTTTATTTTTTTTTACAGATCATATTCATCTAATGATTTTATTTAAAATGATCCAATTTAAATAATAAATGTGGGATGCATGAAAATCAGGATTAATTTCAAAGTAACTGGACTTTTCAGTTGGGTCACTGTTCAGAAAGTTGTTTTTAACTCTAACGAGTTTCTCGCTCGTGATACTCGTAAAACTAAATATAAGTTAAATGAAAAAGTGAAGCACGAAAGAGGGGGATCCACCCAAAACCTGGTATTTTGGCAAACAAGAAAATTAGGTCGGAAAAAAAGTAAAGCCCTTTTCCACTACTTAACTGGGAAGTGTTTAATACCGTCGAGCTTCTCCCGGTCGAGGGTGAATTTAAAAAGTTACCCGGCTTTGTTGTATTATCAAAACGCATATTACAAGAGTATTATTCGAAGCGGACCTTCGAATGTTTCCCTAAAAGAAATGTAAACATAGGGTGAATGGGATCATGTATCATATTAAAAAGGAGAAAAAATGTTATTTGAGAAAGGAAAAAGCTTTCTACTTTTGCCGGAGATTATCGGAAACTACGTTTCGTGTTTGCTATAGAGATTAAAGCTTAACGTTTATTTTACACGAAAAAAGGAAAATCGCCGGGATTAGCAAATAAAAGTCTGTATAACTCACTCTTATAGCTAGAAAAATATTGTCGATTAGTACGAGTGTATTTATTACGATTGAACGAACTACTGGAAGCCAATTTTTAATATTTACTAGCTTGATAACTCTCGTGTGTTATCAACTTGAACCTTCAGGGTGTTATCGATTTATTAAATATATTTTGTTGCCCCACGGGGAAACTCTTAGGGTGAAAAGCGTCTTTGTGTACAAAATCGACTTTGATAAAAACGTCGTTATTCATGGTACTTAAATGGCCAAATAGTTAGGTCTCATAAACCTTGTTTTGGGATCGTAAACCACACATATCGAACCGCCGCAGAAATATTAATTGTCGGTTGTAAAACGGCCGTAAACGTTGGGTTTAATAGCAACTGATAAGACTCCGGAACAGCAGTAGATTATACCTAATTTAGCGACTTATGTTTTACAACAGAAACTGTAAATCGCCTTAGAAATAGCCCACTGTCAGCAAATTCGATTACAGAGTATTTATTAAATTTGTTTGAAATTTCATTTTTAATTGATTCTTTTATCTTTTGCGAGTTGATTGAACATAAAAAACTATTTAGATGCTGATAGTGTTGACTTCGTCTCCCAGTAGTGACGACGTTCGTTGTATCCAAGCGTTAGGCACGTCGCATTGGTTCGCGTTGACGTCACGGTATCCAATCACGCGCAACTTGGCAAATTGTTGGGTATAAATAGCAGCTTTGAGGCGCTCTTTGGTTCTCTGTTGTCCTAGTCGTCACCACAGCGAAGCAAGATCTCTCTAACTCTCGAAGATCAAACTTTTTAATGACAACCGATTAGAGTTTCCATTCACAAAATATTTCTTGATTGCTTAGTGAGAATACGTTGTTGCCACAGCCTTTTTTATTCAAAATTTCAACTTTTTCGAAAAGTTACTTGATTTTTCCGTTTTTCTTTTAATTTGTAACTTTCCCTTTACAATGTTTTTGGTGGAATGGACTAGTCCTTGGTTGTCTTCAAAAATTGAAACACAAATCTTGTCCCCTGAGACAAAAAAGAATAAAAAACACAACAAAGGTTGCTCTAACGCGTCTCGATAGCCAAGCTATCCCTCTAAAGATGATACTTTGGCTAGCGAAATGCGTTAGGCGTCTGTTAATCTTTCTTGGTTTCAGGGGACAAGATCTGTATTTCAACTTTCAACGTTTGGTTCATTTATTAAACATTCCAGCGTTTTTCCAAATACTGGTTCATTTTCTTTGAAATATTCAAAACATCTTTAAGCAGGCAGCCCCAATAAAGCTTAAAAAATTCAAGTTACAAAATTCCTAACGCAATTAAATGTCAAAAATTGATTAAATTTGTCTTTCAGGTTTCCAAATTGTTGTAACTTTCCCACTCATCGTTGAGTTTAATTTTTCTGTCGTACATGTTTAAAAAAACAAATCTCTCGATAATGTCAACAGCCCAACGCGTGGATAAAATTGCGTCGTTACAACCTGTTATTCAATAGGCCCCACTGACACTGATATTGATTTATCTCCCGGTTAGTAATGAAAGAGTTTAAACATTTTTTTCGAACCGGAATGGCAAAGCGGGTTCCACACACATCAATTTGTCGAAAGAGTTATGGCGTTTGGGGCAGTTTAATTTTAAACCAATCCATAACGGGGAATTAAGATGTTTTGAAGATTAGATGTGCTCACGCCGAGCATAAATTTTTAATATTTTAGCAGCTTACTGCCAGAGTAAAGCCGCTTTGGCCGTTACATCAAAGAATGTTATGGTGTGGTGTCGAACGTAGTCCGACTCATCGTGTCGCGTCGTATTCGGAATTTTCATAATCTAATTGATTAATTAATTAGTGGGGAGTACAACAACCGCAGATGTAAATGTCTCTGTTTGGAGTCAATTTCGCCGGGATGCATAATTAATTTGGCAATTTTGTTGCCGAAATTTTAGGAAGCATCTGGAGCTGCATAAAATGGAAACTTTCCAAATTAGTGGCCACATGAAATGGTTGGTGGTTTTTGGCTGTCGCGCAGGTGCTTCGATTGTAAAATTTCTCCGATTTCTGACGCGCCAATTAACGCCCAAGTAAACCGAAAGGGGATCACGAAGAATAGAGCTGTCAATCATCTAGATTTGAATGGATGGATTATCATTTCAAAGAGAGCGGTTATGTACGACCTACCGCCAAGTGCTTAGTTCACGATAGAGTAACATTTCAACTGTAACGTTTCAGCGACCGGATATTGGAGCGTTCATGTGTCATTTCCAATATTAGCAGGAGATTGCGATAATGGCAGAACAATTGGCGACATGTGAATGGGAGAACGCACTGAATGCAAACGCATTTTGCATCGCATTGTCACATCGGAATTGTATTTTTCGCTCTGGTCGACGTGTTATTGTATGCACTTGCCATCCCTGTTGGTATAATTATCGGGGCTTTCTATTGCGCTCCAGAGGGCAACAGAAGAACGCACAATGAGACTAATTTTGAATAGTTTTGAAACCGAAGATTTAATAGCGCCATGTCATGAAGCTTAGCTGAACATGGAACACTACGAATCAATTTCTTTGATTCTACAAACTTGCATGGACTCCAGTGTTGCTTTGGAAGCAAAGAGGTAACAATTTAATTACCTAATTCAATCAACTAATTAAAGATACAAGAGGTCATTCAAACCAATGAAACGAATGATCGTTTTTGAATGAATGCATAACTTTATTTTCACTTATCTCTTCATTAATGGAACCTCCGTTCGTCTGTGCTTTGTACTAAGATTGAGGTTCTTAAATGATCTTCAGTACTTGCTACTTGTTTCAAAGTTTAGCTGCATACGTCAAAATTCCGGTGGCGCGATAGTACCAACCATTCGCGAACAACCTCGTCAGGAGTTGACTGGTGTGACTTTCTCGGGATCGCTTCCGAAACTTAAGGTGCACCCCAGCTTTCCCATTCAAATTAAAATTGGGGGTTTTAAGTCGTTTTTACCGCAGCAATATCAGGAACCAGTCTGAAGTATAGTTAAGTGGGAGATGCAGGCACGTAGCCAGGATTTTCGTTCGGAGGGGGTCCAACTCTTCAGAAAATATAAGAACATACATCAATTACTTTTACGTATTCGTTTCTTTTATTTTATTTTTTTTTCATTTTGTTAATTAGTAAAAGTAAAGAATAAAATCTAGTGACCTTAACATTATATAAATTTGACAAATAAAAACGTGAAACTTACCAAAGAAAAATTTCCTAATATCTATTTTGAGTTTACGTATTTAACTTATCACTTCATTTTCACTATCATTTTTTTGAAGTAAAAATTACAAGAGAGTGGAAAGAACATCAATTTGAAGAAAAATTATCACGGAATGTTGACTTTTTTTTGTTTAAATTCCGAGATTAAAGTCAAAATTTCGACTTTAATGTGAAAATTTCGAAAAAAAAACGTCGAAATTTGGTTTTTAAAGTCGAAATTTCTAAAAAAAAGTTGAAATGTCAATTTTTAAATCAAAAATCTTGCAAAGGCGTAGAAAGGACATCGATTTAAAAAAAATGTTGTGTTTAGAAATTTCGACTTTTTTCTCAAACTTCGACTTTTTTCTCAAATTTAGACTTTTTTCTCAAAATTTCGACTCTTTTTGGAAATTTTAACTTTTTTCTGAAAATTTCCACTTTTTCGAAATGTTACAGAGGCGTAGAAAAGACATCGATTAAAAAAATATCTTTTGAAGAAATTTCAACTTTTTTTTCTCAAATTTCGATTTTAAGCTCGAAATTTCGACTTTTTTCTCGAAATTTATATTTTTTTTCTTAAATTTCGAGTTTATTTCTCAAAATTTCGACTTGTTTCTCGAAATGTTGACTTTTTTCTCAAAATTTGATTTTTTTCTCGAAATTTTGCCTTTTTCTCGAAATTTCGTTTTTTTTTCTCAAATTTCGACTTCTTTCTCGAAATTTTGGCCTTAATATCGAAATTTCGACATTTCTCTCAAAATTTCGACTTTATACTCAAAATTTCGACCTTTTTTTATCGAAATTTCGACTTTTTTCGCAAACCTCGACTTTTTTCTCGAAATTTCGTCTTTTTGCTCGAAATATTTCGAAATTTCTACTTTTTCTCGAAATTTCCACGTTCTTCTCAAATTTCGAATTCTTGCTCGAAATATCTCGAAATTTCGACTTTTTGTCGAAATTTCGACGTTATTTTCAAATTTCGAATTTTTGCTCGAAATATTTCGAAATTTCGACGTTATTTTCAAATTTCGACTTTTTTCTCGAAATTTCGGCCTTAATCTGAAAAGTTCGACTTTTTTCTCGAAATTTCGTTTTTTTTTCTCAATTTGAGACTTTTTTCTCAAATATCGACTTTTTTCTCGAAATTTTAACCTTAATATCGAAATTTCGACATTTTTTTCGAAATTTCGGCTTTAAACTCAAAATGTCTACTATTTTTCTAGAAATTTCGACTTTTTTCTCAAATTTCCACTTTTTTCTCGGAATTTCGACTTAGTTTTTCTCAAACTTCGACTTTTTTCTCGAAATTTTTACCTTTTTCTCGAAATTTTTACCTTTTTCTCGAAATTTCGCCTTTTTTTTTCAAATTCCGACTTTTTTTTTCGAAATTTTCATTTTAATCACAAAAATTCGATTTTTTTCTCGAATTTTCAACTTTCGTCTCGAAATTTCTAAAAAAAAGATCAAAATTTGCTAACTAAAAATAGCAATTATTGAACGCGCCCTACTACAAACTGTCAAGATTTTTGGGAAAGAGGAGTGGTGGGACGCAACTGTCATCTGCCTAATTTGATCATAGTGTAGAAATTTTGACTTATTCGAAAAAAATTTCGATATTAAAGTCGAAATTTTGACATTAGTCTCGGAATTTTAAGAAGAAAGTAGAAATGTCAAGAAAAAAGTCGAATTTTTGAAAAAAAGTCGAAATTTTGAGTATTAAGTCGAAATTTTGAGTTTAAAGCCGAAATTTGGAGAAAAAAATCGAAATTTAAAAAAAAACCGAATTTTAGACAAAAAAGTTCCAAACCTTTGGAGTCCTTTTTACGCTTTTGTAAAATGTCGAAATTTCTAAATATAATTTTTTTTAATCTATGCCTTCCTATGCTTTTGTAAAATGTCGACTTTAAACTCAAAATTTCGACTTTTTTCTCGAAAATTCTACTCCATGCATACATATGTCAAGAAAGCCGAAATTTGGGGTAATAAAAAATTGAAATTACTGAACGTAGCCTACTGCTAAGTGTCAATATTAAATTGTAAAAGGGTTGGTGCATGTATTGGGAAGGCTTGAGCTCATTGCCAATTTTTATTAAAATGTCTACATGGCTATTTTGCTTATCATAAGCTCAATAGTTGGCAATTTCGAAAATTATTTACACGCTTAAATATACAATCAGCCGTTTTTCTACTAATATTTCAATTCGTATCATCGTAAATTTTTTGGGGACCCCTTGGACCCCCCCCCTGGCTACGTGCCTGGGGAGATGAACCTTACATTCTTCATGGTAGACCCTTATTGACCGGAAATATTATGTTTTTTTCAATTAATTTAACAATTTATTCAAAAACTGTTTAGAAAATTGTCAACAAACCATAAAAATTTAAATATTGACAAACTGGGCCGAAGAAATGTTAAATAAATTGAAAAAGACATGAACCTTACAGTTTTCTTTTTTCCTCTTCTCTTTCTTTCTTTTTTCTTTCTTTCTGTGTTTTTTTCTTTCTTTCTGTCTTTCTTTTTTCTTTCTTTCTGTCTTTCTTTTTTCTTTCTTTTTGTCTTTCTTTTTTCTTTCTTTCTGTCCTTCTTTGCTAAAAATATTTCAGTTGTTTAACGCTCTAAAAGAAAGTGCCTTTTTCAGGTTTCGACCCTCAAGTTTTTTCTTTAAATTTCAGTATTTTCTGAAATTTCCGCAAGTAGGAATTCACCTCATACAAAAAGAGACAAATCCAAGATAAACGTCCGGGAGTGTTAATAGCAGAGCGCTCGAAACGGATTAGGAGCCTAAAAATAACGAGGAAGCGACCGTCAATGCCACAATGGATATTGAATTAAGACAATAAGAAAATCGTCTACCTCTATTTTTAGCGGTGTGCGGCTCTATTGGAATATTCAAGCACTATTCGTTAATATCTCCAAGCTTCTGGGCTGTTGCGAATAAGTTAAAGGATAACTGTGTACATCCAAACTCAAAACACCACCCGGAATTTTCCAGGGAAGCCAGTAACAATCCGCGTTATATACTCGACACGTAACCGATCATAAAAATGTCATTTTCTGTAGACGATTCGACTTAATTATAAAATGTTGACTTCCGCTTTCGATTTTTCTCTGAAGATGATAGCTTGGCTATCAAAACGCCTTAAAGCAACCTCTATTGCGTTTTTTAATCTTTCTTGGTTTCAGAGGAGAAGATTTGTATTTCAATATGAAATATATTGATAAATTTCAAGTGTTTCCTAAAGTTTACTTTTAGAAAAAGAAACAAATCCAGCATGAACGTTGAGAACTGTTAGTAGTAGAGTTCTCGAAACGCATTAGGAGCTTAAAAATAACGAGAAATTGACCGTCAATCTCACGAATAGATAGTAAGAAAATAAAATAATAAGAAAATCCTGTACCCCTATTTTTAGTGGTATGCGGCTCTATTGGAATATTCAAGCATTATTCGTTAATATCTCCAACCTTCTGGGTAACCGCGGGTGAGCAAATGGATAACTGTGTACATCCAAACTAGGGATAAACAAGACCCTGGAGCGGTGGTGTCCGAAATGTGTCACCTGCGCTGCATTCAAGGGTTCTGCAACAAAGGGATCCAAAAGCAGTATAGTGTGGGAGCTCCATTTGAGAGAATTTCAATAGATGTAGTGGGACCATTTCCAGCATCAGAGAGTGGAAACAAGTACATCCTAGTGGCCATGGACTATTTCAGTAAATGGCCTGAAGTTTACGGCTTGCCAAACCAGGAAGTTACTACAGTCGCACCTTGCAGTAGATGGTGCCTCAGGAGAAGATTTCACAGGTTTTGTGAGATGCACAATGGGACCTCTGGTGAACATCTGGAAATGAACAGGATCCTGAAAAAGATCCAAAAACGGTTCTATTGGGTTAACTGCGAAGAGGAAGTCGAGCGATGGTGTCCGAAATGTGTCACCTGCGCTGCATCCAAGAGTGCTGCATCAAAGGAATCTTGAAGTAGCATCATGTGGGAGCTCTATTTGAGAGAATTTCAATCGATGTGGCGGAACCATTTCCAGCATCAGACGATGGAAACAAGTACTTTCTGGTGGCCATAGATCATTTCACCAAATGGCCTAAAGCCTGCGCCATCCAAACTAGAAAGCTACCACATTCGCAAGGATTCTTGTGGACAACTTCATCTGCCAATTTGGTGTTCCTTTGGAACTACACTCGAACCAAGGAAGGAACTTCGAATCGGGGTTTTACCAAGAGGAGTGCCGTTTTCTTGGAATAAAGAAACGTCGTATGACACCTCTTCATCCACAGTCTCATGGAATGATGGAAAGATCTAACAGGACCTTGGAGGAACAGCTTTCGAATGTCTTTTCCAAAGATCAGAGTATCAGACGATGGAAACAAGTACTTTCTGGTAGTCATTGACTATTTCAGTAAATGACCTGAAGCTTACGCCATCCCAAACCAGGAAGCTACCACATTCGCAAGGATTCTTGTGGACCACTTCATCTGTCGATTTGGAGTTTTCTTGGAACTACACTCGAACCAAGGAAGGAACTTCAAATCGGGGGTCTACCAAGAGGAGTGCCGTCTTCTTGAAATAAAGAAACGTCGTACGACACCTCTTTATCCACAGTCTCATGGAATGATGGAAAGATCTAACAGAACCTTGGAGGAACAGCTTTCGAATGTCGTTTCCAAAGATCAGAGAGTATCAGACGATGGAAACAAGTACTTTCTGATGGTCATTGACTATTTCAGTAAATGACTTGAAGCTTTCGCCATCCCAAACCAGGAAGCTACCACATTCGCAAGGGTTCTTAGGGACAACTTCATCTATCGATTTGGTGTTCCCTTGGAACTACACTCAAACCAAGGAAGGAACTTTGAATCGGGGGTCTACCAAGAGGAGTGTCGTCTTTTTGGAATAAAGAAACGTTGTACGACACCTCTTCATCCACAATCTCATGGAATGATAGAAAGATCTAACAGGACCTTGGAGGAACAGCTTTCGAAGGTTGTTTCCAAACATCAGAGAGCATCAGACAATGAAAACCAGTACTTAATGGGGGCCATGGACTATTTCAGTAAACGGTCTGAAGCTTACGCTATTTCAAACTAGAAAGCTACCACATTCGCAAGGGTTCTTGGGGACAACTTAATCTGTCGATTTGGCGTTCCCTTGGAACTACACTCGAACCAAGGAAGAAACTTCAAATCGGGGTTCTACCAAGAGAAGTGCCGTCTTCTTGGAATAAAGAAACGTCGCATGACACCTCTTCATCCACAATCTCATGGAATAATAGAAAGATCTAACAGGACCTTGGAGGAATAGCTTTCGAAGGTTGTTTCTAAGCATCAGAGAGCATCAGACGATGAAAACAAGTACTTAATGGGGGCCATGGACTATTTCAATAAATGGTCTGAAGCTTACGCCATTCCAAACTAGGAAGCTACCATATTCGCAAGGGTTCTTGGGGACAACTTCATGCCAATTTGGTGTTCCCTTGGAACTACACTCAAACCATGGAAGGAACTTCGAATCAGGGGTCTACCAAGAGGAGTGCCGTCTTCTTGGAATAAAGAAACGTCGTATGACACCTCTTCATCTATAGTCTCATGGAATGATGAAAAGATCTAACAGGACCTTGAAGGAGTAGCTTTCAAAGGTCGTTTCCAAACATCAGAGAGCATCAGACGATGGAAACCAGTACTTAATGGGGGCCATGGACTATTTCAGTAAACGGTCAGAAGCTTACGCCATTCCAAACTAGAAAGCTACAACATTCGCAAGGATTCTTGGGGACAACTTCATCTGTCGATTTGGTGTTCCCTTGGAACTACACTCGAATCAAGGAAGAAACTTTGAATTGGGGGTCTACCAAGAGGAGTGTCGTCTTTTTGAAATAAAGAAACATCGTAGGACACCTCTTCATCCACAGTCTCATGGAATGATGGAAAGATCTAACAGGACCTTGGAGGAACAGCTTTCGAAGGTCGTTTCCAAAGATCAGAGAGTATCAGACGATGGAAACAAGTACTTTTTGGTGGTCATTGACTATTTCAGTAAATGACTTGAAGCTTTCGCCATCCCAAACCAGGAAGCTACCACATTCGCAAGGGTTCTTGGAGACAACTTCATCTATCGATTTGGTGTCCCCTTGGAACTACACTCAAACCAAGGAAGGAACTTCGAATAGGGGGTTTACCAAGAGGAGTGTCGTCTTCTTGGAATAAAGAAACGTCGTACGACACCTCTTCATCCACAGTCTCATGGAATGATGGAAAGATCTAACAGGACCTTGAAGGAACAGCTTTCGAAGGTCGTTTCCAATCATCAGAGAGCATCAGACGATGGAAACAAGTACATCCTGATAGCCATGGACTATTTCAGTAAATGGTTTGAAGCATACGCCATACCGAACCAGGACCACAGAACTAAATTTGCAAGGGTTCTTGAGGCAACTTCATCTGTCGATTTGGTGTTCTTTTGGAACTACACTCGAACCAAGGAAGGAACTTTGAATCGGGGTCTACCAAGAGGAGTGTCGTCTTCTTGGTATAAAGAAACGTCGTACGACACCTCTTCATCCACAGTCTCATGAAATGATGGAAAGATCTAACAGGAACAACTTTCGAAGGTCGTTTCCAAGCATCAGAGGGCATCAGACGATGGAAACAAGTACTTTCTGGTGATCATTGACTATTTCAGTAAATGACCTGAAGCTTACGCCACCCCAAACCAGGAAGCTACCACCTTCGCAAGGGTTCTTGTGGACAACTTCATCCGTCGATTTGGAGTTTTCTTGGAACTATACACGAACCAAGGAAGGAACTTCGAATCGGGGGTCTATCAAGAGGAGTGCTGTCTTCTTGGAATAAAGAAACGTCGTACGACAGCTCTTCATTCACAGTCTCATGGAATGATGGAAAGATCTAACAGGAACAACTTTCGAAAGTCATTTCCAAGCATCAGAGAGCATCAGACGATGGAAACAAGTACTTAATGGGGGCCATGGACTATTTCAGTAAATGACCTGAAACTTATGCCATCCCAAACCAGGAACACAGTCGCAAGGGTGGACCACTTTGTCTAACGATTTGGTGTTCCCTTGGAACTACACAGGTTCAGGTTCTTAATCTTGTTTAGTGAATTATCGTTAATATTTAAAGACAAAATTGTCATCTGAAAGTCTGAGCGTAATTTGTGCAGCTACTGTTTTCATGACAGTTATACTTCAGTAGATTTCATTTCGGTTTGGTTCGGCGTGGGTGTGTGTGTAATTTTCAACAGCTTATTTAATTCTTGGACAATGACTGTTTTGAAATAAATAAGTTTGAGGGCCAGCTTTGATACGCTTGTCATAATTTCGTCATTATTTAATCAACAATTTTTTTAAAATAAAAAGAAAAAACTTTTCGTGGAATCATTTTTTCTCGACAATGAAGGCGAATTATCTCATACTTGTTTCAGAGTGTACTTAAAAGGAAGTTGTCCTATAATATGTAAAAAAGTTATTAGATCCAGAGATTCCTAAGTTTAATTTTTCGATAATTAACTATGTTTCTCTTTAATAAACTTTAAACTACTTAAGCAATCATTTCCAAAATCAATAGGGTTCTATTTTAACAAATCCCATGGAAGTAGAATGGTAAAAATTTAGGGATTGCGAATTTCGTAATAATATACGTACACACAGACTGACAGTCGTTTTTCAATTTAAAATTTTGAAATTAATCTCAACTTAAAAATGTAGCAATGGTATCATCGTCTAGATAAAGTTCTCCTCTACACAAAAAACTATATTACAATTGATTTGGTGGATAAATGCCAGAGATATAGTAATTTTTATAACCAAATATACTGTTTTTGGCTTTAAACAAAAATAGAGCAAACCATGACCACCAGACGTCCACGACCAATTATCGTGGTGGTGTGCAACACATCCAACATACGAAATACGAAAGTGTTAGAACAGAACTCTTGTAACGCATTAGGAGCCTGAAAATAACGAAACAATGAACGGAATCTCACGGATTCATGCAAGATAATCATATGCTTATATTTTTGGTGGTGTGCGGCTTCGTTGCATTACCGGTGCACCCCAACTTTTGGGCCATAAACGAGTGAAAAAAAACATTCACTTGAAACACAGTGTTACACGGGGCTGCATAGAGCTAAGATGGGAAATTTCAAGAGCCTATATTTTAACCAAAATTTATTAAAGGTAGGCTGCCCATGCGAATAAAGAATATGACATTTCATACCGGCTGGGGTGGTTTAAATGAAAAACTGTGCAATTCTACTACACATCTATGTAAGACTCATCCGCATTGTCAAAAACCTGGACTTAAAATTACGAATTACGTGGATTGTGAGAAAGTAGACCAGTGACAAGGGCAGTTGATGCTGTTCGATTCAAAAGTCGACAGTGGCGTCTCGAAATATCCCATTAATACGCCCATTACCACACTTTGGAATTCGCGCACAATTCGAGTCGTTTCGAGGAGCTTCTGTGTCTGTTGAAAGAATGCCGTGTAATTGTGAACAAACCAGCTCTTGAATTTGCATGCCGAAGAGGGCTGGCAGTCCGCTGTGCGCTTGTTTGACTTTAATTTGACTTGAAACGACTCGGAATATTCATCAATTTGTTCTCGAATTTCATTTGTCAGGCGATATTTTATGAAATATCTGTCGTCGGGACATCTATTCCAGCTTATTTGATCTCGCTCGAGATTCCTAAAGAGAGAGAAGCATGTGTGAATGTCGCATAACTTTGATTCGAGATAAAACCCGATAGCCGATATTATGTTACTTGGAAGTGGTTAAATTAAATTTTCCTGCTTCACTGATAAATATCTAGTGAATCGTTTGAGATACGATACATGTTTTTAAACTAATATAAGATTTTATTACCGGTGTCAGAAGTGTCGTCTTTTATTTATAACGGATGAACTACGAGACACCTCCTGCGGATTCACTAATACACTATAATGTCTAACAGGAACATAAAATTAATATCGGGGACGAAAGCTATCTCTAAAACAAGAGTCAGTGCGAGGTTCCCCTAAAAACAGTGCAAGACGATGCCTTCGAACTCTTAGCTTAATCTAAAAGTAATTAGACCGGTCGAGGCTACATTTCAAATTCCGATACGTTGTCGAAGAAACGAGCGATGTTTAACCCACGAGAAGCCGTTTAACCGCGTTAGAAACGGACCGGTTCTCGTCTCTCATTATCAAATTCCGTCATGATGCCCACTAAAATTACCTTTTTGTCGGTGATGGGGCGTGTTTTTGTTGATATGTTTAGGTGTCGTTAGCGCTGCGGATGTCAAACTGACAAAACGAAAGAAATGCGATTCCAAAAGCGCTGCTTCACCACTTATAACAGCTGGTCGTACACGATTTTATTTCGCGTTCACTTTTTACGATCGCGTAATGGCGTATAATTGTGTGCCGAAGAATTCAGACGGACAAAAACGACGACGGTCGAAATCGAAATTATCCCATCGATGGACATTGGGAACGTCCCGAAGAATATAAGGTTAACTGGTGTCTAAATCTGAAATAACCCTATAAAATAGCACTGCACAGCAATCGCTTCGAGAAAAATTGAAATCGTTTTAAAAATGCTTGGAAGTACCATTACGTGATTTAAATTTTTCGAGTTGCGATTTGGTTAAAAAATTGTTTGGAAGTTATTTGACTTTCACATTTAGTCCCCAACTCCAATAAAATTTCTTCTAAAATAGAGGCCAACTGGGAGAAAACGGAGCAGGCAAACGAGAAGTCAATAGAATCTTATCCGTTTTATTGAAATATGTTAGAAAGGTGCACTTCAAAAGGTTAAATTGAGCTTAAACCCCAAGTTTACGAAGAAATATATATTCATATACTCGAGAAGGCGAAACGCGAGACTAGCTTGAGACTATTGTCCGGCTAAAAACCGATATTTTTCACACGATAAAATCCTTATCTCGCAATGGTCGACATTGTTGTCGAACGATGTTTCCCCGGTTATTCGATATTTATGAAACCTGTTCGGTTCCAGATCTTTTTCGACCGCTTAGCGGAGGTGCTGGTGCGTAAAGACTTCGTTTTTTAACGAGTCTGTCAAAGAGGACACCCCGCTGGCTTCCAAATAAAATGTTATTATATTGAGAAATGGCTTAGCGCAAGCAGCTGCCAGGGATAATGCCTTTAGAATCGACGGCGACCGACGACACAACATGCTCGTTCTTTGTCAGGGAGATCTGGGCCCGAGAAAGGAAACAAGGAGTTTGATGTATATTAAGGCAGATAGTTCCCGGCGAGTAACTTTTGGAATTCATAAGCCCGATTAAAAGATAGATTTATAGACCGATCAGATTATAAAAAGTGCTCTGTCTGTATCCTTTACAGTCAGAGACTGAATAACCAATTTTAACTCCACGAGGGAACAACAACTTGATTGAAGTAAACTTTGGACGTCAATGATTATCTAATATCTAATTCTAATCTTACAAACAACCGATGAAACAAATTTAATAAGTAAAAAAGTCAAATATCCAACTGAGATTCGAACTCCGGTCCCCTAATTGCTGACCGATTACTTTTAGCAAGAAGCTACTGTGGTTTTTAATTATACTTCTATAAATCACCAAACTTAAAATCGCAATACCATCAACTATCAGCTTAAAATTATAAACTATAAGAGTTCACACTTAAATTTGCAAAATGTCTGTGAGTAAGGTTTTTTCTCTAAGAAAAAGTCAAAATAGAGGGAGAAAAAATAGTAAAAACTTCTTAAAATTAGTTTCTATAGAAAGACTTATTTATCTAATCAAATGTAGTCAAAATTATTTTTGTTGACTGAAACAGAAAACATTTACAAAGGTAGTTTCTTTTGATAGAAGGGTTTCTGTAGAAATAATTGTCTAGTAATCAACATAAATCAAGTTCGAGGAGAAAAAGCAGGAGCTACTAATGAACGGATTCTCTAGAAATTCTAAAGAAAGTTATTTCTCTAATAATACTAGACAAAAATTTTTGGGGAGAGAGAAGCACAAGTAACTCAAGAATGATTACTTTTTTTCTCTAATCGAAAGCTGCCAAAGTTTCCTAGTTAAAATAGTAAACATTAACAAAATTCAATTCTATAAAAAGAATGATTTTACTAAAAAGGGGTCTTTTTGTAATCCATAGCAGCTAAAGCTGTTTTTGTAAGTGTCACAGATGGGTGCATAAAAATAATAATGGGCTTTTAATTTGGTGGTGTGCGGCTCCATCGAATTATCGGAGTACCACAACTTTTAGGCATCAACGGGTGGAAAAAATGTTACATAAATCTAAACTCAATACACAGTGGAAAAAATTAAATCGTTTCTGGTTAAAATTGTGCAAATCACTAATCAATTCATTGATGTATTTCTAGTTAGAAATATAATCGTTTAGAACAGATCTGATTCAACAGTTAAAAACAATGACACAAAATGTTAAATTATAATCATCTTGTTCAGTAGACAAACCCTGTTGGTCCTCACTGTCATGAATCACCTTCATCCAACTCATCAAGGGTGGGTCCTTCCGTTGTTTCGCCAAAATTTCGACTAGATTTTCTAAGAGTGAACTGATCCTTTAAGAAAAAGAGAGTTTTGAAGTATCCTCCATTCACCTTTGTAGCCAGTAACTTGGGCATCACCATATTTTGACGTGGGAATGGATGCAAATAAAAAATTCGAAATCCAAATCTGACTTAAGTTAAACATAACCTAAAAACAAACATAACCTAGAAACAACCCAACCTAAAAACGAATAAGCTAATTTCGAATCACGTTTTTTTGTTTGAAATCTTACAGGTATTTTCATAGCTATTAAAAATTCAAAATCACAATTTTTCAGGGAGTTAGGAATCTGTATGGGATTATAAATATGTATGGAACTAGGAGAAACTATTTTATACTTTTTGGTCCGTTTAAAAAAACAGTGTTAATTTAAAAAAGTTTTTTTTATTTAAATTATTTCGAAATTTAAGAGAACAATTTGCTTCACGCTATCTTATGCAAGTAGAATGCAACCTAGACTACAAATTCATGCAGCCCTCCAGGCGGCGTGTATATTGAATCATAGGTAGCTGAACTACCAACAGTTGAAACACTGCCACCTAGCGAAGAGGTTGCTCTCTAGGAAAGTTCCCAGAAGACAAGGATTCTAATGCACAGACCAATAGGTTTAAACATTTATTAGATTCGAAGTTTGGAAACCAAATACCGGTTTCGATCTTGTTAGACCTCGTCAGTTTGGTATATCCAACTATTCGAGTTACTTGTCGGAACATTTGTTAGCATTCGAGTTGGATATACCAAACTAACGAGATCTAACAAGATCGAAACCGGTATTTGGTTTCCAAACTTCAAATCCAATAAAAGTTCAAAACTATTGGTCTTGTGCATTAGAATCCTTGTCTTCTGGGAACTTTCCTAGAGAGCAACCGCTTCCCTAGATGACAGTGTTTCAACTGTTGGTAGTTCAGCTACCTATGATTCACTATACACACCTGGAGGGGGCTGCATGAATTTGTAGCCTAAGTTGCATTCTACTTGCAAGCGACATTGTTGGCGATGGCCATAGTTTCTCTATGGACCAATAGGTGGTAGTACTAAGAGTCACTCGCTTGACGTCTGTGAATGTTTAAGTACTTACTTGTCGAAACATTTGTTAGCATTCGTGTTGGATATACTAAACTGACGAGATCTAACAAGATCGAAACCGGTATTTGGTTTCCAAACTTCGAATCTAATAAATGTTCAAACCTATTGGTCTGTGCATTAGAATCACGCTATCTTGTTTTAACACGACCTTGAGATCTCAAGACATGTGACCTTAAACTCACATGAGCTCAAGGCCACGTGTGCCTTAAGCTCATGTGATCTTCATCTCTTGAAATAGAGTTCGTTCGACCTTGAAATGAAGTACGTTGAACTCAAAGTTAAGGTGACCTTGAACTCAAATGACCTTGAGTCACGCGATCTTGAACTCACGTGACTTAGAGCTAACGTCACCTTACATACATGCAACATTCACCTCCACGTGACCTTGAAGGCATGCGACCTTGACATCAGGTGACCTTAAATACGTGTGACCTTGCTATTACGTGACCTTAACCCTGTGAGGCCTTGACCTTATATGACAATTATCTTATGTGACGTTGACCTTAAATGACCTTGATCTTGTATGACCTTGACCTCGTGTGACCTTGACATTGTATGGCCCTGACCTCGTCTGACCTAGACTATGTGTGACCTTGATCTTGTATGACCTTGACCACGCTTGACCTTGACATTGTGTTAACTTAACATTGTGTGACCTTGACCTTGTGTGACCTTGATTTCGTATACCTTGACCTCGTCTGGCCTAGACCTTTTGTAACCTTGACAGTGTGACTTTGACCTTGTGTGACCTTGACCATGTATGACCTTGACCTCGTCTGGCCTAAATCTTGTGTGACCTTGACCTTGTATGACCTTGACCATGTATGACCTTTACCTCGTGTAACCTTAACCTTGTGCAACCTTGACCTTGTGTGACCTTAATTTTGTATGACCTTCACCTCGTCTAGCCTCGACCTTGTGTGACCCTGATCTTGTGTGACTTTGATTTTATATGACCTTGACCTCATATGACCTTGACCTCGTCTGATATAGACCTTGTGTGACCTTGACCTTGTGTGATTTTGACCTCATATGCCCTTGACCTCATGTGACCTTGACCTCGTCTGACCTGGACCTTGTGTGACCTTGACCGTGTGCGACCTTAACCTTGTGTGACCTTGACCTTGTATGAACTTGACCTTGCATGCCCTTGACCTCGTGTGACCTTAACCTTGTGTAACCTTGACCTTGTATGACCTTGACCTTATATGACCTTGACCTCGTGTGACCTTAACCTTGTGTGACCTTGACCTTGTATGACCTTGACCTCATATGACCTTGACCTTGTGTAAACCTTGACCTTGTGTGACCTTAATTTTGTATGACCTTGACCTTGTATGACCTTGACCTTGTGTGACCTTAATTTTGTATGACCTTGACCTTGTATGACCTTGACCTTGTGTGACCTTAATTTTGTATGACCTTGACCTTGTATGACCTTGACCTCATATGACCTTGACCTTGTGTGACCTTAATTTTGTATGACCTTGACCTCATATGACCTTGACCTCGTGTGACCTTAACCTTGTGTGACCTTAATTTTGTATGACCTTGACCTTGTGTGACCTTAATTTTGTATGACCTTGACCTTGTGTGACCTTAATTTTGTATGACCTTGACCTCGTATGACCTTAACCTTGTGTAACCTTCACCTTGTGTAACCTTAATTTTGTATGACCTTGACCTCGTCTAGCCTAGACCTTGTGTGACCTTGATCTTGTGTGACTTTGACCTCATATGACCTTGACCTCATATGACCTTGACCTCGTCTGACCTAAACCTTGTGTGACCTTGACCTTGTATGACCTTGACCTTGTATGACCTTGACCTTGTATGACCTTGACTTTGTATGACCTTGACCTTGTGTGACCTTAATTTTGTATGACCTTGACCTTGTGTGACCTTAATTTTGTATGACCTTGACCTTGTGTGACCTTAATTTTGTATGACCTTGACCTCATATGACCTTGACCTCGTGTGACCTTAACCTTGTGTGACCTTAATTTTGTATGACCTTGACCTCATATGACCTTGACCTTGTATGACCTTGACCTTGTGTGACCTTAATTTTGTATGACCTTGACCTTGTATGACCTTGACCTTGTGTGACCTTAATTTTGTATGACCTTGACCTTGTGTGACCTTAATTTTGTATGACCTTGACCTTGTGTGACCTTGACCTTGTGTGACCTTAATTTTGTATGACCTTGACCTTGTATGACCTTGACCTTGTGTGACCTTAATTTTGTATGACCTTGACCTCATATGACCTTGACCTCATATGACCTTGACCTTGTGTAAACCTTGACCTTGTGTGACCTTAATTTTGTATGACCTTGACCTTGTGTGACCTTAATTTTGTATGACCTTGACCTTGTATGACCTTGACCTTGTGTGACCTTAATTTTGTATGACCTTGACCTTGTGTGACCTTAATTTTGTATGACCTTGACCTTGTGTGACCTTAATTTTGTATGACCTTGACCTTGTGTGACCTTAATTTTGTATGACCTTGACCTTGTGTGACCTTGACCTTGTGTGACCTTAATTTTGTATGACCTTGACCTTGTGTGACCTTAATCTTTTGTCAGAATTCGAAGTCTTTCAAAAATTTTGCGTTTTTTTTGAGAACTTTTGACAAATTAATTTTTTTCGAAATTTCTTTTTTTCAAAACTAGGCTTTTTCCAGAAATTTCAACTTTTATTTCGAACGAAATTCATCCATTTTAAAATCACAAAATTTGACGAATTCATTTTTTTCGAAATATCTTTTTTTTTTAAAACTAGGGCTTTTTCCAGAAATTTGAGCTTTTATTTCGAACGAAATTCATCTATTTTAAAATCTCAAAATTTGCTTTTTTTTAATTTGATTTTCTCTGGGAAATCTTGATCATTTTTTAAAATTCAAAACCTTTCTTAAAATTGTTTTATCGACATTCTCTTTTCTTTCGAAATTATTTTGGCAATTTTCTTAAAATTCGAATTTATCGAAAAATTTAGATTTTTTTTAAATCGTCTCTAAATTTCAAATTTTTATTTCGAAAGAAATTCATCTATTTTAAAATCCCAAAATTTGTTTTTTTTTATTAAAATAATTTTCTCTGGGAAATTTTGACCATTTTTTAAAATTCTTCTTTCTCGAAATTCGGAAGTTTTATTGACATTCTCTTTTCTTTCGAAATTATTTTGACAATTTCGATTCGAATTTATTGGAAAAGTTGGATTTTTTTTTTAAATCGTCTCTAAATTTCAAATATTTATTTCGAAGAAAATTCATCTATTTTAAAATCTCAAAATTTGTTTTTTTTATTAAAATAATTTTCTCTGGGAAATTTTGACCATTTTTTAAAATTCTTCTTTCTCGAAATTGGAAGTTTTATTGACATTCTCTTTTCTTTCCGAAATTATTTTGACAATTTCGATTCGAATTTATTGGAAAAGTTGGATTTTTTTAAATCGTCTTAGTTCTCGAAATTTTAAATTTTTTCTCAAAATTTAAATCTCTCTGAAATATTACAAATTTTTTGTCAAAATTTCGGACTCTTCTTAAAACTTTGACTTTTTCCTTGAATTTTTTTTAAATTTGACTTCTTTATTGAAAAATTTCTACTTTTTTAAAGTTTGACAACTTTTTTTTAAACTTCCAGTTTATTTTTACAATTTCTCTTTTTAATATTCTATAAGAACTGAAATACAAATCTTGTCCCCTGAAACCAAGAAAGATTAAGAAACACAACAGAGGTTGCTCTTGTGTTTCTTGGTTTCAGGGGACAAGATTTGTTTTTCAATTTTTGAAGATAACCAAGAACCAGTCCGTTGCACCCACTGATATTCTATAGTTTTTAAAATAATTCAAATTTGTCTAAAAATCTCAGCTTTTTAATTTGTTCTGGGTTTCAATCTATTTTCAAAATCCGACGTCTTTTTCTAAAATTTTACCCTTTTTTTTAAGAACTTTTAATAATACTAATGCACAGACCAACAGGTGTGAACATTTATTAAATTCGAAGTTTGGAAACCAAAGACCGGTTTCGATCAGACATTGTTCCTCTAAAAATTCTTATTCACTAATCAAAATTGGTCGAAGTTATTCTTGGAGAGAAACATCACGAATTTCTTAAGAAACGGTTTCCCCAAAAGAAATTGTTTTTCTGAGAAATCATGTTGTTATTTTGAACAGACATTTTGGAAAAAGTGATAGTAAAAAGAGTAACAATTCTTTTTACTACAATTCTTTCTAGTACAACTGTTTCAACTACAACTCTTTCTAGTACAACTCTTTCTAGTACAACTCTTTCTAGTACACTCTTTCTAGTACAACTCTTTCCAGTACAACTCTTTTTAGTACAAATCTTTCTAGTACACTCTTTCTAGTTCAACTCTTTCTAGAATAACTCTTTCTAGTACAACTCTTTCTAGTACACTCTTTCTAGTACAACTCTTTCTAGTATAACTCTTTCTAGTACTACTTCTTCTAGTACTACTCTTTCTAATACACTCTTTCTAGTACAACTCTTTCTAGTACACTCTTTCTGGTACAACTCTTTCTAGTATAACTCTTTCTGGTACAACTCTTTTTAGTACACTCTTTCTAGTACAACTCTTTCTAGTATAACTCTTTCTAGTACAACTCTTTCTAGTACAACTCTTTCTAGTACACTCTTTCTAGTACAACTCTTTCTAGTATAACTCTTTCTAGTACAACTCTTTCTAGTACAACTCTTTCTAGTACAACTCTTTCTAGTACAACTCTTTCTAGTACACTCTCTTCTAAGTACAGCTCTTTCTCGGTACAACTCTTTTCTAGTTACAACTCTTTCTAGTATAAACTCTTTCTAGGACAACTACCTTTCTAGTACAACTCTTTTCTAGTACAACTCTTTCTAGTACAACTCTGTTCTAGTATAACTCTTTCATAGTACAACTCTTCTAGGACAACTCTTTCTAGTATAACTCTTTTCTAGTACAACTCTTTCTAGTATAAACTCTTTTCTAGTACAACTCTTTCTAGTATAACTCTTTCTAGTACAACCTCTTTCTAGTGCAACTCTTTCTAGTACACTCTTTCTAGTACAACTCTTTCTAGTACACTCTTTCTAGTACACTCTTTCTAGTACAACTCTTTCTAGTACAACTCTTTCTAGTACAACTCCTTTCTAGTACACTCTTTCTAGTACACTCTTTCTAGTACAACTCTTTCTAGTATAACTCTTTCTAGTACAACTCTTCTTAGTACACTCTTTCTAGTACAACTCTTTCTAGTATAACTCTTTCTAGTACAACTCTTTCTAGTACACTCTTTCTAGTACACTCTTTCTAGTACAACTTTTTCTAGTATAACTCTTTCTAGTACAACTCTTTCAACTACAACTCTTTCTAGTACAACTCTTTCTAGTACACTCCTTCTAGTACCACTCTTTCTAGTATAACTCTTTCTAGTACAACTCTTTCTAGAATAACTCTTTCTAGAATAACTCTTTCTAGTACAACTCTTTCTAGTACAACTCTTTCTAGTACAACTCTTTCTAGTATAACTCTTTCTAGTACAACTCTTTTTAGTACAACTCTTTCTAGTACACTCTTTCTAGTACAACTCTTTCTAGTACACTCTTTCTAGTACAACTCTTTCTAGTATAACTCTTTCTAGTACAACTCTTTCTAGTATAACTCTTTCTAGTACACTCTTTCTAGTACAACTCTTTCTAGTACAACTCTTTTTAGTACAAATCTTTCTAGTACCCTCTTTCTAGTTCAACTCTTTCTAGAATAACTCTTTCTAGTACAACTCTTTCTAGTACACTCTTTCTAGTACAACTCTTTCTAGTATAACTCTTTCTAGTACAACTCCTTCTAGTACAACTCTTTCTAGTACACTCTTTCTAGTACAACTCTTTCTAGTACACTCTTTCTAGTACAACTCTTTCTAGTATAACTCTTTCTGGTACAACTCTTTTTAGTACACTCTTTCTAGTACAACTCTTTCTAGTATAACTCTTTCTAGTACAACTTTTTCTAGTGCAACTCTTTCTAGTACACTCTTTCTAGTACAACTCTTTCTAGTACACTGCTTTCTAGTACACTCTTTCTAGTACAACTGTTTCAACTACAACTCTTTCTAGTACAACTCTTTCTAGTACACTCCTTCTAGTACAACTCTTTCTAGTATAACTCTTTCTAGTACAACTCTTTCTAGAATAACTCTTTCTAGTACAACTCTTTCTAGTACACTCTTTCTAGTACAACTCTTTCTAGTATAACTCTTTCTAGTATAACTCTTTCTAGTACAACTCTTTCTAACACACTCCTTCTAGTACAACTCTTTCTAGTAAACTCTTTCTAGTACACTCTTTCTAGTACAACTCTTTCTAGTATAACTCTTTCTAGTACAACCCTTTCTAGCACACTCTTTCTAGTAAAACTCTTTCTAGTACACTCTTTCTAGTACAACTCTTTCTAGTATAACTCTTTTTAGTACAACTCTTTCTACTGCAACTCTTTTTAGTACACCCTTTCTAGTACAACTCTTTTTAGTACACTCTTTCTAGTACAACTCTTTCTAGTATAACTCTTTCTAGTACAACTCTTTTTAGTACACTCTTTCTAGTACACTCTTTCTAGAACAACTCTTTCTAGTATAACTCTTTCCAGTACAACTCTTTCTAGTACACTCCTTCTAGTACCACTCTTTCTAGTATAACTCTTTCTAGTACAACTCTTTCTAGAATAACTCTTTCTAGAATAACTCTTTCTAGTACAACTCTTTCTAGTACACTTTTTCTAGTACAACTCTTTCCAGTATAACTCTTTCTAGTACAACTCTTTCTAGTACAACTCTTTCTAGTACAACTCTTTCTAGTACACTCTTTCTGGTACAACTCTTTTTAGTATAACTCTTTCTAGTACAACTCTTTCTAGTACACTCTTTCTAGTACAACTCCTACTAGTATAACTCTTTCTAGTACAACTCTTTCTAGTGCAACTCTTTCTAGTGCAACTCTTTCTAGTAAACTCTTTCTAATACAACTCTTTCTAGTACACTCTTTCTAGTACAACTCTTTCTAGTATAATTCTTTCTAGTATAACTCTTTCTTGTACAATTAAAATAGGGGAGACATTGTTAGGGGGAGAAACTACAAGAATTTCTCAAGAAGGCTTCTTAGAAAATCGTTCCTCTGATTAGAGATTTGATTTTGGATTCAAAACAAAGCTGCATTATTTACTAAAAGAAAAATCTCTGGAGTGATTTCTCGAGTGATTTCTCTAATCAGAAGTAGACAAGGAGTAGACAGAAACCCAACAAGAATATATCAAGGGTCATTTTCTTGGAAAAAGCTCTTTCTTCAAACAAAAGTGCTCTAAACAGTAAAGAAAAACAGCAAGAATTTTTGAGTTTTTCGGATGGGCTCAGAGCGTTTTTCAGCTGATAATTCGAGATGTATATCGTGTGAATGGCTGAAACAACCCCATCAAAATAACATAAATCATGCAATTCACCCAGATGGCGCATTGTGTGGAGCTCAAAGTGTTTAACCCTGGGCATGTCATTAGTTAATGGTAGATTAAAATGCGGCGGCAAAACATCAAAAGAAAATCTAATAACACGCCTTAGGTACAACCCTTTGTTAGAGCAATCCATTTCACATTAGATCCATTTTGATGGGATATCACACCAACACGTCGGAGAACCCATTCACTATTCAGGACTCCGAACATTTCAAATTTAAAAGGTAACTAAAATATTATTTGCGAAACGGTCGGTCTCAAGATGAAGCTCGAGATTGTATTCGGCTTGACACATTTTAGTCCGACAAATTCGCGCTTGAAAGTTTCTTAAATTCGCCGTGGGATTTTTCATCGTGTTACTTAAAAGTTGACATCGCAGAGCGATGAGTTTTACAGAGGAAGTTTTTGTTCTGAAATGACGGGCGTTTGTAAAATGTAAAATTGGTTTGCGGCATCCTTCATGCGGTTACTTTCATGACACTAATTTGATTGTCTCTTTTCCGTCGGAAAAACTCATAGAAAGATGTTACGTTTTAAAAGGAGCTCGCAATTCGAAATCATTTGCGCCTGGAGACCCGGAAAGAGAAAAAGAGTGGCGATTTATTTCTCGAATTACGCTAAAGCCCGTGATTTTAATTCGGGACCAGAGGCGGTGTCGGTAATTCAATACTTTGATTGCGTTTTGCATGATTTATAACAGGGAATGTGCACAATGTTGTGTTGAAATAGAAAAGTTCGAGCGATTTTTCCGCGAGAATCTACAATCACGCGAAATCTAAAACTCCTGACCCGACACTTTTAAGACGTTTGAATCGGTTTGATTTGAAAAGTTTCACAGAGTTATGGCTTCTTAAACCTTAATTCGAAAAGAGGGGGATTTACTCGACGAATGTGAACTAATGTGGATACTTAAAGGAGAAACTTCCGAATCGAACGTTTGATGCATTAAATCGTCTCCAAATCCTCTTCAAAACTAAATAATGCGTGCTGTGTGCGCAGGGACAAACTTCTATAAACTTCCGCAGCGAGATAAAGAGATTAGAAAATTCAATAGGAGGCAGCCGAAGAGGTATTACACATTAACGAGATTAAAGACACTGGATCATTTCTGGTCCAATAAACGGATTCAGTCGGGGAAGAAAAGAGAGGTCGCTATTGAACAATTCATTGTTTCAGCCCCATTGTGCCCGAGTGATTTCGATTTTCTAATTTTTTTATTACGGGAACTGGGGTCGAATTGTTTATGAGAGGTTTAGAGGTGGCCATCGTTGCCGCCGGAACCACCGCTCCTGGCGGAGTGCCACTTTTTATGGCTTTGTCCCGTGTCGGTCACTCTTCGTGTATGGCGCGTGTATGGGCTTTGAAGGGTAACATTTTGGGTTTTGCACATCGTTAATGTTTTTCGCATTTGTGGTTGGCACAGAACGTTGGGGATATTGATGGAGCTCCAGCATCAATAAAGAGCCACAGACCACCAAAGGTAGATGCACTTGATTATTATCTGTAATCCATCCGTGGGGTTGACGGTCGTGTTTTTGTTATTTTTAGGCTCTTAAAGGTTTACTTATAACGTTCTCGAATGCTCGTGTCTTCTTATATTGATTTTTTTGTATGATATGAATTTCTACTTGGAGATATGCCTGCAGTATTTAAACAATACTCAGTGATTATGAAAGTAAATTGTTTCAATTTCATTTAAGTTTTGATATATTTTATCTCATGATATCGATCATTTTCTTTGTTAGAACACACCTTCAGGCTATTTACCTAAAGTATTACATCAATAAAAGAAAATCGCCCTCGTCTTTTAGATTCAATTGGGGCCCTTTCATAATGGCGCACATAATGGCGTGTGTTTTTCAGATAAAATAAATATTTACCGGAAAATTAAGGCTTTAACCGGAGCCATATCGAATATTTTAAGTCGCCTCGGGCCATAAACCCCGCCGATATAGAGAGAAAGTAAAAGTGAATAATCCCTTGCTCCCTGCAGGCGGGTTATTACTTTCACTGGGGCATTCATAACTGCCGAAAGTGAGTATGCCTGAAATGGAGCAAAATAATGCACATACATGTGTAGGAAGTCGACCTTTTTATTGCATTGTTCCCTGAAAAGAATCCTTTTATAACTCACGTGCAGGAAATAATACGGTCACGCCTTACGCAACGCGTACAACGCACGGCGTACGCAACTGAGAAATTAGGAATTAATTTGGTGGAGGCGAAGTAATCGATCCGTCAATTTCCCTCTGTTTACATTTGATTACCATAAAAAGTTCGAATTTAGGCCGATGATGTTTGAGTTGGCGATTTGCTAATACGTTGATTTTGAGGTAGTCGGAAATGCGATTCGGAACCGGAGGAAGCCCCAGTTTGAAGACAGATTGTCCGCCGGGGCCCTCGCACGGGCCTTACAGTTATGTAAATTTATCGAGCGCCATCCCTTCACCACGAGCCGTCCGCCTGCCGCAGCAGCCCCACAAAAACGGCAATTTTACACAGCTTTACTTTTTTCTTGATAGACTGCTGTTGAGTACCAAACAGACTTAAACGTTGATTTCAAATTTTAAAAACTTCTGACTGAAATACTGAAATGTTAACAAAACATTTTATAACTTGGTATGTAGCTCGAGTAAATTCAAAATCAGTTGAATAAGAGAAATGAAAAATTATATCTTAATCAATCAAACAACAAATCAAACTAATGATATTAGAAATTTATTAACTACAAAATCGAGAACCATCAGAAAATTAGCCATTTTTAAACCTTCAGGTTAGCACAGACTCGAGATCTTGAAGTGGGTACAGCAAAAGTCAAGTCAAATTTGAAAAAAAAATGCGAGTGTCTTAGAAGCGCACTCTAGGAGCTTAAAAATAATGACCGAGTGACCGTCACCCTTCCGGATAAATATGAAATAAACACGTGCCCCTACCTTTGATGGCGTGCGGCTCTTACGTTAGTAAACGCGTTTCTATTTATTCCTAATTTGCTGGGGTATCCTCTGATGGTCGATACACTTCAAAAAATACTTCAATTTTATAACGATGTACAAGAAATTGTATTCGATTTGAACACGACTTATTTCTCCAAATTTCGCTATTTTTCTAAAATTTTACCAAGTAGTATTCCTCTTACAATAATAAACAAATCTAACATACCACAAGCGTTTAATAGCAAAGCTCTCGAAATACATTGAAAAATTATTAAAAAAATCTCATGCACGAATGTGCATCCCTAACTTAAAAAAAAAATGCGAGTGTCCTAGAAGCGCACTCTAGGAGCTTAAAAATAATGACCGAGTAACCGTCACCCTTCCGGATAAATACGAAATAAACACTGCCCCTAACTTTGATGGCGTGCGGCTCTTACGTTAGTAAAAGCGTTTCTATTTATTCCTAATTTGCTGGGGTATCCTCTGGTGGTCGATACACTTCAAAAAATACTTCAATTTTATAACGATGTACAAGAAATTGTACTTGATTTGAACACGACTTTTTTCTCTAAATTTCGCTATTTTTCTAAAATTTTACCAAGTAGTATTCCTCTTACAATAATAAACAAATCTAACATACCACAAGCGTTTAATAGCAAAGCTCTCGAAATACATTGAAAAATTATTAAAAAAATCTCATGCACGAATGTGCATCCCTATCTGGTGGTGTGCAGCTCAATTGAACTATTATTTTCGTCTGTTGATCCCCAACTCGTTAACATCCCCAATTATCTAGGCCATGGGTCGACAAACGGCGGCTCGCAAGCTGCATACGGCTCTTTAAAAGCCAATGGCGGCTCTTTTAATTCTCCCAATAAATAAATAAATAAAAGCTAGAGTGAACAACACGCAAAAAATGAATACTCATTAAACAAATGACCTACAGAAGCCAAATTTCCAAAAATACCTTTCCAGGAATTTTCAGAATTTGCTGAAATTTTGACAAAAAAATTAAATGTTTTTTTAATTTATTTAACATTTCTTCGGCCCAGTTTGTTATGTACTGCTGACGAGCTCAAACGAGAGCGAAACATCGATGTCCAGTGCTACAACTTTTTTATGTATTTTTTTATATTTTTTTATATTTTCCTAATTTGTCAAAAAAACAAAATTTTTATTTTTTTCATATCTAATTTTTGGTCTCCTATTTTTAATTTTTCCTATTCTATGTAAAATAAAATAACCTCTTAATTTGTGAACTGTCATGAAGTGACGTTTTCAACAAATTTAAATATCACGTAGTCGCATTTCAAAAACTGTTTAGAAAATTGTCAACAAAGCATAAAAAAAATTTAAATAGTTCCAAACTGGGCCGAAGAAATGTTAAATAAATTGAAAAAAAAACATAATATTTCCGGTCAAAAAGGGTCTACCATGAAGAAAAAAATTAAAATTTAAAGAACTATTTTTCCCAAATTTTTAATTGATTTGTATTAACGTTTTGAAACAACACGAATTTTGAAATTTCTAGAAAAATACTAATTTGGAAAGTCGAAATTTCTAATGAATATTTTTCTCATAATTTTTACTTTTTTATTTATAAATTTTGAAATTGAAACTTCGTAAAAAAAGTTGAATTACTGTGGTGAGAAAAAAATCTAAATTTACAGAAACAGCGTATATCAAAGTTCGAAATAAAAGCTGGAAATTCCAGAAAAAGCCGTATTTTGAGAAAAAGGAACAGATTTCGAAAACATTGAGAAAAGGAAAGAGACTTCGAAAGAATTGAGAAAAAGTGATTTCGAAAAAAATTGAGAAAAAGTGATTTCGAAAAAAATTGAGAAAAAGAAAGAAATTAAAAAAAATGAATTTATCAAAAGTTGTAGGCAAGTAGAATGCAACCTAGACTACAAATTCATGCAGCCCTCCAGGCGGCGTGTATAGTGGCGAATCATAGGTAGCTGAACTACCAACAGTTGAAACACTGCCACCTAGCGAAGCGGTTGCTCTCTAGGAAAAAGTTCCCAGAAGACAAGGATTCTAATGCACAGACCAATGGGTGTGAACATTTATTAAATTCGAAGTTTGGAAACCAAAGACCGGTTTCGATCTTGTTAGATCTTGTCAGTTTGGTATATCTAACTCGAATGCTAACAAATGTTTCTACAGGTAAGTACTAAAGAATTCACAGACGTCAAGCACACGCGTGCATTAGAATCCTTGTCTTCTGGGAACTTTTTCCTAGAGAGCAACCGCTTCGCTAGGTGAAAGTGTTTCAACTGTTGGTAGTTCAGCTACCTATGATTCAATATACACGCCGCCTGGAGGGCTGCATGAATTTGTAGTCTAGATTGCATTCTACTTGCATACGACATTGTTGGCGATGGCCATAGTTTCTCTATGGACCAATAGGTGGTAGTACTAAGAGTCGCACGTTGATGGGTTTGTTTCAGCCATTCACACGATATACATCTCGAATTATCAGCTGAAAAACGCTTCCGAGCCGATCTGAAAAACTGGAAAATTCTTGCTGTTTTTCTTTACAGTTTAGAGCACTTTTGTTTAAAGAAAGAGCTTTTTCCAAGAAAATGACCTCTGATATATTCTTGCTGGGTTTCTCTAATAACCTTGTCTACTCCTGATTAGAGAAATCACTCGAGAAATCACTTCAGAGATTTTTCTTTTATTAAATAATGCAGTTTTAATTGTTTTGAATCCAAAATCAAATCTCTAATTAGAGGAACAATTTTCTACGAAGAAATTGAGAAATTCTTGTAGTTTCTTCCCTTAACAATGTCTTCCCTATTTTAATTGGAGTTGTATAGAAAGAGTTGTGCTAGAAAGAGTTGTACTAGAAAGAGTTGTACTAGAAGAAAGAGTTGTACTAGAAAGAGTTGTGCTAGAAAGAGTTATACTAGAAAGAGTTGTACTAGAAAGAGTTGTATTAGAAAGAGTTGTACTAGTAAGAGAGATTTTATTTTAGTAAATAATGCAGCTTTGATTATTTTAAATCCAAAATCAAATCTCTAATCAAAGAAACAACTTTCTAAGAAGAAGCGTTCTTGAGAAATTCTTGTAGTTTCTCTTCCTAACAATGTCTCCCCTATTTTAATTGGAGTTGTACTAGAAAGAGTTGTACTAGAAAGAGTTTTGCTAGAAAGAGTTGAACTAGAAAGAGTTGTGCTATAAATAGTTATACTAGAAAGTGTTGTACTAGAAAGAGTTGTACTAGAAAGAGTTGTACTAGAAAAAGTTGTGCTAGAAAGAGTTATACTAGAAAGAGTTATACTAGAAAGAGTTGTACTAGAAAGAGTTGTACTAGAAAGAGAGATTTTATTTTAGTAAATAATGCAGCTTTGATTGTTTTAAATCCAAAATCAAATCTCTGATCAAAGAAACAACTTTCTAAGAAGAAGCGTTCTTGAGAAATTCTCGTAGTTTCTCCCCCTAACAATGTCTCCCCTATTTTAATTGCAGTTGTACTAGAAACAGTTGTACTAGAAAGAGTTTTACTAGAAAGAGTTGAACTAGAAAGAGTTGTGCTATAAATAGTTATACTAGAAAGAGTTGTACTACAAAGAGTTATACTAGAAAGAGTTGTACTAGAAAGAGTTGTACTAGAAAGAGTTGTACTAGAAAGAGTTGTGCTAGAAAGAGTTATACTTGAAAGAGTTGTACTAGAAAGAGTTGACTAGAAAGAGAGATTTTCTTTTAGTAAATAATGCAGCTTTGATTGTTTTAAATCCAAAATCAAATCTCTAATCAGAGAAACAACTTTCTAAGAAGAAGCGTTTTTGAGAAATTCTTGTAGTTTCTGCCCCTAACAATGTCTCTCCTTTTTTAATTGGAGTTGTACTAGAAAGAGTTGTACTAGAAAGAGTTGTACTAGAAAAAGTTGTGCTAGAAAGAGTTATACTACAAAGAGTTGTACTAGAAAGAGTTGTACCAGAAAGAGAGATTTTATTTTAATAAATAATGCAGCTTTAATTGTTTTAAATCCAAAATCAAATCTCTAATCAGAGAAACAACTTTCTAAGAAGAAGCGTTCTTGAGAAATTTTTGTAGTTTCTCCCCCTAACAATGTCTCCCCTATTTTAATTGGAGTTGTACTAGAAAGAGTTGTACTAGAAAGAGTTTTACTAGAAAAAAAGTTGTGCTATAAATAGTTATACTAGAAAGAGTTGTACTAGAAAGAGTTGTACTAGAAAGAGTTGTGCTAGAAAGAGTTATACTGGAAAGAGTTGTACTAGAAAGAGTTGTACTAGAAACAGTTGTACTAGAAAGAGTTGTAGTAAAAAGAATTGTTACTTTTTCTAAAATGCTTTTTATTTCTGTTCAAAATAGCAACATGATTTCTTAAAGAAACAATTTCTTTTGGGGAAAGAGTTGTAGTTGAAACAGATGTACTAGAAAGAGTTGTACTAAAAAGGATTGTTACTCTTTCTAGTACCGCTTTTTCCAAAATGCCTCTTTTTTCTGTTCAAAATAACAACATGACTTCTTAGAGAAACAATTTCTTTTGGGGAAATCATTTTTAAGAAATTCGTGATGTTTCTCTCCAAGAATAACTTCAACCAATTTTGATTAGAGAATAAGAATTTTTAGAGAAACAATGTCGGATCGAAACCGGTCTTTGGTTTCCAAATCTAATAAATGTTCACACCTATTGGTCTGTGCATTAGAATTATCAAAAGTTCTCAAAAAAAAAAGGTAAAATTTTGGAAAAAAACGTCGGATTTTGAAAATAGATTGAAACCCAGAACAAATTGAAAAGCTGAGATTTTTAGACATATTTAAAATTTTTCAAAAACTATAGAATATCAGTGGGTGCAACGGACTGGTTCTTGGTTATTTTCAAAAATTGAAAAACAAATCTTGTCCCCTGAAATCAAGCAAGATTAAAAACCACAAGAGCAACCCCTGTTGTGTTTTTTTAATCTTTCTTGGTTTCAGGGGACAAGATTTGTATTTCAGTTCTTATAGAATATCAAAAAGAGAAATTGTAAAAATAAACTGGAAGTTTAAAAAAAATTGTCAAACTTTAAAAAGGTCGAAATTTTTTACTAAAGAAGAGCAAAAGTTTAGAAAAAATTTCAAGGAAAAAGTCAACATTTTAAGAAGAGCTCGAAATTTCGACAAAAAATTGGTAATTTTTCAGAGAGTTTTAAATTTTGAGAAAAAATTTGGAATTTAGAGAAGACGATTTAAAAAAAAATCTAAATTTTTCGATAAATTCGAATTTTAAGAAAATTGCCAAAATAATTTCGAAAAAAAAGAGAATGTCATAAAGGTCAAGGGCATGCAAGGTCAAGGTCATACAGGGTCAACGTCATACAAGGTCACGGTCACACAAGGTCAAATTCACACAAGGTCTAGGCCAGACGAGGTCAAGGTCATACGAGGTCAAGGTTACACAAGGTCAAGGTTACACAAGGCCAAGGTCATTCATGGTCAAGGTCACACAAGGTCTTGGCTAGACGAGATCAAGGTCATACGAGGTCAAGGTCACACAAGTTCAAGGTCGTATAAGGTCAAGGTCATATAAGGTCAATGTCACACAAGATCAAGATCACACAATGTTTAGGTCAGACAAGGTCAAGGTCATACAAGGTCAAGGTTACACAAGGCCAAGGTCATACATGGTCAAGGTCACACAAGGTCTTGGCTAGACGAGATCAAGATCACACAAGGTCAAGGTCACACAAGGTCTAGGCCAGACAAGGTCAAGGTCATACGAGGTCCGGGTTACACAAGGTCAAGGTCACACAAGGTCAAGGTCATACATGATCAAGGTCATAAAGGTCAAGGGCATACAAGGTCAAGGTCATACAAGGTCACGGTCACACAAGGTCAAGTTCACACAAGGTCTAGGCCAGACGAGGTCAAGGTCATACGAGGTCAAGGTTACACAAGGCCAAGGTCGTATAAGGTCAAGGTCATATAAGGTCAATGTCACACAAGGTCAATGTCACACAAGATCAAGGTCACACAATGTCTAGGTCAGACAAGGTCAAGGTCATACAAAGTCAAGGTTACACAAGGTCAAGGTCATACATGGTCAGTGTCATACAAGGTCAAGGTCATACAAGGTCCGGGCTAGACGAGGTCAAGGTCATACAACGTCAAGTTCATACAAGGTCTAGGCTTGACGAGGTCAAGGTCATACGAGGTCAAGGTCACACAAGATTGGTAAGAGCTTGGAGAAAAGATTTTCACTTAGATTCAAGCTTTACGAATTAGCTGAATTGTGAAAGTAGACCAGTGACAAGGACAGTTAATGATGTTCGACTCAAAGGTCAACCGTAGCGTCTCGAAATATCCCATGAATACGTCCATTACCACATTTTGGAATTCGAGTACAATTCGAGCTCTTACGCGGAGCTTCTGTTTCTGTTGAAAGGATGTCGTAAAGATCAGGGATTTCTTGACATTTAGGTTAATACAGCCTTGGGACCTTGGTACACCGTGCCAACGAGCGAGACACTGTTGTACACTGGGCACCCCATGTACAAGAAAAGAAAAGTCCAATCCAAACACAGAAAGACGAGTGGTCTAGAAGCGCACTATAGGAGCCTGAAATGAATGAAAATACGACCGTTACCCTTTCGGATAAATATGAGATAGCACCTACCTTTGATGGTGTGCGGCTCTTGCATTAGTAAAAACGTCTATTTATTCCCAATTTGGTGGACCATCCACGGGAGGCAAACGAAATACTACCAAAAATACAACACCGATTAGAAATTTCTTTCGAAAGTCGAAATTGAAAAAAGTTAAATAACTTTGGATGGACAAATACAAAAATGTGATATTCAAAAATTGATAGCTTAATTATCGCTTTCCTCGAGTTATGATTCTGGTACATATCGAGCTAATGAGAATAAATCATCATAGAAAAACTATGAATGCAACTCCGAACTTGGTCATCATTAAGGTGCATTTAGTTCTTGCGAAAATCGCTTACTTGGATTAATACTTTTATGCTTTTATGGCTATGTTCCCAATAAATTATTCAGCGTCCGCTCGCAATCCTAGAAAAATTGCGTCCCATACATTTTCATTAAATCCCGCGTATAGACGTCTAGAAGAAAACCACTTTTTATAGAGTAAAACGTTTTAACGCCGCTAAATGACGACAAACCAGTCCGGCGATCTTAGAATTTGCAATTCAATGCGATCACCACTAACAGAAGGATTTGCATTGAAAGTTAATCCGGTGCTTCGTTGCAACATTTTGTCGAAACATTTCCAAACCAAAAAGTACACTCAAATGGGAAAATGCCGCTCCTGTTGTATTTATTATGGCAATTTTGCCCATTTTATTAACCATAAAACATAAATACTTATAAAGTGACGTATAATACTTTTACATTGTATGTGACATTACGGCATTTCATCCGGGGAGGCCGTAAAACACTTTTGTTTTATGTAAAGTGGATTTTTCCAACATTGTCCGCGTGAAACGTTATGCGAATTTAAACAATTTGCCGGGGGTGAGTCAGCATTCGGGGAGGTTTATCGCGTTTAGGACTACTTATTACGTGTTAAGTGCACATTGCCAAGAGGCGAATTAAGGTAGTTTGACAGCATAAATTCTGGTTGTTTAGAGAGCACAATTTCTAACCACACCACTAGCTTGGATAAACATTAAGTGCTGTTGGCACGCCATAATCATTCACCTGCTTATTCCTAGCTCAAATTGTGGCCGTCGCCTTTTATTAATCCCGGGAAATTAAATTCAAATTTGCTACACGTCCCCGAATATTGCCAGAGATACAATTGCAACGCATACGAATTTATGAGAAGTTAAACGTGTGAACTGTATTAAAAAACTTCTTTCTTAGAGAAAGAACCAGATAAATAAGCGAGAGCGCTAAAATTTTTAAGTTATAATACGATTTCGCAAAAATGTCGAAATTTTTAAACTTTGGACAACTTCAAAAAGGTTTAAAATGTTCAAAATGAGTTGATTTCGTCAAAAAGAATCAAAATTTAACAAAAAAATCAAGAAAAATTGAAAAATGCAAAAATATAGGCGCTCTAGAAGCCTAAAAATAACAAAAATACGACCGTCATCCTCACGGATAAGTGCGCGCTATTTTGACGGAATGTGATTCGTGAGGCCAATTAAGTAAATCGCAAGCAAAAATAGTCCATGTTCCAAAAAAAGAATCATCGATAATTCGAAAAAAGAAAGCGTAATTTCGTTGTAATAAAGAATCAAACTCCACTCCTTTAAATGAATGGCAATGTTTTTATGGTTCATGACAAATATGTCTGGTAACAACAAATCCCTGGAAATCGAATTAATTCCCCCCCCTATCTTCCAGCAGTTTCTTTTTTGAGCCGACCATCATGTTGCCCGCGCCATGTTCGATCCGAAAGCTCTTTGTTTGTTTAGCTGTAACCGAGCTTTTCATATGATAATTAAAAGTAGCGAAACGCATTGTAATGTCGGGGATTTAACAGTGGAACTTGTACGTGCACTTTTCAACGACATCCACCGCCTGTCGGTGACATCCCTTGCGGCCGCCCGACAATGACAAAACTGGGCGCCCCGAGCCCTCGATGCGTGTTCTACGGGCTTTCGGACGAGAGGGACGAAAGCTGGAAGCTCTGTCACGAGATCAAAACATTCGCTGGCCAAATAAATGGGAAAATTTACATATCGGAGTGCGATGACTGAAGCTACACCCTAATTACATTCCTCAGACGAGGCGATTTCGTAGAATGGAGGCGCGATTTCGCACACTTATTAAGCGCGCTGATTACAGGATTTACAGCTTAATTGGGTTTTATGGTAATGAAAAAAAATTTAAATCACGTTTTATGCTGTTTTGTTGATAATTTGCGGACGTTTGATTTTGTTTCAGCTCATTTCAAAATCGAATGTTCGTTGGAACCTAATTTGAATTATAATTTAGGTTGTTTCACTTTAACAGATACGTTTTCATTATGAAATTATTTTAAAACAACCAAATTGCCTAAAGAGATTTTAACCTAACAGTAATGAAACTAAAATAATATTATTGAGTTATTATATATGCACATCAAGGCAATTGGGATAATGAAATGTTGGAAAAAGCAATTTAAATAAAATGACAGCTTAGTAATCTGTTTTCCAATAGATTTCGCTGGATAATGCACTAAATTACATAAATAGGACAAGCGAAATCTATATTTTAATATGTCAAAGGGATTAGAAGGCCTAATGGGTCAGTTGGTGTAAACTGACACATTTCTACGTGTACGAAATATGGACCTAATTGTATAATCAAATGCTGAATATCCTGCGCTGATTTATCAGGAAATTTTAATTCGAAATCGAGCTTAAACAAGTTAAATTTTTATCACATTAGTTGAACACTGTTGAGATTTTTTTGTGTTTGCATTAGGACGCAAAAATGTATCAGAATGCAAAATTGTATCAGAATGCAAAGTTGCATCAGAATGCAAAGTTGCATCAGAATGCAAAGTTGCATCAGAATGCAAAGTTGCATCAGAATGCAAAATTGCATCAGAATGCAAAATTGCATCAGAATGCAAAGTTGCATCAGAATGCAAAGTTGCATCAGAATGCAAAATTGCATCAGAATGCAAAGTTGCATCAGAATGCAAAGTTGCATCAGAATGAAAAGTTGCATCAGAATGCAAAATTGCATCAGCAGGCAAAAATGCATCAGAATGCAAAATTGCATCCGTGAAAAATTGCATCAGAATGCAAAAATGCATCAGAATGCAAAATTGCATCAGGATGCAAAATTACATCCGTGCAAAATTGCATCAGAATGAAAAAATACATCAGAATGCAACATTGCATCAAAATGCAAAATTGCATCAGAATGCAAAGTTGCATCAGAATGTAAAATTGCATCAGAATGCAAAAATGGATCAGAATGCAGAATTGCATCCGTGAAAAATTGCATCAGAATGCAACATTTCATCAGAATGCAAAGTTGCATCAGAATGCAAAATTGCATCAGCATGCAAGAAAGCATCAGAATGCAAAATTGCATCAGAATGCAAAAATGCATCAGAATGCAACATTGCATCAGGATTCAAAATTGCATCCGTGCAAAATTGCATCAGAATGCAAAAATGCATCAGAATGCAACATTGCATCAAAATGCAAAATTGCATCAGAATGCAAAGCTGCATCAGAATGTAAAATTGCATCAGAATGCAAAAATGTATCAGAATGCAGAATTGCATCCGTGAAAAATTGCATCAGAATGCAAAAATGCATCAGAATGCAAAATTGCATGAGAATGCAAAAATCCATCAGAACGTAAAAATGCATCAGAATGCAAAATCCCATCAGAACGCAAAAATGGTTCAGAATGCAAAATTGCATCCGTGCAAAATTGCATCAGAATGCAAAAATGCATCAGAATGCAAAATTCTATCAGAATGCAACATTGCATCAGAACGCAAAATTGCATCAGAATGCAAAAATGCATCAGAATGCAAAATTGCATCCGTGCAAAATTGCATCCGTGCAAAATTGCATCAGAATGGAAAAATGCATCAGAATGCAACATTGCATCAGAATGCAAAATTGCATCAGAATGCAACATTGCATCAGAATGCAACATTGCATCAGAATGCAAAATTGCATCAGAATGCAAAAATGCATCAGAATGCAAAATTGCATCCGTGCAAAATTGTATCAGAATGCAAAAATGCATCAGAATGCAAAATTGCATCCGTGCAAAATTGCATCAGAATGCAAAAATGCATCAGAATGCAAAATTTTGCTGAAATAATTCACCAATACGAACGAACTGCATAAATTTATTTAATTAGTTGTTAGTGATTGAAAAGCTTATGAGACATTCGACGTATGCTAATAGTTGTAAGAACGTTAGGGGAGACTCGCCGGTCACTCCTATTGACTCATACTAGAATCTTCGACTTCTAAAGAGGTCTACAAAAGCCACCTGCGGACGAGTCATTCCATTCAGTGGCCCCTAATAATGTAAAGGAATGCATACAGACGTTACGTTTACTAATAATTATTTCAACATCACACTTTGTTACATTCATGTTAGAGTCGTCAATTTTTTATATCCCAAGGTGAGCTGAATTCACGCAAAGTATCGTCTCATAGCGTAAATTTGGTGTCTTTGATTCAGTGGCAAATAGAGAGATCGTGTCTGCGAAAGAGAGGAGAAATTAGAAAAGCAGTTCGTAGTTGAAGACATCTTCTCTAACGATTTGCACATTACTTTGATTGAAGGAGACAAGCTTGTATCCATGAGATCCAGCAAACACGTTCGCTGTTTGATGCCAATCTAATCTAATCTAGACATCTACCCTCTTTGCAGCCTGCGTCTTTGTTCCTACAACCGGTAATGATTGCTGTAACACAACCGATGTTGTCGCTCTAACGCAACATCAAAGACTCCAAACGGCCATTACGTCGTGTCGAGTTTATTTAAACTTTTTCCACGATGTTTCGATGAATTTTAAGTTAACTTGGCCACTGAAGCTCGCTTTGTTACAAATCTTTTCAAAACAAAAATACCACAAAACAAGAACTATGGTGCTGCAAATGTTTTTATTTCTTGAACTTCTATTATTTATCTGTTTAGTTCCATAAAAGAATTGCAGTTCAAATAAGAACACTCCTAGCTTCAACTGCATAATCCCAACTCATAGATAGATGCGAAAGTGTGTTTATCTGTCTGTTTGTGCGCTTTCCATGGCTTAGTCACCAAAGCGATTACGATGAAACATTTTGAAAAATATTAAAAATATTTACAATAAGTCGAATTGTCAAAGAGAATTAAAATTTTCAAAACAATTTGAAAGAAATATTCAAATACAACAATACGGGCGCCCTAGGAGCCCGAATATAACAGAAACACGACCGTCACCATTATGGACGACTCTCTGTCTAATTATAATAATCTACATGGAATAATCACGTTGTCCTAATATATGATACAGACGTACTTTATAACGCAGGATTGTCAGTAAAATGCGTTTAACCCTACTCCAGATACTCCAAAATTAATAATATATCCCAAAAATGTAAATAACTGTTTTCCATTATTTACGTAAATAAATGGTTTAATAGCGAGAAGTATCGTCTAACGATAGGGTACTACCTTACTATAACTTTTCACTTATCTTTTGATTTAATGGTCTGACAGCCTCATTTACCACAATAGGGCTACTAAATATATGGCTTGAGACTCGCCAAGTGGCTAAATATGATCATATCATAACATAACAGAACATGATCATATCAATGAATTTGACCAAAACATCATTCTGCAACCTGCACTAACTCTTGAAAGCTGCTCGTAGCATTTTCTATAAAAAATAAACGAGCTAATAGCGAGACGAGCACTATCTAATGGTAGGGCACAACTTTCCTGCAGCTTTGCACTTAGAATGCTTTTAATATGATGATTTGACAGCTTTATCTAATACAATATGGCTACTAAACATCTCGCCTGAGACTCGCTAGTAGTTAAATACACACATGATCGTACCAAGAAATTTTAGCAAAATATCATTCTGCAATCTGCACTAACTCTTTAAAGCTGCTGGTAGCATTTTCTATAAAAATAAACGAGCTAATAGCGAGACAAGCACTATAGGGCACAACGTTCCTGTAGCTTTGCACTTAGAATGCTTTCAATATAATGATTTGACAGCTTCATCTAATACAATATGGCTACTAAACATATCGCCTGATACTCGCTAGTAGTTAAATACACACTTGATCGTACCAAGAAATTTTAGCAAAATATCATTCTGCAATCTACACTAACTCTTGAAAGCTTCCTGTAGCATTTTCTATAAAAATAAACGATTTAATAGCGAGACGAGCACTATCTAACGATAAGGTACAACTTTTCCGTAGAATTATTTTAATAGAATGATTTGACAGCTTCATCTAATACAATATGGCTACTAAACATCTAGCCTGAGACTCGCTAGTAGTTAAATACACACATGATCGTATCAAAAATTTTTAACAAAACATCATTCTGTAATCTGCACTAACTCTTTGAAGCTGCCCGTAGCATTTTCTAAAAAATTAAATGATCTAATACCGAGAAGATGGGGCACAACTTTACCGTAACTTTGCATTTGAGATTATTTTAATATCATGCTCTGAAGCCTCATCTAATGCTATCGCATATTTAGTAGCCTTATCAGGCTACTAAATATATCACCTGAGCTTGCCAAGTAGCTAAATATACACATAATCCCAGCAAGGAATTTGAACAAAACATCATTCTGCAATCTGCATGAACTCTTTATAGATGCTCGCAGCTAATTAGATTAAATACGTTAAAAATTTAAATACAAATCTTGTGCCCTGAAACTAAGAAAGATTATAAAACCCAACAAGGGTTGCTCTAACGCGTTTCGACAGCCAAGCTATCATCTTTAGAGAGATGCTCAGTATCTTTCTAAAGATGAAAGCTTGACTGTCGAAACGCGTTAGAGCAACCCTTGTTATGTTTTTTAATCTTTTTTGATTTCAGGGGACAAGATTTGTATTTCAATTTTTGAAGATAACCTAGGACCAGTCCGTTCCACCAAAAAAAAATAAAATAAATAAATAAATACGTTTAAGTAAATTAACAGCATCATCTATTACTACTTTACATATTATATCTGGTTTTTAATTAAAACCAGATACAGATTGGTACATTAAAACAAAACAAATTGATTCATCAATTTATTTAAAAACTGTTTAGTTTTGAATGCTGTTGGCATTAATTTGTCAAGACAATTAATCATCTAATTCTGCAGACAAAGTTGCAGGTAATTGCTTGTAACAAATAAATATACAAATCAATAAAATTGTTTCCCTAATAACAAGTAGTTCTTGTTGTATAGGCAGAAACAAAAAAAAGATGTTTCTAGAAGGATGTATCTTCTAGAGACACCTCATAATCTTCTAGACACCCCAAGATCTTCTAGAGTTACCTCATGATCTTCTAGACACCTCAAGTTCTTCTAGAGGCACCTCATGATCTTCTAGACGACACCTCAAGATCTTCTAGAGACACCTCATGATCTTCTAGACACCTCAAGATGTTCTAGAGATACCTCATGATCTTCAAGGCACCTCAAGCTCTTCTAGAGTTACCTCATGATCTTCTAGACACCTCAAGTTCTTCTAGATGCACCTCATGATCTTCTAGACGACACCTCAAGATCTTCTAGAGACACCTCATGATCTTCTAGACACCTCAAGATGTTCTAGAGATACCTCATGATCTTCAAGGCACCTCAAGCTCTTCTAGAGGCACCTCATGATCTTCTAGACGACACCTCAAGATCTTCTAGAGACACCTCATGATCTTCTAGACTCCTCAAGATGTTCTAGAGATACCTCATGATCTTCAAGGCACCTCAAGATCTTCTGGAGACACCTCATGAACTTCTTTTTTTCTACATAGAAACAGCAAAAAAGCTCAAAAGAAGGAGAATCTACCCAGCAAAAAATTATCAGACGTTTAATCCACATTTACCACACATCAGATTTTTAAGTTAAACCACTGAAAAGTTACAAGTGATTAAACAAACGTGGGATGTTGGTCAATTTAATTGTCAAAACTTTTGAGACAGTTTTAAATTGCAGCTCCTAATTGTATAGGATATTTAAAAGCTTTCTTCAGAAAGAGCAAGAATTTATTCATTATGCAAAAACAGTCAGAATTATCTATTTATGGATATACAGAACATCGTACAATTTTTCATATATGTTGTTGCAGTCGTTAATAAAGTTTAATAGTAATAAATATTGAAGAATTCCACAAAGTAAGGGTTAGAAATGTCAAGTACAAAATGTTGTTATTGAAAATTATTAAGGTTTTTCTTGTTAAGCAAAAACATAAACCTTTATTAATTAACAAATTTTTATTAAAGTGAAACAAAAAACATTCTATTGTTATGAAGAAAATCAATGAATTATTTTGTTACTTATATACGTTTTATTCCATTTCAAAATTTAAATGAAAGTTGGTGCGCTCAGAACTAAGCACATAGCGTGGCTGCCGTACCATTCCAATCAACGGCATCCTAGCGTTAGAAAGAAACAATAAACTACACAGAAACCTTTAAAGTTAGTGCGGTACGCCGCTCGCCCACGGGATGTTGCCACATGATGAGTACGAGATAGTTTAAAGTGTGTATTTATGCTTTAAGATTTCTTTAACAACTTTTGTGTCAAAAAGTCACCAGCCGCCTCTGGTTTTACTCAACAGTTTTAATGACGTCAAAAGCAGAATCTATCGTTACAGGGAAGTAGCATTACTGTGATGGAAAAAGGACAAGAGTTATTTAATGTAGAAACTGGAACTGAAAATATTCTATTTTTACGGAGAAATAGCAAAAATGATGTCATCGAAACAGCAAGAATTAATTTGTATTGAAAGTAACAACATTCTTTTGATTTTAAAAACAAATAACATTTTTTATGGAGAAACATATACTAAATCTAAACGTATAATAATTCATTTAACAATAATTTATTTATAATTGGGAACCAGCACAGTTATTGAAAAAGAAGAAGAATACTACTATTTCTTATCGAGAAACAAAAACGGCAGTTATCTCGAAACAATAGGAATGTTTTCATAATGTGAATATCATAAATTAATTTTTTCTTAACAAACATCAAGAAATCTTTGCTGTGAGGAAATAACAAATATTCTCTTGTTACAACGAAACAACAACAATTTTTAGATAAACAACAAAAATATTTTAAGTTGTGGAGAAATGGCAGATTTCTGTTTTGAGATTCTAATGCTACAGATAAACAGTAATATTTGTCACGAAATCACGAAACTTTTTGATTACGGAGAAACAGCAAGGATTCTGTTTTCTTGGAAAAACAGCAAGGATTATATTTTCTTGGAGAAACAGCAAGGATTATATTTTCTTGGAGAAACAGCAAGGATTATATTTTCTTGGTGAAACAGCAAACATATTTTTGTTAAATTTAATTTTTATTCTTGAAAAAATGGCAACTTTTTTGTTGTAAAGCTTTTGCTATATGAAAATATGCTTAATATTTTCCATAATCAAGAATTTTTATTCGTTAGTATGGAGAAACAGCAACACATGGGCGAAATTACGTTTGATTATCAAGAAACAGCAAGGATATTTCTTATCATTAAAAAAGGGCAATAACTCTATTGTTATAGGGGAACAAAAAGAATTCTTTTATTATAAAAAAAGCAGAAAAAGTTTTACTACGGATAGACAGCATGGAGTGGAGAAACAGCAGCATTTTTATATATTGTTGTTTATTGACTATCAATAAACAGCAAGAATATTTCTCATCATTGAGAAAAAATAATACCTCTACTGTTATAGAAAAATAACAAGAATTCTTTTGTTATAAAAAAGCAAAAACTGTTTCGCCATAGATAAACAGCGGGGAGTGGAGAAATACCAGCATTTTTACATATTGCAGCAAACATTTTACTTCTATGATACTGTTTTGTTATAGAGAAATTTTAAAAGTTTTTTTTTGTGATGAGGAAACAGCAGGGATATTTTTTATCACAAAGAAAGAGACTGCAAGAATTCGTTTGTCATCAAAAATGAGCAGAAACCTTTGCATTATGAAGAAAGAGCAAGTATTCTTTTGTTATAACCTAATAACAACAATTCGTTGTTATAGATAAACAGCAAGAATATTTTTAGTCGTGGAGAAATCGGAACTCTTTTTTGTTTTACCCAAAATATTCTAAGGCTACGGAAAAACAGCAATATTAGTTTTGGTATAGAAAAAATCCCGAATTTATTTCGTCTTATTTAAACAGCAAGGATATTTTAAATCGTGGAGAAACAGCAGCTTGTTTTATTTTAACATAAATATTCTTATGTTACGGAGAAACTACAATATTGGTCACCAAATCACGAAACTTTTTGATTATGGAAAAACAGCAAGGATTACCTTTTCTTGGAGAAACAGCAAGAATGTTTTTGATATATTTTATTTTTAATTTTAAAGAAAAAGTAACCATTTTTGTTTTAATTCTATGGAAAAACAGCAACATTAGTCACAAAATTACATTTTTTTTCTGCGAAGAAACAGCAAAGACTGTATTTTCTTGGAGAAACAGCAGCTTGTTTTATTCTTACATAAATATTCTTATGCTAAGGAGAAACAACAATTTTTGTCATCAAATCACGAAACTTTGTGATTATAGAAAAACTTGTTCTAAATCTATAGAAAAACAGCAATATTTGTCATAAAATCACGACACTTTTGTTTCTGTAGGGAAACAGCAACGATTATATTTTCTTGGAGAAACAGCAGCTTGTTTTTTGTCATAAATATTCTATTGCTACGAAGAAACAACAATATTTGTCACCAACTCACGAACTTTTTTTATTATAAAAAAAACAGCAAGGATTATTTTTTCTTAGAGAAACAGCAAACATGTTTTTATTATATTTTATTTTTACTCATAAAGTAATAGTACCCATTCTGTTTTAATTTTATGGGGAAGTAGCAACACTTGTCATGAAATCACAAAACTTTTTTTTCTCTAGAAAAAGAGCAAGGATTATATTTTCTTGGAGAAACAGCAGCTTGTTTTGTTTATACATAAATATTCTAATTATACCGGGAAACAACAATATTTGTCAGTAAATCACGAAACCTTTTGACTATTCAAAAACAGCAAGGGTTATCTTTTCTTAAAGAAACAGCAATATTTGTTATCAAATCATGAAAGTTATTGATTATAGAAAAACAGCAAGAATTACTTTTTCTTGGAGAAACAACAAGAATGTTTTTGTTATATTTCATTTTTATTCTTGAAGAATTAATAACTTTTTTGTTCTAAATCTATGGAGAAACAGCAACATTTGTCACGAAATCACGACAATTTTGTTGCTGTAGAGAAACAGCAACGATTATATTTTTTTGGAGAAACAGCAGCTTGTGTTGCTTTCACATAAATATTCTAATGCTACGGAGAAACAGCAATATTTGTTACCAAATCACGAAACTTTTTGATTATAGAAAAACAGCAAAGATTATCTTTTCTTGGAGAAACAGCAAGAATGTTTTTGTTATATTTTATTTTTATTCTTAAAGAAATAATAACTTCTTTGCTCTAAATCTATGAAGAAACAGCAACATTTGTCACGAAATCATGACACTTTTGTTTCTGTAGAGAAACAGCAAGGATTCTATTTTCTTGGAGAAGCAGCAGTTTGTTTTGCTTTCACGTAAATATTCTAATGCTACGGAGAAACAACAATATTTGTCACCAAATCACGAAACTTTTTGATTATAGTTCTAAATCTATGGAGCAACAGCAACATTTGTAACGAAATCACGACACTTTTGTTTCTGTAGAGAAACAGCAAGGATTCTATTTTCTTGGAGAAACAGCAGTTTGTTTTGCTTTTACATAAATATTCTAATGTCACAGAAAAACAACAATACTTGTCACCAAATTACGAAATTTTTAATTATAGAAAAACAGCTACGATTACCTTTTCTTGGAAAAACAGCAAGAATGTTATTGTTATATTTTATTTTAATTCTTGAAAAAATAATAACTTTTTGTTCCAAATCTATAAAGAAACAGCAATATTTGTCACGAAATCATGACACTTTCGTTTCTGTAGAGAAACAGTAACAATTAGATTTTTTTGAAGAAACAGCAGCTTGTTTTGTTTTCACATAAATATTCTAATGCTATTGAAAAACAGCAATATTTGTTATCAAACCACAAAAGTTATTGATTATACAAAAACAGTAAGGATTACCTTTTCTTGAAAAAACAGCAAGAATGTTTTTGTTATATTACATTTTTATTCTTAAAAAAATAATAACTTTTTAGTTTTAAATCTATGGAGAAACAGCAACATTTGTCACGAAATCACGACACTTTTGTTTCTGTAGAAAAACAGCAACGATTATATTTTCTTGTTACCAAATCACGAAAGTTATTGATTATAGAAAAACAGCAAGGATTACCTTTCCTTGGAGTAACAGCAAGAATGTTTTTGTTATATTTTATTTTTATTCTTGAAGAAATGGTACCCTTCTTGTTCCAATTCTATGGAGAAACAGCCACATTTGTCATGAAATCACAAAACTTTTTTTCTCTAGAAAAACAGCGAGGATTATATTTTTTTTGGAGAAACAGCAGCTTCTTTTGTTTTACCATAAATATTCTAATGCTACAGAGAAACAACAATATGTGTCAGTAAATCACGAAACTTTTTAATTATCCATCTATCCTTGTTTCCGCATCCTACTCGCAGTGCTTTGAAAGCATAATGGGGTTACCCTTTGCGTGTGGATTAACTTAAAACAAAAAAAACAAAAAAATTATAGAACCAAAACAAGAATTACCTTTTCTTGGAGAAAGAGCAAGAATGTTTTTGTTATATTTTAATTTTATTCTTGAAGAAAGAGTGGTTGTTTTGTTTTGTAGCAGAAATTCTTTAGTATGAAGAAACAGCAATATTTGTTTTGTTATGGACACTTACGTGATAAGTGATACCTTTACAATTATAGGAAACAACTAGAATTCTTTTGCTATAAAACAGCAGAAAATATTTTGCCACGGATAAACAGTCGGGGGTGGAGAAATAGCAGCATTTTTATATATTGCAGCCAAAGGTTTACTGCTAGAGTACTGTTTTGTTATGGAGAAAGTTCAAAATTTTATTTGTTATAAAGAAACAGCAAGAATAATTTTCATGGAGAAAAAGATTACAAGAATTCCTTTGGCATCAAAAATGAGCACAAATCATTGTTATGAAAAAATAGGAAATATTCATTTCAATTTTCTTAACAAAAGCAATTCGTTGTTGCAGAGTAACAACAACAATTCGTTGTTATAGATAAACAGCAAAAATATTTTAAGTCCTGAAAAAATAGAAACTTTTTTTTACCCTAACTAAATATTCTAATGCTACAAAGAAACAGCAATATTAGTTTTAATATAAGAAAAAATCAGGATTGTTTTATGCCATAACTAATACCGCTGTTTCTCCGTAGCATTAGAACATTTAGTTAAACAGCAAAGATATGTCAAATCATAAACAAACAGCTGCTTATTTTCTTTTTACACAGATATTTTAATGCTACAAAGAAACAACAATATTTGTCACTAAATCACTTTTTGATTATAGAAAAACAGCAGGAATTGCCTTTTCTTGGAGAAACAGCAACAAGGTTTTTATTATATTCTATTTTTATTCTTGAAGAAATGATAACTTTTTTTTTCTTGTAAAAATTTTTCGCTGTAAAGAAACAGCAACGTCTTAGGGTGAAATTACGTTTGATTATTAAGAAACAGCAAGAATATTTCTTATTATTGAGAAGGAGTAATACCATTACTATTATAGGGAAATATATAAGGATATAGGGATATAGGGAAACAACAAGAATTCTTTTGTTATAAAAAAACAGAAACTGTTTTGGCACGGATAAACAGCGGGGAGTGAGGAAATACTAGTATTTTTATATATTACAAAAAAATTTTATAGTACTGTTTTGTTTGAAGAAAATGTTAAGATTTTTGGTTATGAAAAACACCAAGTACAATTTTCTTCATAAAGTTTTAATTTTCTTCATAGAGAAAACTGTTAGAGAGACAGTTTCGTTTTAATATAGCAAGACAACAGCAGTTTGTTGTTATGGATAAACAGCAAAAATATTTTAAGTTGTGTTCTGTTCTATTTTAAGATATGTATCTTAATTCTACGGTAAAACAGCAATATTTGTCACAAAATCACAAAACTTTTTGGCTGTAGAGCAGAAAACTGATAAAGAGACAATTTCGTTATCAAAAATAAGCAGACATCCCCTTTTATAAAGAAATAGCAAATATTCTTTTAATATAGCAAAACAACAACAGTTTGTTGTTATGGATAAACAGCAAAAATATTTTAAGTCCTGTTCTGTTCTGTTTTAACATTTGTATTTTGATTCTACGGTGAAACAGCAATATTTGTCACAAAATCACAAAACTTTTTGGCTGTAGAGCAGAAAACTGATAGAGAGACAGTTTCGTTATCAAAAATAAGCAGAAATCCTCTTTTATGAAGAAATGGCAAATATTCTTTTAATATAGCAAAACAACAACAGTTTGTTGTTATGGATAAACAGCAAAAATATTTTAAATCGTGTTTTGTTTTGTTTTAACATAAGTATTTTGATTCTACGGTGAAACAGCAATATTTGTCACAAAATCACAAAACTTTTTGGCTGTAGAGGAGAAAACTGATAGAGAGACAATTTCGTTATCAAAAATAAGCAGGAATCCTCTTTTATGAAGAAACAGCAAATATTTTTTTAATATAACAAAACAACAACAGTTTGTTGTTATGGATAAACAGCAAAAATATTTTAAGTCGTGTTCTGTTCTGTTTTAACATATATATGTTGAGTCTACCGTGAAACAGCAATATTTGTCACAAAATCACAAAACTTTTTGGCTGTAGAGGAGAAAACTGATAGAGAGACAATTTCGTTATCAAAAATAAGCAGAAATCCTCTTTTATGAAGACATAGCAAATATTCTTTTAATATAGCAAAACAACAACAGTTTGTTGTTATGGATAAACAGCAAAAATATTTTAAGTCGTGTTCTGTTCTGTTTTAACATATGTATTTTGATTCTACGGTGAAACAGCCATATTTGTCACAAAATCACAAAACTTTTTGGCTGTAGAGGAGAAAATTGATAGAGAGACAATTTCGTTATCAAAAATAAGCAGAAATCCTCTTTTATGAAGACATAGCAAATATTCTTTTAATATAGCAAAACAACAACAGTTTGTTGTTATGGATAAACAGCAAAAATATTTTAAGTCGTATTCTGTTCTGTTTTAACATATGTATTTTGATTCTACGGTGAAACAGCAATATTTGTCCCAAAATCACAAAACTTTTTGGCTGTAGAGGAGAAAACTGTTAGAGAGACAGTTTCGTTAACAAAAATAAACAGAAATTCTCTTTTATAAAGACAGCAAATATTCTTTTAATATAGCAAAACAACAACAGTTTGTTGTTATGGATAAACAGCAAAAATATTTTAAGTCGTGTTCTGTTCTGTTTCAACATATATATTTTGATTCTACGGTGGAACAACAATATTTGTCACAAAATCACAAAACTTTTTGGCTGTAGAGGAGAAAACTGTTAGAGAGACAGTTTCGTTAACAAAAATAAGCAGAAATCCCCTTTTATGAAGAAATAGCAAATATTCTTTTAATACAGCAAAACAACAACAGTTTGTTGTTATGGATAAACAGCAAAAATATTTTAAGTCGTGTTCTGTTCTGTTTTAAGATATGTATTTTAATTCTACGGTGAAACAGCAATATTTGTCACAAAATCACAAAACTTTTTGGCTGTAGAGGAGAAAACTGTTAGAGAGACAATTTCGTTAACAAAAATAAACAGAAATTCTCTTTTATGCAGACATAGTAGATATTCTTTTAATATAGCAAAACAACAACAGTTTGTTGTTATGGATAAACAGCAAAAATATGTTAAGTCGTGTTCTGTTCTGTTTTAACATATGTATTTTGATTCTACGGTGAAACAGCAATATTTGTCACAAAATCGCAAAATTTTTTGGCTGTAGAGGAGAAAACTGTTAGAGAGACAGTTTCGTTAACAAAAATAAACAGAAACTCTCTTTTATGAAGACATAGTAGATATTCTTTTAATATAGCAAAACAACAACAGTTTGTTGTTATGGATAAACAGCAAAAATATCTTAAGTCGTGTTATGTTCTGTTTTGACATATATATTTTGATTCTACGGTGAAACAGCAATATTTGACATAAAATCACAAAACTTTTTGGCTGTAGAGGAGAAAACTGATAGAGAGACAATTTCGTTATCAAAAATAAGCAGAAATCCTCTTTTATGAAGACATAGCAAATATTCTTTTAATATAGCAAAACAACAACAGTTTGTTGTTATGAATAAACAGAAAAAAAATTTTAAGTCGTGTTCTGTTCTGTTTTAAGATATGTATTTTAATTCTACGGTGGAACAGCAATATTTGTCACAAAATTACAAAACTTTTTGGCTGTAGAGGAGAAAACTGATAGAGAGACAGTTTCGTTATCAAAAATAAGCAGAAATCCTCTTTTATGAAGAAATAGCAAATATTCTTTTAATATAGCAAAACAACAACAGTTTGTTGTTATGGATAAACAGCAAAAATATTTTAAGTCGTGTTCTGTTCTGTTTTAACATATGTATTTTGATTCTATGATGAAACAGCTATATTTGTCATAAAATCAGAAAACTTTTTGGTTGTAGAGAAACAGCAAGGATTATCTTTTCTTGGAGAAACAGCAAAACTGTTATTTGTTATATTTTATTTTGTAAAAATAGTATCATTTTTGATTTAGAGCAACAATTGTTTGTTCTGGAGATAGACCAACGTTCATTTTGTTAGGGTAAAATTAGGTTTGATTGTCAACAAACAGCAAGGATATTTCTTGTCATGGAGAAAGCAATAACTGTACTGTTATAGAGAAACAACATCTTTCTTTTGTTATAAATAAAGCAGAAACTGTTGCGTTATACATAAATAGCAAATATTTGTTGCTGTGTTACAACAGCAATAATTCTTTTATTATGGATAAACAGCAGTTATAGATAAACAGCAGTTGTAGATAAACAGTGAGGATGGATAAACAGCAACAGTTTTATATTTTGAAATATACATTTTACTTGCATGGTATCAAGAACATTTGGTATAAAGTTCAAGTTTCTTTTAGTTATAAAGAGACACCTAATTTTATCATGGAAAAAGACTGTTATAGAGAAACAGCAAAAATTCGTTTGTTTTCAAAAATGAGCCTAAACGCTTTTGCTAGAAAAAAATAGCAAATATAGTTTTATTATAAGAAAGAGCGATAATTATTTAACCCCAAGAGCGACAATTGTTTTGTTGTGGATAAACAGTAATTTGAGTCATGAAACAAAAAACATTTTTTGCTTTGTAGTAAAAATGTTACATCGCCATTTTTTGTAACAGAGAAATTAAAAGGTTATTAAATATGAAGCTACAACAAATTATAAAGCTACAGCACGAAGATTTTATCACTGAATTCTACCGTTGTAAAGAAGCTGCTTTAAAAAATGGGTAGTCTTTATCAAAACAAGAATCTGTTTTTTTTATTTGGTAGCTCTAAACGAGTAGTTCGTCAGCAGAATTGGAATAAAACAAAATTATTGGAAGATTAATTTTATAATCTGAAAACTTTAAATTTGTTTGGAAGCAACATGGAACGTTTGCCATCGCAAGATTAAAGACTAGACATTACTAGCTGTTGAACGTACGTTTTTCTCGTTTATTTATGTCGATGGTTTTTGTTGGCAAAAAGCTCGACCGGGATTAGAAATTTTGGTTTTGTAACGGTCGAGTGTATTAAGCAAAAAGGCAATATCAGTGATGAATTCGCGCAATTTGAAATTTTAGACCCCATTGAACCCCTCTTTACATGCCTGGACCTGATAAATGGTGTGTATTCCGCAGGACGTAATGTACATTTAACATACTGGAACTTTCCAACGATGAGATTTATGAACGGTACCAAATGAATCCGTATACATCAACTTCCCGAAAGCTCCGATAAAATAAGGTTTTTGGTTTGGGGGCGATTTCGCCATTATCTAAGGTGGGGTATTAGGGAGTTGCGAGTCGGTTTTAATTGCGTTTCTCTTCAGACTCTCGTGTGGATCTGCTTATTACTTTGCGATTACCGGCTGCGAAATATAATTTGGACGCGGGTAAATTAAAGATATAACGCTTGTTAAAACGAATATTCTCCTAAATGATGGCTCTATTATCCGACGTTGCTTTGGCGCCGTCATTTCCCAGCGAAATAAAATAGTCATCACGAGGGGTAGTTTTCGGGATTAATGTTTATTCAGTAGTCGCATCAGGTTCAAATATATTTAAGAAGGAAATACCTTTTTCAAACCGAACGATTGAACAGGGCAAATAACCATTGTTATGTTAAGAATGGAGGTATACGATCGTTCTTGCAATTCAACTTGGCGTACTGCGAATTTTAAGTAGCCCATTGAATTGTTTAGTCGAGTTTGCGGTTCGGTTCTGTTATTGATTGCACCCTATTTGCGAGAGCTTGTGCATGTTTTTGTAATTAAATGTCGAAGTCTTGACGGTATATAAACGTCGAATCGAGTGGCCGGAAGAATAAACAGAAGATTGTCCATTGTAGATTTCTGGGCCGCAGATTATAAATTTTGTGACGTGAAGAGCTTGCACTAGTGGAGAATAGCTAGAACTAGAAGCAGGAGTTATCTATTTAAAGACACAATACATATTGATCTGCAACTTCGAAGTTTGATTTTGATTCTAAAAATTTCTTATATGTAAAAAAACTGAAATACAAATATTGTCCCCTGAAACCAAAAAAGATTAAAAAACAGAACAAAGGTTACTCTAACGCGTTTCGATAACTTAGCTGTGATCTTCAGAGAGATACAAAGATAAAGAAACTGTAAGAATCTAGAACACTTAAATTAAAACCATTTTTTTTCTCAATTTGTAACCCTAATGTTAAAATTTCAAAAAAAAAACGTTGAACAATTCTTTAGAAGAAAACTCTTGATCTTTCAAGAGAAAGTACAAGAATGAAGACACAAGAACCTTTTCTAGTTCAAGTGAACTAATCAAAAGTATTCAAATTTAGTTTAAATTTTCATCTATTTACTACCAAACTGCCAACAGAAGTGAGGCTAATTTTTAAATAAGCTTCTGTGGTAATTTAATCGAAATTTTATGTCGATAATTAAGTTTGGGTAGAATGGTGTAATTTGCTTTTAATGACGGACCTTTTATAAATAAGGTCGATTATATCAACGAAAATTACCGAAAACTTTGTAAACAAGGCAGAACCATCCTATAATTACGTAAGTTACGTGATTATATACAACCTGACTCGTATTGTTGCCTGTTTTCGGTGACGTAGTGGCGCCGAGGCACGTCCACCTCTGAAACGCCTCAAAAACTACTTGAATCCATAAAAATAAACCCTCAATGTGAACCAGGAAGACCAAACTGTCGAAAACACAGTTAGGTACCCCCGCAATAGCTCTAATTGCTTGTAAACATTCGACAGAGGTCTGGAACCTATGAGTAGTTTCTCGGGCTGTAAATTTTCCCAATAATAAATGTAGGTGGCTTGGTTTTCTTCAAAAATTAAAATACAAATCTTGCCCCCTGAAACCAAACACGACAGAGGTTGCTCCACTAAACAACGACTCATTTTATTAGCTACAAAAACTTTGCTGCCCATATGCTCATTAATGTAAAGCACTGTTTAACGTAGTTTAAATAATGTTAAACAAAATACAATTTTGGGGTGACATCAACATTTTTAGATGAGGGTTCCCACTTTGGCCCCATAATGCTGCTCCTAATACTCCAGCGACAAATAAATGATAAACTCGTTGCAGAATTAGTGCAGAAGTAACTAATTTCTGACGTCGTTAAACTCGTGATAATTCGAGTAGTGAAACTGAGCCCCCCGAAATCGGGGTAACGTGAAGTGGTGCGCCACTTAATAATGTTGAGTTTTCATTAGTTGTACGTGGCGGATTTGAAAACGCGGCTTTAATTACCATTAAGCAAAGGGATGTGGGGGTAATAACAACCCGGGCAGATTTACCTTTGATGTATCGGAGCCACCGGCTCTGAATATAGTGCAGGGAGATTATATGGGGCCGAGCGAATTTCGTTCCGGTTAGGATTACATTTTATTTACATCAATATGAATCGATTTGGATCATTAAAATTCATGAATTGAACTTGCAGGCGTAGGTATTATGAGAAATTATTATTAGAAATTATTACGTGGATTACACGGTTTAATTCCTTTATTAGGTAACGCATAACTCTTTTGTTATTAAATTCTATCGTCACTCGCCCAGATTTCAAATACTAAAAGCTCTTTCGAGTTACTTTAGGGAAGAAACTGTCCATTTTATCCACAGAGTTGCGCCTATGGAAGCAAATACAAATTTGTGTAACGAAAATGCGAGAGAGATAGTTGCAAGTAAGGCTAGCGAGAGAAAGTGAGAAAAGACACCAATAAGCTGACGAAACTATAGCAGTTTAAAAGCACTTCTTTGTTCAACGAAGCTAAATAAGGTCAGTTGATCTTGATACCCCACTTCTGACTTGTAAACTGACGATATCCAATCAACTAAATTGGGGTACTCGCTTCCCAGTGATGAGCCTAACTAACTAGTTGACAAAGACACCAATAAGCTGACGAAACTAAATCAGTTTGAAAGCACTTCTTTGTTCAACTGGCTCTTAACTCTAGTTAATGATTTTGGTGGAACGGACTGGTCCTTGGTTATCTTCAAAAATTGAAATACAAATCTTGATGCCTAAAACCAAAAAAGAATTAAAAACGCAACAAAGGTTGCAACGGGAGCAATCTTTGTTGTGTTTTTTAATCCTAAAAAAATTGAAACACAAAACTTGTCCCTTGAAACCAAGAAAAATTAAAAAACACAACAAAGGTTGCTCTAACGCGTTTCGACACCCAAGCTGTCATCTTCAGAGAGAAACTTTAATCCTTCTCGGTTTCAGAGGACAAGACTTGTATTTCAATTTTTGAAACACATTAAGGGCTTGCAAACTTTGCTGTATTTTTAATCTTTCTTGGTTTCAGGGGACAACATTTGTATTTCAATTTTTCTAGTTAATGAGTTAATGGACCCAAATAAGGTTTTAATTTTGATTTGTAAAATGATTAGTCCGTGAATCTAATCCCTCAGTGATGTACTGACGATCACTTGACTCTAGCAACTGATCCATAAATCTCAATCTGAGCAGACGACTGAGACTCTTATTTTTTTAAAGTTTAATTCACTCGCAAGAGGCAACCCTATTATGCCTTCAGAGCGAGCATAATGCGAAAACAAGGATAGATGACAATGAACGGCCTTCTTAAACAAGAATAGATTGTAATTTTGGGGGAAAATTCCGTTCGGTAACGAATTCCATAGCTTGGAATTTCTACAGAAACAAAAGAGTCTCCATAGACAGAAGTCCTCACTGTCTTAAGCTGAACCGCACAAGTATTTGCTGTCTCCAACTGTCTTGTATGCCTTAAAAATCTTTTTCTTGGGGGGGACCAACTCCATTTATACAAAATTGGATTCTTTTTGTCCTCTTCATAAAGAATTTTCTTCTGGGAGAGTCCTTTTTAAAAAATTCTCTTCTGGGAGAGTTCTTTTTCAAAAGAATTCTCTTCTGGGAGAGTCCTTTTTCAAAAGAATTCTCTTCTGGGAGAGTCCTTTTTCAAAAGAATTCTCTTCTGGGAGAGTCCTTTTTCAAAAGAATTCTTCTCTGGGAGAGTCCTTTTTCAAATGAATTCTGTTCTGGAAGAGTCCTTTTTCAAAAGAATTCTCTTCTGGGAGAGTCCTTTTTCAAAAGAATTCTCTTCTGGGAGAGTCCTTTTTCAAATGAATTCTCTTCTGGGAGAGTCCTTTTTCAAAAGAATTCTCTTCTGGGAGAGTCCTTTTTCAAAAGAATTCTTCTCTGGGAGAGTCCTTTTTTAAAAGAATCCTCTTTTGGAAAAGTCCTTTTTCAAAACCATTATCTTCCAGAAGCATCCCTTTCCGCAAAAATCTTCCTCTGGAAAAATTATCTTTTGAAACAATTCGTTTACAAAATTCGTTTCTTTCTTGACTTCTTCGTAACGAATTCTCTTCTGAGAGTCTTTTATTCGAAAAAAGAATTCTCTATCAAAAGAATCCTTCTCGGGAGTATTCTTTTCCGAAACAATTATCCTCTGAAAGAATTATGTTTTGAAATAATTGTCTTATAAAATATGCTTTTGCAAAATTCGATTCTTTTGCCTTTTTTTTAAAGAATCCTCTTCTGGGAAAGTCATTTTTAGGAGAATTATCTTCTAGGAGCATCTTTTTCTGTAAAAATCTTCTCCAGAGAGAATTGTCTTTTGAAACGATTCGTTTACAAAATTCGTTTCTTTCTTGACTTTTTCGTGACGAATTCTCTTCTGAGAGTCTTTATTCGAAAAAAGAATTCTCTATCAAAAGAATCCTTCTTGGGAGTATTTTTTTCAAAACAATTATTCTCTGAAAGAATTATGGTTTGAAATAATTGTTTTATAAAAAATGCTTTTGCAAAATTTAATTCTCTGCCTTTTTTTTTAAAGAATCCCCTTCTGGGAAAGTCATTTTTAAGAGAATTATCTTCTGGGAGCATCTTTTTCTGTGAAAATCTTCTCCAGAGAGAATTGTCTTTTGAAACGATTCGTTTACAAAATTCGTTTCTTTCTTGACTTCTTCGTAACGAATTCTCTTCTGAGAGTCCTTTTTCGAAAAAAGAATTCTTTATCAAAAGAATCTCTCTCGGGAATATTCTTTTCCGAAACAATTATCCTCTGAAAGAATTATGTTTTGAACTAATCGTCTTATAAAAAATGCTTTTGCAAAATTCGATTCTTTTGCCTTTTTTTTTAAAGAATCCTCTTCTGGGAAAGTTATTTTTAAGAGAATTATCTTCTAGGAGCATCTTTTTCTGTAAAAATCTTTTCTAGAGAGAATTATCTTTTGAAACAATTCGTTTACAAAATTCGTTTCTTTCTTAACTTCTTCGTAACGAATTCTCTTCTGAGAGTCTTTATTCGAAAAAAGAATTCTCTATCAAAAGAATCCTTCTTGGGAGTATTTTTTTCCAAAACAATTATTCTCTGAAAGAATTATGTTTTGAAATAATTGTTTTATAAAAAATGCTTTTGCAAAATTTAATTCTCTGCCTTTTTTTTTAAAGAATCCTCTTCTGGGAAAGTCATTTTTAAGAGAATTATCTTCTAGGAGCATCTTTTTCTGTGAAAATCTTCTCCAGAGAGAATTATCTTTTGAAACAATTCGTTTACAAAATTCGTTTCTTTCTTGACTTCTTCGTAACGAATTCTCTTCTGAGAGTCTTTATTCGAAAAAAGAATTCTCTATCAAAAGAATCCTTCTTGGGAGTATTTTTTTCAAAACAATTATTCTCTGAATGAATTATGTTTTGAAATAATTGTTTTATAAAAAATGCTTTTGCAAAATTTAATTCTCTGCCTTTTTTTTAAAGAATCCTCTTCTGGGAAAGTCATTTTTAAGAGAATTATCTTCTAGGAGCATCTTTTTCTGTGAAAATCTTCTCCAGAGAGAATTGTCTTTTGAAACGATTCGTTTACAAAATTCGTTTCTTTCTTGACTTCTTCGTAACGAATTCTCTTCTGAGAGTCCTTTATTCAAAAAAAGAATTCTCTATCAAAAGAATCCTTCTCGGGAGTATTCTATTTCGAAAACAATTATCCTCTGAAAGAATTATGTTTTGAACTAATTGTCTTATAAAAAATGCTTTTGCAAAATTCGATTCTTTTCTGGGAAAGTCATTTTTAAGAGAATTATCTTCTGGGAGCATCTTTTTCTGTGAAAATCTTCTCCAGAGAGAATTGTCTTTTGAAACGATTCGTTTACAAAATTCGTTTCTTTCTTGACTTCTTCGTAAAGAATTCGCTTTTGAGAGAGTCCTTTTTCAAAAGAAGAATTCTCGATTCAAATAATCCTTCTCCGAAAGCATTCTTTTCCAAAACAATCATCTTGTGAAAGAATTATCTTCAAGGAGCATTATCGTTTGAAACAATTCGTTTACAAAATTTGATTTTTTCTTGACTTCTTCGTAAAGAATTCGCTTTAAAGAGAGTCCTTTTTCAAAAGAAGAATTCTCTATCAAAATAATCCTTCTCTGGAAGCATTCTTTTCCAAAACAATCATCTTCTGAAAGAATTATCTTATAAAAAAAATTTATTTACCAAATTGGATTACTTATCTTTTTTAAAAAAGATTTTTTTTCTGGAGGGAATTCTCTTCCAGAAGCATTCTTTTCTGTGAAAATCTTCTCTTGAAAGAATTATCTTTTGAAACAATTCGTTTGCAAAATTGGATTCTTTTTTGACTTCTTTGTAAAAAATCCGTTTCTGAGAGAGTCCCTTTTTGAAAGAAAAATTCTGTATTAAAAGAATCCTTCTTCGGAAGCCTTCTCTTTCGAAACTATTATCTTCTGAAACAATGATCTTTTGAAATAATCATCCTATAATTTTTTTTTAACAAAATTAGATTCTTTTGCTTGTTTTTTTAAAAGAATATTCTTCTGAAAAAGTCCTTTTCTAGAGATTTCTGTTTCAGACGAATCCTTTTCTGTGGAAATCTCCTCCTGAGAGGATTATCTTTTGAAACATTTCGTTTACAAAATTGAATTCTTTCTTGACTTCTTCGTAAAGAATCCTCCTCTAAAAGAGCCCTTTTTCGAAAGAAGAATTCTTTAACAAAAGAATCCTTCTTCGGAAGCATTCTCTTTCGAAACAATTATCTTCTGAAAGAATTATCTTTTGAAAGAATTATCCTATAAAAAAAATTCTTTTGCAAAATTGGATTCTTTTGCCTTTTTTAAAAGAATCCTCTTCTAGGAGAGTCATTTTTAAAAGAATTCTCTTCCAGGGGCATGCTTTTCGGTGACAATCTTCTTTTGAGAGAATTATCTTTTGAAACGATTCGTTTACAAAATTGGATTCTTTCTTGACTTCTTTTTAAAGAATCTGCTTCTAGAAAGTCGTTTTGCAAAAAAAGAATTCTCTTCTAAAAGCATCCTTGTCCGAAAGCATCCTCTTCTGAAACAATTATCTTCTGAAAGAATTATCTTTTGAAAGAATTATCTTATAAAAAAAAACTTTTACAAAATTGGATTCTTTTGCCTTTTTTTAAAAGATACCTTTTCTGAAAGAGTCATTTTTAAAAGAATTCTCTTCCAGGCGCCTGCTTTTCGGTGACAATCTTCTCTTGAGAGAATTATCTTTTGAAACGATTCGTTTACAAAATTAAATTCTTTCTTGACTTCTTTGTAAAGAATCCGCTTCTAGAAAGTCATTTTACAAAAGAAGATTTCTCTTCTGAAAGCATCCTTGTCCGGAAGCATCCTCTTTCGAAACAATTATCTTCTATCTTCTGAAAGAATTATCTTTTGAAAAAAAGAATTATCTTTTGAAAGAAAGAATTATCTTTTGAAAGAAAGAATTATCTTTTGAAAGAATTACCTTATAAAAAAAATTCTTTTACAAAATTGGATTTTTTTGCCTTTTTTTAAAAGATACCTTTTCTGAAAGAGTCATTTTTAAAAGAATTCTCTTCCAGGCGCCTGCTTTTCGGTGATAATCTTCTCTTGGGAGAATTATCTTTTGAAACGATTCGTTTACAAAATTAAATTCTTTCTTGACTTCTTTGTAAAGAATCCGCTTCTAGAAAGTCATTTTACAAAAGAAGATTTCTCTTCTGAAAGCATCCTTGTCCGGAAGCATCCTCTTCCGAAAAAATTATCTTCTATCTTTCGAAAGAATTATCTTTTGAAAGAAAGAATTATCTTTTGAAAGAAAGAATTATCTTTTGAAAGAAAGAATTATCTTCTGAAAGAATTACCTTATAAAAAAAATTCTTTTACAAAATTAGATTCTTTTGCCTTTTTTTAAAAGATACCTTTTCTGAAAGAGTCATTTTTAAAAGAATTCTCTTCCAGGCGCCTGCTTTTCGGTGACAATCTTCTATTGAGAGAATTATCTGTTGAAATGATTCGTTTACAAAATTAAATTCCTTCTTGACTTCTTTGTAAAGAATCCGCTTCTAGAAAGTCATTTTACAAAAGAAGATTTCTCTTCTGAAAGCATCCTTGTCCGGAAGCATCCTCTTCCAAAACAATTATCTTCTATCTTCTGAAAGAATTATCTTTTGAAAGAAAGAATTATCTTTTGAAAAGAAAGAATTATCTTTTGAAAGAATTACCTTATAAAAAAATTCTTTTACAAAATTGGATTCTTTTGCCTTTTTTTAAAAGATACCTTTTCTGAAAGAGTCATTTTTAAAAGAATTCTCTTCCAGGCGCCTGCTTTTCGGTGACAATCTTCTCTTGAGAGAATTATCTATTGAAATGATTCGTTTACAAAATTAAATTTCTTCTTGACTTCTTTGCAAAAAATCCGCTTCTAGAAAGTCATTTTACAAAAGAAGATTTCTCTTCTAAAAGCATCCTTGTCCGGAAGCATCCTCTTCCGAAACGATTATCTTCTGAAAGAATTATCTTCTGAAAGAATTATCTTCTGAAAGAATTATCTTCTGAAAGAATTATCTGCTAAAAGAATTGTCTTCTGAAAGAACTATCTTCTGAAACCATTATCTTCTAAAAGAATTATCTTTGAAAAGAATTATCTTCTGAAAGAATTATCTGCTGAAAGAATTATCTTCTGAAGGAATTATCTTCTGAAAGAATTATCTTCTAAAAGAATTATCTTCTGAAAGAATTATCTTCTAAAAGAATTATCTGCTAAAAGAATTGTCTTCTGAAAGAATTATCTTCTGAAACCATTATCTTCTAAAAGAATTATCTTTGAAAAGAATTATCTTCTGAAAGAATTATCTGCTGAAAGAATTATCTTCTGAAGGAATTATCTTCTGAAAGAATTATCTTCTGAAAGAATTATCTTCTGAAAGAATTATCTTCTGAAAGAATTATCTTCTGAAAGAATTATCTGCTAAAAGAATTGTCTTCTGAAAGAATTATCTTCTGAAACCATTATCTTCTAAAAGAATTATCTTTGAAAAGAATTATCTTCTGAAAGAATTATCTGCTGAAAGAATTATCTTCTGAAGGAATTATCTTCTGAAAGAATTATCTTCTGAAAGAATTACCTTCTGAAAGAATTATCTTCTGAAAGAATTATCTGCTAAAAGAATTGTCTTCTGAAAGAATTATCTTCTGAAACCATTATCTTCTAAAAGAATTATTTTTGAAAAGAATTATCTTCTGAAAGAATTATCTGCTGAAAGAATTATCTTCTGAAGGAATTATCTTCTGAAAGAATTATCTTCTGAAAGAATTATCTTCTGAAAGAATTATCTTCTGAAAGAATTATCTGCTAAAAGAATTGTCTTCTGAAAGAATTATCTTCTGAAACCATTATCTTCTGAAAGAATTATCTGCTAAAAGAATTGTCTTCTGAAAGAATTATCTTCTGAAACCATTATCTTCTAAAAGAATTATTTTTGAAAAGAATTATCTTCTGAAAGAATTATCTTCTGAAGGAATTATCTTCTGAAAGAATTATCTTCTGAAAGAATTATCTTCTAAAAGAATTATCTCCCGAAAGAATTATCTTATGAAAAAATTTGAATTCCCTAGCTTGGAAATTCTACAGAGAAAAAGTGAGAAATTCTCATTGTGTTCACCTGGACCACACAGAAATTTGCTGTCTCTGACTGTCTCCTATGCTTTAAAAATCTTACGCTTGGAAGGATCAATCCTATTAGTTTCTACGAGCATCTCCCATGAAAGCAGTTGTAGAAAAGAGATAAGTCACCATTCGCCTATGCTCTAGTGTTTCCAGAGAATCGCTCAAACTCTTGTCATCAATTAGGCAAATCACTCTTCTTTGAATTGAATTCAAAAGAGCTAAAGTGGGCTTTAGAGCTAAAGTGGGCTTTAGAGCTAAAGTGTGATTTAGAGCTAAAGTGTGCTTTAGAGCTAAAGTGTGCTTTAGAGCTAAAGTGTGCTTTAGAGCTAAAGTGTGCTTTAGAGCTAAAGTGTGCTTTAGAGCTAAAGTGTGCTTTAGAGCTAAAGTGTGCTTTAGAGCTAAAGTGTGCTTTAGAGCTAAAGTGTGCTTTAGAGCTAAAGTGTGCTTTAAAGCGAAAGTGTGCTTTAGAGCTAAAGTGTGCTTTAGAGCTAAAGTGTGCTTTAGAGCTAAAGTGTGCTTTAGAGCTAACTCTCAAACATGAGAACTGTATTCTACAGATGGCCTAACTTGAGCTTCGTATAGAATGAGCAGCTGATGAGACGAGATAGCTCTAAATAGAAAGCCTAGCTTGAAAGGGGCCTTGGCAATGGCGGGCATAAGGTCGTCTCAAGTGCTCGCATTCACTTTTAGGATAGATAGGTTAGATCCCATCAGGATTTTACCGTCCATGAGTATGTTTGTTGCATTATCCCTTGATACTTAGAGAAAACGACGACCTGAGTTTTTGAGGCATTGAAGTCAACCAGGTTAGATCCCATTGAGAGGATTTTGCCATCCATGAGTACGTTTGTTGCATTATTCCTTGATACTTGGAGAAAACCACGACCTGAGTTTTTGAGGCATTAAAGTCGACCAGATTTTTATTACTTCATTCTAGTACGGTTTCCAAATCCTGATACCTTTCTCTCTCTCTCTCTCTCTCTCTCTCCCTCGGAATTTGCCATCCATGAGTACGTGTGTTACATTATCCCTTGATACTTAGAGAAAACCGGGACCTGAATTTTTGAGGCATTGAAGTTGACCAGATTTTTGTTAATCCATTCCAGAACAGTTTCCAAATCCTGATACCATCTGTATCTGCTGTTTTCTTAGGCGATCTGAAGCAACGACGGATGTTTTGTCGTTGATAAAAGACGACACCAGGCTACTATCATCTTCGTATATTACATTGGAAGTTGAAGCGAAGAGATCGTTTATATGTAACAGAAACATAGTAGGAGACAGAACAGACCCTTGAGGCACCCCTGCATTAATCACATTATCTCTGATTGATGAGACGATAGAAGAGATCATTGCCTTTCAACTCTAGTATATGTGCTTTCGTTAAAGTAATTTTCAAATCCTATCGAGCAGCTGACCAAATCATCGAAACCATCAATTGGCTGACATCCTGGTTCTTAACTTTAACCTACAAGCTGAAGAGACCAAACTGTCCCTAGACTCTCAAATCTGATTGTCGAGTTTACGGAACCAAATAACTAGGTTGCAGACCTTTTTCGAATATTTATAAGTAATTAGGTTTACTAAAAAAATACGTAAATGTGCATTTGAGATATCAATTATTCTAGTATGTGTGGAATACGAGATATCAAATATTCTAGTATGTAAGGAATACAATATCAGCCAGAAGTCGCATCTTTAGTATTAATTAACGTAAAAAATAAGTAGTTTTGTTGTCTGGGTAAATAAATATGTTAAATATCTCGATTGTATGGAGCGACAATTTGGGAGGATTTCGACAGGATTCACTTGCCCCTTGCCCCTCTTCACGGAATTTTCCAACCATTCTTCGTGTTTAACTCAATTAAGAATTAAAAAAGCTCACGTCGTCGATTCCGGTGCGTTTATTTTATCAAATTTATGATTGAAAAATGCAAAAGGGGACGAATTTCCCATTCGGTGCCATCGGTTCGGATGAGGAGAGATAAGAAAGGGAATCTCTTGGCAAACATTTCACGGCTCATCAAGTTAATCCGCGAAAGCACCCATAAAAGAGTAGCATATTTTACAAGGACATGTATTTGCAAGTTTCGACTTAACACGTTGTCGTTGATGAATAAATCAGAGTCGAGGAGCCGCATTCGCCTGAAATGGGAAACTTTGTTAGAGTTTTCGGAAGGCGGTGTAGCCAATTGGCAGCAGTTTTTCGGTTGAGAGAAGTGATTGATTTCTCGAGGGAACAGCACCCTACGATCCATCAAGTCTGATTAAACGAACGAAGCTGTCGATGGTGTGAGATTATCGACTAATATCTAGGCTAATGCATTTTTTATGTATTTCAATGCTCGTCTAGTTTCTAGAGATACGGACCGTTTACACGGGGCGATTGCTATCTACAAAGGGTAATAGTGTAGCTATTTAAGCTGCATAAGGTTACAGAGATTGATCTACACCGACGAGTTCCCAAGATGGAGTATTTGCTTTATCTGCATTGACGTAAACGTAAGGGAACCAAATTACCTTGACATCGGACAACATTGATGAGTGGAGCTTGGCCCCAATGAAAGAGGTCTAATTTTTCAGGGAAGGTAAAAACATAGAGGAAGATGTATTATACATTTATATGGTCGGTTGAGTTGTTTTTTTGCTTTATAAAATACTTTTATCGGGGGGTTTCTCGAGGCTTCATAATTCATTTCTACGATGATAAATGTTGGCCTATTTTACTTGTCCCGAATTACCTACTAAAGTGAGTTACACGAACGGACAATTCCGGTAAAATTCACGTTCTTAATTCACTGTCAACCCTCGTTTTCCTCCGTGCAGATACAAGGTAAACGGCCCGTGGAAATAATTTATCAGTCTGTAATAAACATCGTTATTGAAAACGAATTTTTAAGTCTTATACGTTACGACTTTATTGTGTTTTAGTTCAAAAATACAAACTGGTTATACGTAATGGTGTTCCTTTCAAAAAAACGCAACTTAAATTTGAAATAAACACAATTAAACTGTTTAATAACACCGGAAACTAAATAATTACGGGTGTTCGAACATCAAGCATTAATTTTATGGATGTGTCATTTTTAGTTTTTCGATATTTTGATTGTAGTTTTTGTCAGATTGGTTAATTATCGTTTTATTTTTACATTCGTTTATTGTTTAGAGTTGCTATTACTTTTTTTAACAGACCAACTGATTAGAAAGAGCAAACATGTAAAATAGATATAATTATTTTCATACTTATTTCAAGTGTATCAAATAGGTCATAATTTAAGTGATACTCTCGATGTATACCAACACTGACTGACAGACAACGCACAGTCTAAACGGGTGGATCTACAAGAATGAAATTTTGCACACGAAAGTTAAGTAAAATGTAGGTGGGCACTAAGAAAGGATTTTTCAAAATTCAACTTCTAAGGGTCTAAAAATGGGCATTGAAACCCCAAGGAGTGTATACAATAAATAATACACATCACTGCCGGTACGCGTTAACGTTGCCTGTAACTTTGACTCTATGAGATATTCTTGCCATGGCGCGGCGATGTTTACTTTGCTTATCGCATCCATGTGACCATGTGGCGATAAAATTGGAAAACTGAAATTTTTTATTCTGCTGCAGAACGAACAACGTTGATAATACATGACGTCGTTTTAGCCACGATTTGACAGTTTCAAGGGTTTTGATGTATCGAAATAGAAATATGGACCAAACAGATTCAAAATACAGGAGGTGAAAAGAAAGGTATGCGCAGAGCAAGTTATCGAAAATTTAACTTCTTAACGTTTGAGAAAAATCTAATGGTTCCTAAAATGTAATCTCATTCAGTACACAACTAGCAGTCTGAGTTGAGCTACGAAATCAGGAAAAATTATCATCATCATCATCATTATCATTAGAAACATCATGACTGGACTCGACATGATTTCGTTTTTTGTTGAACAGATCGAACTAACAAACCTTCGAATTTTGAATTCACATTTTATGTGAATGCACGTTTCGGGATCGAGTGAACGAAGCCACACTTCTTACGAAATGTGCCATCTTCGACAAAAGAGAGTTATTTTAACGCTGAATCACGATCTTGATTGAAAATTTGATTTTCAGACACGCATTACTAAATTTTAACAGTTAGATCTCAGATTGCATTCGTAACAAGTAACGAAATCTCTTTTATTTGTCGAAGAACTCGTAATAAAAAGCCAACCTCTGAACGGATTATAAAGCCCTATTTATCCTCGAACACGAAAAAAAAGCGTACACTGATGCAATATTAACTCGAACTGGGGCCGGCTAATTGGAAACATCCGCAGTAAACAACGACGTTTTCAAATGATAATCCGTATGGAATTCCATCTGAAAGATGGGTTTAGCAACCGATGTGGTAAGCCAGTTTTAGAAATAAGAGCATCAGCGTTTCAGGTTTTAGGTCTTTGTCGCATCTTGCATCATACATCACGACGTCCAGATTTCCGATGGCCTCGCGAACGCGCCATGGCCTGCACTCCACGCTGACACTCTATTCCTATGATAAATCTTCGGCTTTTCTTATTTAAATTGCGGCATGGGACACAAAATTGCGTTTCGCTAGTAGACATGACAGCTTGGTTGCGAAGTTCAATAAAAAAAAATGTTGGGGAATCATGGGGACTGCCAATAGAAGTGAAAACTGTTTTTTTAATGAACAAATTGTAATGTTAAAAATAAAAATATTATAATTTGTAAATTAAAATTGTTATTTCTATTTTTTATTTATTTTATATTTGAATACGATCAAGTCTTTGATCTTGTCTATTTTGGGTTATTGCATATTCAGAAAACTGTCACTTTCTCCAAAATTGATATTTTTATAGCAAATTTCAAAAACATGTGTTTTCAGTGTACTGTTTTTTCGTAATTATGTAAACACTTTAATTTGAATGATCTCAATACTCCAAATAATGAGCCACCGCAGTCTTCGTTGGATGAATCGATATGCAAAATATGTAGAATTAACTTTAAATATTCAAATAATAACAATTTAACCCTTATGTACCTATCATCTTTATAGGCAGCTTTCCACAACACCTGTATTTAGAAAGAAATAGTTCACTCGGCAACATGAAAAGGATACATTAAACTTCGACCATAACAAAAAATTTAAAAAATTTAAGGTGTTGTTACATATTAATACTCCTTGAAACTCCATGTAATTTTACGATATCTCCTTCTGGCTTCGATTAAACTTTAAACTGAGTAATTATTCAAAATTCGTCCATTTTTAAAGAGGCCCCACAATTACCTTCTTAAAGTTTCCAATTCATTAGACTTAAATTGCTTTCTCTATAATCTTGGTCTCGCTCACTAACGTCTATTTATATGAAAAAACAGCTTCTCCTCTTTAATATAAAACTGAACATTGTTTCTTTGTAATTACTAGATTTAAAGGGTCTTCTCTACAATCTTGGTCTCGCTCACTAACGTCTATTTACATGAAAAACAGCTTTCCTTTAATATAAAACTGATCATTGTTTCTTTATCATTATTAGATTTAAAGGGTCTTCTCTATAATCTTGGTCTCGCTCACTAACGTCTATTTACATAAAAAAACAGCTTCCCTTTAATATAAAAATGATCATTGTTTCTTTGTAATTATTACATTTCAAGGGTCTTCTCTATAATCTTGGTCTCGCTCACTAACGTCTATTTATATAAAAAAACAGCTTCTGCTCTTTAATATAAAACTGATCATTATTTCTTTGTAATTATTAGGTTTTAACTGTCTTCTCTATAATTCTGGTCTCGCTCACTAACGTTTATTTAAATAAAAAAACAGCTTCCCTTTAATATAAAAATGATCATTGTTTCTTTGTTATTATTACATTTCATGGGTCTTCTCTATAACCTTGGTCTCGCTCACTAACGTCTATTTATATAAAAAAACAGCTTCTGCTCTTTAATATAAAACTGATCATTGTTTCTTTGTAATTATTAGGTTTTAATTGTCTTCTCTATAATTCTGGTCTCGCTCACTAACGTTTATTTAAATAAAAAAACAGCTTCCCTTTAATATAAAAATGATCATTGTTTCTTTGTTATTATTACATTTCAAGAGTCTTCTCTATAATCTTGGTCTCGCTCACTAACGTCTATTTACATAAAAAAACAGCTTCCCTTTAATATAAAAATGATCATTGTTTCTTTGTAATTATTACATTTCAAGGGTCTTCTCTATAATCTTGGTCTCGCTCACCAACGTCTATTTATATAAAAAAACAGCTTCTGCTCTTTAATATAAAACTGATCATTGTTTATTTGTAATTATTAGGTTTTAACTGTCTTTTCTATAATCTTGGTCTTGCTCACTAACGTCTATTTATGTAAAAAAAATAGCTTCTGCTTTTTAATATTAAACTGATCATTGTTTCTTTGTAATTATTACATTTCAAGGGTCTTTTCTATAATCTTAGTCTCGCTCACTAACGTCTATTTATATAATAAAACAGTTCCCTTTAATATAAAACTGATCATTGTTTCTTTGTAATTATTAGATTTCAAGGGTCTTCTCTATAATCTTGGTCTCGCTCACTAACGTCTATTTATATGAAAAAAGAGCTTCTCCTCTTTAATATAAAACTGAACATTGTTTCTTTGTAATTATTAGATTTCAAGGGTGTTCTATATAATCTTGGTCTCGCTCACTAACGTCTATTTATATAAAAAACAGCTTCTGCTCTTTAATATAAAACTGATCATTGTTTCTTTGTAATTATTAGGTTTCAACTGTCTTCTCTATAATCTTGGTCTCGCTCACTAACGTTTATTTATATGAAAAAACAGCTACCCTTTAATATAAAACTGATCATTGTTTGATGGAACGGACTGGTCCTTGGTTATCTTCAAAAATTGAAACACAGAACTTGTCCCCTGAAACCAAGAAAAATTAAAAAACACAACAAAGGTTGCTCTAACGCGTTTCGACAGCCAAGCTGTCATCTTCTTTTCTCTCTGAAGATGACAGCTTGGCTGTCGAAACGCGTTAGAGCAACCTTTGTTGTGTTTTTTAATTTTTCTTGGTTTCAGGGGACAAGTTCTGTGTTTCAATTTTTGATCATTGTTTCTTTGTAATTATTACATTTCAAGGGTCTTCTCTATAATCTTGGTCTCGCTCACTAACGTCTATTTATATGAAAAAAGAGCTTCTCCTCTTTAATATAAAACTGAACATTGTTTCTTTGTAATTATTAGATTTCAAGGGTGTTCTATATAATCTTGGTCTCGCTCACTAACGTCTATTTATATAAAAAAACAGCTTCTGCTCTTTAATATAAAACTGATCATTGTTTCTTTGTAATTATTAGGTTTCAACTGTCTTCTCTATAATCTTGGTCACGCTCACTAACGTCTATTTATACAGGGTGTTGCATTTAAAATTTTCGAAATTTTTCAATTTTTAAATTATCAATTTTGACATGATATTTTGGTCACCCTGTATAACGCAGGGCAGTTTTTGGAGCACGATTCGGAAGAGTCGTCCTTACTAAAAATCTGATAAAAAAATAAGCATAGTAGCTCTTAGCATAATCTGTTAGTATCAAATAATGTAAACAGCCAATAACGACTAGAAAAACTTTTCAAGCGATATAACTCAAAAACCGTGAATAGTCGAATAGGACTATTCTTCAGAAAGTACCCTTTATTTTTAAAGTAGAATCCGAAAAAAATATAAAAAATGTGTGTTTCTATTTAAAAAACAAAAGTTGGGGTCTGGCCAGGAAAAGTGGAACACCCTGTGTAGTTAAAAATATTTTTAATTTGTACATTTTGAGAAATGTGACAACACCATAAAAAGAATAATCCATATATTTCTCATTTTAACATAGATATTGGACTTTCCCTCGCTAGTGGGACACGCTGTATAAAAAAAACAGCTTCTGCTTTTAAATATTAAACTCAATATTGTTTCTTTGTAATTATTAGGTTTCAACTGTCTTCTCTATAATCTTGGTCTCGCTCACTAACGTCTATTTATATGAAAAACAGCTTCCCATTAATATCAAACTGATCATTGTTTCTTTGTCATTATTAGATTTCAATGGTCTTTTCTATAATCTTGGTCTCGCTCACTAACGTCTATTTATATAAAAAAACAGCTTCTGCTCTTTAATATAAAACTGATCATTGTTTCTTTGTAATTATTAGGTTTTAACTGTCTTCTCTATAATCTTGGTCTCGCTCACTAACGTCTATTTATATGAAAAACAGCTTCCCTTTAATATAAAACTGATCATTGTTTCTTTGTAATTATTAGATTTCAAGGGTCTTCTCTATAATCTTGGTCTCGCTCACTAACGTCTATTTATATAAAAAAACAGCTTCTGCTCTTTAATATAAAACTGATCATTGTTTCTTTTTAATTATTAAATTTCAACTGTCTTTTCTATAATCTTGGTCTTGCTCACTAACGTCTATTTATATAAAGAAACAGCTTCCCTATAATATAAAACTGATCATTGTTTCTTTGTAATTATTAGATTTCAAGGGTCTTCTCTATAATCTTGGTCTCGCTCACTAACGTCTATTTATGTAAAAAAACAGCTTATGCTCTTTAATATAAAACTAATCATTGTTTATTTTTAATTATTAGATTTCAACTGTCTTCTCTATAATCTTGGTCTCGCTCACTAACGTCTATTTATATAAAAAAGCAGCTTCTGCTCTTTAATATAAAACTGATCATTGTTTTTTCGTAATTATAAGGTTTCAACTGTCTTCTCTATAATCCTGGTCTCGCTCACTAACGTCTATTTATGTGAAAAAACAGCTTCTGCTTTTTAATATAAAACTAATCATTGTTTATTTTTAATTATTAGATTTCAACTGTCTTCTCTATAATCTTGGTCTCGCTCACTATTTATATAAAAAAACAGCTTCCCTTTAATATAAAACTGATCATTGTTTCTTTGTAATTATTCGATTTCAAGGGTCTTCTCTATAATCTTGGTCTCGCTCACTAACGTCTATTTATGTAAAAAAAAACAGCTTATGCTCTTTAATATAAAACTAATCATTGTTTATTTTTAATTATTAGATTTCAACTGTCTTCTCTATAATCTTGGTCTTGCTCACTAACGTCTATTTATATAAAGAAACAGCTTCCCTATAATATAAAACTGATCATTGTTTCTTTGTAATTATTAGATTTCAAGGGTCTTCTCTATAATCTTGGTCTCGCTCACTAACGTCTATTTATGTAAAAAAACAGCTTATGCTCCTTAATATAAAACTGATCATTGTTTCTTTTTAATTATTACATTTCAAGGGTCTTCTCTATAATCTTGGTCCCGCTCCCTAAGGTCTATTTATATAAAAAAACAGCTTTTGCTCTTTAATATAAAACTGATCATTGTTTCTTTGTAATTATTAGGTTTTAACTGTATTCTCTATAATCTTGGTCTCGCTCACTAACGTCTATTTATATGAAAAACAGCTTCCCTTTAATGTCAAACTGATCATTGTTTCTTTGTTATTATTAGATTTCAAGGGTCTTCTCTATAATCTTGGTCTCGCTCACTAACGTCTATTTATATAAAAAAACAGCTCCTGCTCTTTAATATAAAACTGATCATTGTTTCTTTGTAATTATTAGATTGTAGCTGTCTTCCCTATAATCTTGGTCTCGCTCACTAACGTCTATTTATATAAAAAAACAGCTTCCCTTTAATATAAATCTGATCATTGTTTCTTTGTAATTATTAAATTTCAAGGATCTTCTCTATAACCTTGGTCTCGCTCACTAACGTCTATTTATATAAAAAACAGCTTCTGCTCTTTAATATAAAACTGATCATTGTTTCTTTGTAATTATTAGGTTTCAACTGTCTTTTCTATAAGCTTGGTCTCGCTCACTAACGTCTATTTATATGAAAAACAGCTTCCCTTTAATATCAAACTGATCATTGTTTCTTTCTCATTATTAGATTTCAAGGGTCTTCTCTATCATCTTGGTCTCGCTCACTAACGTCTATTTATATAAAAAAACAGCTTCTGCTCTTCAATATAAAACTGATCATTGTTTCTTTGTAATTATTACATTTCAAGGGTCTTCTCTATAATCTTGGTCCCGCTCACTAACGTCTATTTATATAAAAAAACAGCTTCTGCTCTTTAATATAAAACTGATCATTGTTTCTTTGTAATTATTAGGTTTTAACTGTATTCTCTATAATCTTGGTCTCGCTCACTAACGTCTATTTATATGAAAAACAGCTTCCCTTTAATATCAAACTGATCATTGTTTCTTTGTTATTATTAGATTTCAAGGGTCTTCTCTATAATCTTGGTCTCGCTCACTAACGTCTATTTATTTAAAAAAAACAGCTCCTGCTCTTTAATATAAAACTGATCATTGTTTCTTTTAAATTATTAGATTCCAACTGTCTTCTCTATAATCTTGGTCTCGCTCACTAACGTCTATTTATATAAAAAAACAGCTACTGCTCTATAACACTAAATTGCTCGTTGTTTCTTTGTAATTGTTACCTGTACGAGATTTTAATCTTAAAGATGAATTAATTTTGTGATAAAACCTTTAAAATTAACAGCGTTTCTCGTGAGGTGTGCCTTTTATGGTCACGCTAATCTCGCACAACGCATTTCCAATTAACGTTTGCCGGCCTAATAGAATTGTGCCAACGTTTTTTCTTTTCTAATGTAAAAAATGTTTGCTTAATAGAGAATAGGGATAATTAAAATCAAATTAAAACCAAATTTAAACAACTATAATATACACATTTCCCACCTAATTAACTAATCTTTTGGTGGAACGGACCGGTCCTTGGTTATTTCCAAAAATTGAAATACAGAACTTGTCCCTTGAAACCAAGAAAGGTTAAAAAATACAACAAAGTTTCTCTCTGCAGATGACAACTTGGTTGTCGAGACGCGTTAGAGCAACCATTGTTGTGTTTTTTAATCTTTATTGGTTTCAGGGGACAAGTTCTGTATTTCAACTATTCTTGAGCCTACAGTAGGTGTAAGGATAGGTTATCAAGCGATTGAACGTTTGGTTCAGCAAGAGGGTATGGCTTAATGGGTAGGGCGATTGTTCTTGCGAGGTGAGTCGCGGGTTCAAACCCCGCTGCCAAGTATACCTTTTTTTTTAATTCTATTACGTGTCCTTCTACAGTGAATGAATGAAGAAAGGTTGCCTGACAAGGCACGATTTTATAAATGTATTGGAAAAAGAAGGGTCGGTAGGCCAAGAAGATGAGCTTCGTAACAGGCAATAATGCCTAAAACCGAAAGTGAAAAAGAAGAAGACATATAGCTACATAATTCGTTTACATTACACCATTTTGAAACGAGAATAGCGTGGTGCTGGCGCAAAATTATAATTTATATTGTATATTAATATTTATATTGTATATTAATTATATATTATATTGTAACAATTTAGTTAGGAATTTTCTAGAAAATTTGATAAGGGGAAGCGGCCGCGATCATGAATCAAACGGCAGATAAGCGCTTTAGAACTTTCGGCAAACGTTAAGTCTTATCTGCTCGTTCCTTCTAGAACTCGAAACGGGACTTATAAATAGGCAGTCTGGTCGACTTTCCCTTAGTTAAGTTAGTCAATGAATAAGATAACGAAGGCTTCCATGGCTAGAGTCAGTACAGAAGAGTTTCGCCTCTGGTATGGTGGACATACTGAGTTACCGTGCTCTTCTATCTAAACTTTCTTATCTTTTGTACCAATTTTCAATTCAGAAGAGTTTCGCCTCTGGTATGGTGGACATACTGAGTTACCGTGCTCTGATGTTTTGAAATTGGCCTCTATATTCTTTCATTTTTGCATATTCAATCATATTCCTCATTTCATTTAATTTTTCTTTTCCTTGTTCCTGAAGAAGCCCCCTACGATGGTGGGCGAAACGTCGTTAGTCGTTAGTAGTTCTTTGACACGGTCCAATCCTGGAAGAAGTATTTCCTGTATAGTCAATAAATAAGTTAGTTCATTTAACAGTGAGTTAATGAATTACAATTGTAGTGTTCCGAATTTAGTTTGAAAATAAAGTGGTTACGCGTCACGCAGTATTAATCTTCAAACCGATAATGCGCATCAATATTTTAAGTGCCCCCTAGTGACTGAAAGGTATTAAAAAAAATAAAAAGTAAATTTACGACAGAGATCCATCCAACGTCAATATCATTCGACAAAAATAGAGCTACTTTAATGGACACAAATTTCCCGTTATAACTGCGGAATTAGGGAAAGCTGTTATGCAAATACGCCAAAGAGTACAAGCTGCATTAGGCCCCACCGCTTTTATAAATCAAATCCCCGTCAATATGTTTGCATTACCGGTAAATAGACGGTCGGCAAATGCGTTTCTGATTTATGGTTAATGTAAATTACACCGTAAAAGTGTAACTAATCTAACATGTCAGGTCGCCATACGCCACCGCCGCCACCGCCGCTACCGCCTGCTGTAACCTGTCCCACCAAACTGGCGATGGCGTTCGACCGTTAATAAATGCCAGCCGGAAAACTGCCCGGAAAAACGCCGTTGTACCTTTAATTTCCGTTTCGACGTGTAAACGGATCGTTCCGCAAACGATCTCCAGCCGGTCGATTGACGGGAAATATTCGTATCTGTATGCAAGACAATGGGGCCGAGATATCGACGACTTTTAACACTTTATCCGGATGATAGATGACCTATTAAATATTCTCACCTGCTGGTGCATTACAAGCTGGCATTATGTTTATTGCTTTTATGGGCGATAAGTTGATAAAGCGGCGGGTAATTTTCAAGATTGATTGCCTTCCGTTCGAAGACGGGATAGAACCGTTAGTTTGCCAAGGTGGATTAGGTCGTTGATCGTTTTAGACCGACAAAAATAACCTGAAATTTCACTTGGGGATTTGGGGGCCGAGCATATGATAAAATTTGGTGGAACTTTTCAAAAAAATTAATAAAACGTAAGTCGTCATATAATTCGTCGATATCAGATAGACAGATAGACAGATAGACAGATAGACAGATAGACAGATAGACAGATAGACAGATAGACAGATAGACAGATAGACAGATAGACAGATAGACAGATAGACAGATAGACAGATAGACAGATAGACAGATAGACAGATAGACAGATAGACAGATAGACAGATAGACAGATAGACAGATAGACAGATAGACAGATAGACAGATAGACAGATAGACAGATAGACAGATAGACAGATAGACAGATAGACAGATAGACAGATAGACAGATAGACAGATAGACAGATAGACAGATAGACAGATAGACAGATAGACAGATAGACAGATAGACAGATAGACAGATAGACAGATAGACAGATAGACAGATAGACAGATAGACAGATAGACAGATAGACAGATAGACAGATAGACAGATAGACAGATAGACAGATAGACAGATAGACAAATAGACAGATAGACAGATAGACAGATAGACAAATAGACAGATAGACAAATATATAGACAAACAAATAGGCATATAGTCAGACAGTCAAATAAGAGAAAACCAGATAGAAGCACCACCGGTTGCGTTTCTTCACTTATAATGCGAAATTCAAAGCAAAAATAAATTTTAGTCATATAGCAAGTCGATCTTGACAGGAGCTTAATAACGTCAGTATTCGTGGGGAGCTTTATTTTTAATTACATTCTAGATGCATTGTCTTCGTCATTGGCGTACGCGATTTTTTATCATATGCTAAATTGGCTGGAAGCGCGGATTATCCTGGAACCTTTGCCCCGAAATTGGTCATTAATTTCGAAATTGGAAACTCGCAAAAGGAAAAAGAGCCCCCTCATTTACTCCCTATCAAAAATAAGCGCTCCGTCCTAGATTGCCGCCCTCCTGATAAATTCCAAACTCTAATGTCACGTTCAAAACGGCGGCAAATGTGGCGGAGTAATTCTTTAAAAATGAGCGTGTTCGCTGTGTAAAAAATGGTCCTTTTTTTCTTCCTGCCTTTCTGGCCCTTTTGTTTCGCTTTTACGTCGGTCCCGAAGTATCGACGGGGAATTGCGGCGGAGCCAATGAAACCGATTTGACCGTGTTTTTATTCGTTCGACGCTGATTTCCTATTCAAAGGACGTGGTAAGACATGTATGGAATACAGGGTTAACCGAATATGACCAAATATAGAGCTGTTGGCGAGATAGCATCTTTTCAACACGTTCTATTCAAGTGTCGCTTAAGCCGGGTCCGCACCCGCTTAAAGAGAAACTAAATTATTTGATTTGTTTCTATTTTGTGGTCGAACGCCATCGGGAATAAACGTGGCGGATTTTCGCCCGCTTTACGTGTTCATGTAATAGATATATCGACTACAAGTTGTAAAAGTATTCGATCTCATAAAATAACCGTTAAAATGTTGTTACGGCCTTAGTATATAGCAAAGTAATTGATATCATATCGGCCTTTATGTCTGCTACTGCCAGAGCAAGGTTTTTAAATCATTTTGTTGACAATATTTTATATCTTCGCGAGTAATAAGAGATGGCAATTTTATTTTTACTGTTTGTGTTTTACGGCGATATTACAGAAGATAAAATTTCTTGTTGGGAAATGACAGCGTTTTAAATCTGCTCTGAAGACGTGTCTACAATGAAAATATTATTAAACTTCTCTGCATCATACTACAGACAGAGAAACAACAAAGTCGCCTATAATGAAATCAACATTAGCGCATCTCTCTAATACCAATAAAATCTTTTAATTTCACTTTTAAAATTTAATCAAATTGTTATTTATTAGATTAAAATATCTAATCTAAATGAGAAAATTAACAACAACGAATTTGGTGGATGCGCCGGACCACGACATCAACATAACAATCCCAAACCTTCCTGGCCACAAGAATATGTCAAAATTTTAATAAAATATCGAGATCTTAAAGAAGAGTCGAAAATTAAAAAAAAAAAAGACCAAATATCTAAAAAATGAATTAATTGAATTAATATCCAAAATTTGAAATTTCTAAAAAATAAACGAAATTTTAAACGGGAATAATTAAAATAGTAAATATGACAGAACATTTTAAAAAATAACTCGAGATTTCAAGAAAAAACCCGAAATTACGAGAGAAAAAAATCGAATTTTTGAGAAACAAATAAGAAGTTTTGACTTTTCTTCCAAAATATTGATTTCTTTAAATTTTGAGAAATAGCTTTCTTCTCGAAACACCAAATTATTTTTTAAAATTTCGAGAAATAGCTTTCTTCTCGAAACTGCGAATTGTTTCTCGAAATTTCGAGAAATAGCTGCTTTTCCAAAAAGTCCAAATATGGACCATAAAACCTTGAAAGTCAAACCTTTAACTTTTTGTTCGAAATAATTCGAAATTTCGAGAAATAGCTTTATCTCAAAACTGCAAATTATTTCTCAAAATGTCGAGAAGCATTTTTTTCTTGAAATGTCAAAAAATAGCTTTTTTTCGAAACATTTCTCGAAATTTCGAGAAATAACTTTTTTTCTCGAAATTTGAACATTTTAACCCAAAATTTTAACCTTCTTGAAAAAAGTTACATATTCAAGGATGCAATAAAAATTGGAAAAATTTTCCAACTCCTGATAAACAAAATGTAAACGTTTTTTTCAAAATTTTGGCTTCTATTTCTGAATGTTAACGTTAAACTCACAATTTTAAAAAGATTGTAAAAATTTCGAATTTCCAGTGTAACATCTGAATTATTACTTGTTATTTTAATTCGAAACTTTAATTTTCGAGAGAAATTTTAAATTCGAAACCAAAATTTTTAGAACAATATTCAAAATCAAAAATCTTATCTCGAAATTTTTAGAAAAGTTGAGATTTTGATAAAAATCGAAATTTTAAAAAGTAGCCATCAATTTGGAGAAATAGCTTTCAATTTCGAAAAATAAGACGAAATTTCGAAAAATGATATGAAATTTCGAGAAATAACACGAAATTTCGAAAAATAATGTGAAATTTCGAGGAATAACACGAAATTTCGAACAATAATGTGAAATTTCGAAAAATGACTTTAAATTATGAGATAACCCGAAATTTTGAGAAACTGCAAATTATTTCTTAGAATTTTGAGCAATAGCTTTCTTCTCGAAACACCAAATTATTTTTCAAAATTTCGAGAAATAGCTTTCTTCTCGAAACTACGAATTGTTTCTCGAAATTTCAAAAAATAGCTGCTTTTCCAAAAAGTCTGAATATGGATTATAAAATTTTGAAAGTCAAACCTTTAACTTTTTTTTCGAAATAATTCGAAATTTCGAGAATTAGCTTTATCTCAAAACTGCAAATTATTTCTCAAAATGCCGAGAAACATTTTTTTCTTGAAATGTCAAAAAATAGCTTTTTTTCGAAACATTTCTCGAAATTTCGAGAAATAACTTTTTTTCTCGAAATTTGAACATTTTAACCCAAATTTTAACCTTCTTGAGAAAAGTTAGATATTCAAGGATAAAATAAAAATTGGAAAAATTTTCCAACTGCTGATAAACAAAATATAAACGTTTTTTTCAAAATTTTGGCTTCTATTTCTGAATGTTAACGTTAAACTCACAATTTTAAAAAGATTGTAAAAATTTCGAATTTCCAGTGTAACATCTGAATTATTACTTGTTATTTTAATTCGAAACTTTAATTTTCGAGAGAAATTTTAAATTCGAAACCAAAATTTTTAGAACAATTTTCAAAATTAAAAACATAATCTCGAAATTTTGAGACAAGTTGAAATTTTGAGAAAAATCGAAATTTTGAGAAAAATCGAAATTTTAAAAAATAGTCATCAATTTGGGGAAATAGCTCACAATTTCGAGAAATAAGACGAAATTTCAAAAAATAATATGAAATTTCGAGAAATAACACGAAATTTCGAAAAATAATGTCAAATTTCGAGGAATAACACGAAATTTCGAAAAATAATGTGAAATTTCGAGAAATAACTTTTAATTGCGAGAAATAACTTTGAATTTCGAGAGAGAACCCGAAATTTTGAGAAATAACTTTTAATTTCGAGAAATAACTTTGAATTTCGAGACATAACCCGAAATTTTGAGAAATAACTGTAAATTTCGAAAAATAATATGAAAATTCGAGAAATAACACGAAATTTCGAAAAATAATGTGTAATTTCGAGGAATAACACGAAATTTCGAAAAATAATGTGAAATTTCGAGAAATAACTTTGAATTTCGAGAGAGAACCCGAAATTTTGAGAAATAACTTTTAATTTCGAGACATAACCCGAAATTTTGAGAAATAACTGTAAATTTCGAAAAATAATATGAAATTTCGAGAAATAACACGAAATTTGGAAAAATAATGTGAAATTTCGAGGAATAACACGAAATTTCGAAAAATAATGTGAAATTTCGAGAAATAACTTTTAATTGCGAGAAATAACTTTGAATTTCGAGAGAGAACCCGAAATTTTGAGAAATAACTTTTAATTTCGAGAAATAACTTTGAATTTCGAGACATAACCCGAAATTTTGAGAAATAACTGTAAATTTCGAAAAATAATATGAAATTTCGAGAAATAACACGAAATTTCGAAAAATAATGTGAAATTTCGAGGAATAACACGAAATTTCAAAAAATAATGTGAAATTTCGAGTAATAACTTTTAATTGCGAGAAATAACTTTGAATTTCGAGAGAGAACCCGAAATTTTGAGAAATAACTTTTAATTTCGAGAAATAACTTTGAATTTCGAGACATAACCCGAAATTTTGAGAAATAACTGTAAATTTCGAAAAATAATATGAAATTTCGAGAAATAACACGAAATTTCGGAAAATAATGTGAAATTTCGAGGAATAACACGAAATTTCGAAAAATAATGTGAAATTTCGAGAAATAACTTTTAATTGCGAGAAATAACTTTGAATTTCGAGAGAGAACCCGAAATTTTGAGAAATAACTTTTAATTTCGAGAAATCACTTTGAATTTCGAGACATAACCCGAAATTTTGAGAAATAACTGTAAATTTCGAAAAATAATATGAAATTTCGAGAAATAACACGAAATTTCGAAAAATAATGTGAAATTTCGAGAAATAACTTTTAATTGCGAGAAATAACTTTGAATTTCGAGGGAGAACCCTAAATTTTGAGAAATAACTTTTAATTTCGAGAAATAACTTTGAATTTCGAGAGAGAACCCGAAATTTTGAGAAATAACTTTTAATTTCGAGAAATAACTTTGAATTTTGAGACATAACCCGAAATTTTGAGAAATAACTGTGAATTTCGAAAAATAATATGAAATTTCGAGAAATAACACAAAATTTCGAAAAATAATGTGAAATTTCGAGGAATAACACGAAATTTCGAAAAATAATGTGAAATTTCGAGAAATAACTTTTAATTGCGAGAAATAACTTTGAATTTCGAGAGAGAACCCGAAATTTTGAGAAATAACTTTTAATTTCGAGAAATCACTTTGAATTTCGAGACATAACCCGAAATTTTGAGAAATAACTGTAAATTTCGAAAAATAATATGAAATTTCGAGAAATAACACGAAATTTCGAAAAATAATGTGAAATTTCGAAGAATAACACGAAATTTCGAAAAATAATGTGAAATTTCGAGAAATAACTTTTAATTGCGAGAAATAACTTTGAATTTCAAGAGAGAACCCGAAATTTTGAGAAATAACTTTTAATTTCGAGAAATCACTTTGAATTTCGAGACATAACCCGAAATTTTGAGAAATAACTGTAAATTTCGAAAAATAATATGAAATTTCGAGAAATAACACGAAATTTCGAAAAATAATGTGAAATTTCGAGGAATAACACGAAATTTCGAAAAATAATGTGAAATTTCGAGAAATAACTTTTAATTGCGAGAAATAACTTTGAATTTCGAGAGAGAACCCGAAATTTTGAGAAATAACTTTTAATTTCGAGAAATAACTTTGAATTTCGAGACATAACCCGAAATTTTGAGAAATAACTGTAAATTTCGAAAAATAATATGAAATTTCGAGAAATAACACGAAATTTCGAAAAATAATGTGAAATTTCGAGGAATAACATGAAATTTCGAAAAATAATGTGAAATTTCGAGAAATAACTTTTAATTGCGAGAAATAACTTTGAATTTCGAGAGAGAACCCGAAATTTTGAGAAATAACTTTTAATTTCGAGAAATAAGTTTGAATTTCGAGACATAACGCGAAATTTTGAGAAATAACTGTAAATTTCGAGGGATAACTCAAAATTTTGAGAAATAACTCAAAATTTAAAAAAATAGCTTGAACTTTCGACAACAAAGTTTTTTTGTGAAAAGAATTAGAAATGTTAACATTCTTTCAAAATATTGACTTCTATCTCCACAATTTAAAAAAATTCGAATCTAAATCCTCGAAACTAAAAATTTTCAACTTTTTACGAAGTTTTGTTTTCAAGTTTTAAAAAGTTGAAGATTGAGCTTGAAATTTTGGGAAAAATAGACGAGAAATGATTTCCAGTTTCGAGAAATAATGAAAATTTTTCGTGCAAGTTTATTGTAACCAGAGGGAAACCTTATCCTTAATTATTTGAAGGACAAAAATGAAATCTCTTGTTTGTACACATGCGAGGATGGGGGGATAATTGCCTCACATTTTAACCGAATTTGGATAATTGGATGCGAGGAAAATCGATAGTGTCGGCCCCTTTTCTATTAAACGAGAACGTAGATACACATGCGGCATAAATAATTAATGTATTGTTAAAGTTTCTTGTCGATGTTTAGTATTGTTGCCACGTTTTAGGAAAAAAAGGGGGAAAAATAACCGGGTCTAGACTCGATGCAGAAGTGGAAATGTAACCGGAAGGAAAACTAGTGGATCCGGAGGTAGCAGATGAATTATGTACGATATCTGAAACTTTTCCTTTTTAGGTCTTGCTTTATACGCCTCGTTCCTTTGATAGAAATAGGTAATCAGATTTTCCATCCTCTAAGCAGATGATGTTATTCCGTTTTCTTTTAAAACATCTTGAATCATATCAAATTACCAGGAAACTTTCCTAATACCTTCCCGAGGTTCCCAAGGCGTCCCAATAGCGCGCCAAACGCTGAAATAATAATGAGAACCAATAATTTTAATTATCCTCATTAGGGATGCAACGAGCGTGATGTTATAAAAATCATGAGACTGCCCCAGACATAAACACGACCATCGAGATAATAATAAGCCCATGCATGTAAATGATAATGAGCTAGTTTATATAATACGGTGCACCTTGATTAATTGAAGTTTTGCATGACTCTCCAAGTTGAACCACTAAAGCTCAACTTGTCAAATTGTGCGCTTCTTTACGTCGCACTTAAGTTCGCTGCTTACACGGCCCAAAATGCCATGTAATTGACTTATCTCTGGTTTAATTAAGAGTCCGACTTTTTTTACCTCGCCTTATTCTTTTATTGGGGCTTTTGCCTGATTTAATCCACGGGTAAAACGCTCCTAAGTGATTACGATGGAGAAAGTCAGATGACTTTAATTGGTTAATGGCTTTTAAATTGATACAGAGTAAACAACAGAAATTAGATGGATTTAAAAAGTCTTTAAGGAATAAATATTCTAACCACATGATGAATAACTTTGTTATATTCTTGTGTGATACATCGACAAGAGACCGAATTCAAAGAGACACTTTTTTTATACAATCTATCACCATATTTATGAAAGTGGTGACTAATTTTAACAAAACAAGATATCTCGAGTAAAAACTGTAATATTGACTAAGAGGATATTTATAATGACTAACAGGATCGCGCTAAAATGTCTCATTGAGAGAGTTTGGTCGCAACGTCTCAGCTGCCTGTGGTGTATTGTATATTTGTATATCGACGGTTGGTTCTGGCAATTACTATTTTGCATCCAATTATTTAGTCCTCAAATACACATCTAAATTAAATAAAGAACAAATTTGATTTGCACTATAGGCTTCACCCAGTGAAATTTTTAAAAAAATTAACGCAATATGACTCAAAACACCTTGCAAAATGACCACCTATATAGTTTTAGGCCAAATAAGCTGTAATAAGCATGCAGTCTTATATGTTGAGAATGTTATCCTCCTTCAAACTTTAAGAGGATCATTTACTATAGTGTCAGGGTGTCCAATTTTTTGCCTTAAACGACCCATTTCTATAAAACTCGCCACGACAAAAACTAATGTGGTAACTTTAATCCATTTGATGTATTGCACTTTCTGTCGTAGCGAACATTTCTCAAAACATTTATATTTAATATAAAACGTTCTTCGCCAACTTCCCGAATATATTTTTATATTTCCTCAGCAGGTATTAGGTCCGGATCCAACTTCGTAAAACTGATAATATTTCGTAATAGCCTTGCAGGCGTGGCGGAATTTCTTTCGCTTAAATGCAGCTTTAACGGTGGCGGTTTCCTCAACTTTGTTTTAAAACTTTAAAATTGCGTAGAATGTGCCGGAGAATACAAATCTAAATTAAATTTTTTGCTATGCACCAGACGAGAGCTCGTAATGAATTTTATGAAACTTTCAGTTTTCGGTCGCGAACGAAATCGCTGAAATTCCACTCCACGTTCAATTTTGGCGGAATACACATTCTATTAGCGGACGTAATTCAAAAGTGACAGACATCACTTAGTTCGAGTGTGCAGACGACTGGACGTTCTAATCTTGTAGTGATTCAATGGGGTGGTATGTAAATGTGTCAGTTTTCACGCCCTGATTGACTCGAGTAAGGGATACGCTAACACAAAGCACTTACAACCCTCTCGTTTACTCGAAATGCGCTCTCCCTCCGATTCTAAAGTGGTAAGGTTTCCGATTTCGCCTTGCAAAAGCCAAACATTGCAGAACGCACTGGGTATGACAAATTTGAATACTTCAGCGTTTTCTGTGTGGATTTTACGTTTAATTATTGATTATTCCAGTGCATGGGATTAAAACAACTGAAACTAATATTCTTTTACGTTAAAGTTCACAGAATTTGTAACCAAATTGCATCTAGGTAGTTATACCTACATGCAATTTGGTTGTTAATCCGACTTGTCCTAAATTGCAAGGGTGTTCAGTTACACTAGAGAATATGAGCGAGGAATCCTTTGTCATTTTAAGCGGAAGCTAGAACACGATTCTGATGTATCGAATTACCTTATAGCCTTGTCAAAGCAAACACGTTTCTCTTTGGGCCTTCGAGAGAAGCCCTGATGGATTCCCTCTGTGATGTTCCCAAATCAAACTTTAAAACTCTCCTTCTGATGTTGTGGTTCTCTAAGGATAGATGGGATTGTATTTTTATTCCAAAATAATTGGGCCCCCAAATAGAGCCCTGATGGACTCCTGTTTTTAAATCTAATTTTGGAACTTTCTGCTGTACAGGATAGTTTTAATTTTTACCATAGGCATCAATGAAATTATATTTCTTTTAGGAAAAACAAGAAACCTAGAATAAGAATCAAGAGACATCCAAAAGAAGTCCTGATGGATCTCTTTAGGGGCTTCTGTTGTTAAATCAAACTTTTATTCTGATTTTGAAAGGTGTTCTTTATACTTCAGAGTAGCACCAAAGAAATCGTGTTTCCTTTCCATAAAAATTAGGCCTTCAAAAGGACCCCTGATGGACTCCTTTATAATTTGTTATTTTTTTTAATCGCATTTTAAAATTTTAGCTCTGGTATTATAAAGTGTTCTTTAGACTACAGAATGGCTACCACAGAAATCCTGTACTTCACATATACTACCAAGGATGTGCCTTTACTTTCTATAAAGAATAGGCCTTTAAAAGGACCCCTGATGCATTCCTTTATAATGTTTTTTATTTTTTAAATCGTGTTTTGAAACTCTCGTTCTTATACTACGAAGTGACCACAGAATGGGTACCAAAGAAATCATATACGTTCGAATTATCAGCAAAGAAATTGTGTCTCCTTTCCATAAAATATAGGCCTTTGAAAGGATCCCTGATGGATTCCTTTATGATCTTTTGTTTTTTAAATCGCACTTTAAAACTTTCTGATACTATGATGTGTTCTTTAGACTAGAAAATGGTTAGCAAAGGAATCGTGTCCTTTAGAAGTAGTAAAAAAAAATTGTGTTACATTTCCATAAAAAATAGGCCCTCAAAAGAACTCCTGACGAATTCCTCTATAGTTTCTTGTTTCTTAAATCATATTTTGAAACTTTTTGATATTGCAAAATATTTTCTAGGCTGCAAAATGGTTAGTAAAGAAATCGTGTCCTTCAGAATCAGCCCGAAAGAATTTGTGTTTTCTTTCCATAAAAAATAGGCCCTCAAAAGAACTCCTGATGGATTTTTCTATAATTTTTTGTTTCTTAAATCGCGTTTTAAAATCTTTTGATATTCCAAAGTGTTTTTTAGACTGCAAAATGGTTAATAAAGGAATCATGTCCTTCAGAATAAGCACCAAAGAAATTCTGTTTCCTTTCCATAAAATATAGGCCTTCAAAAGAACTCCTGACGGATTCCTCCAGGATCTCTTCTTCCTTAAATCCCACTTTGAAATTTTCTGATACTTCAAAGTGTTCTTTAGACTACAAAATGGTTAGTAAAGGTATCGTGTCCTTCAGAATCAGCATGAAAGAAATTGTGTTTTCTTTCCATAAAATATAGGCCTTCAAAAGAACTCCTGACGGATTCCTCTAGGATCTCTTGTTCCTTAAATCCCACTTTGAAATTTTCTGATATTTCAAAGTGTTCTTTAGACTACAAAATGGTTAGTAAAGGTATCGTGTCCTTCAGAATCAGCATGAAAGAAATTGTGTTTTCTTTCCATAAAATATAGGCCTTCAAAAGAACTCCTGGCGGATCCCCCCAGGATTTTTTGTTCCTTAAATCCCACTTTGAAATTTTTTGATATTTCAAAGTGTTCTTGAAACTACAAAATGGTTAATAAAGGTATCGTATCCTTCAGAATCAAAAAATCAAATCAGAATCAAAAAAAATCAGAATCAAAAAAAATTGTGTTTTCTTTCCATAAAATATAGGCCTTCAAAAGAACTCCTTACGGATTTCTTCAGGATCTCTTGTTCCTTAAATCCCACTTTGAAATTTTCTGATATTTCAAAGTGTTTTTTAGACTACAAAATGGTTAGTAAAGGCATCGTGTCCTTCAGAATCAGCATGAAAGAAATTGTGTTTTCTTTCCATAAAATATAGGCCTTCAAAAGAATTTCTGACGGATTCCTCCAGGATCTCTTGTTCCTTAAATCCCACTTTGAAATTTTCTGATACTTCAAAGTGTTCTTTAGACTACAAAATGGTTGGTAAAGGTATCGTGTCCTTCAGAATCAGCATGAAAGAAATTGTGTTTTCTTTCTATAAAATATAGGCCTTCAAAAGAACTTCTGGCGGATCCCTCCAGGATTTCTTGTTTCTTAAATCCCACTTTGAAATTTTCTGATATTTCAAAGTGTGCTTTAGATTACAAAATGGTTAGTAAAGGTGTCGTGTCCTTCAGAATTAGCATGAAAGAAATTGTGTTTTCTTTCCATAAAATAAAGGCCTTCAAAAGAATTTCTGACGGATCCCTCTAGGATCTCTTGTTCCTTAAATCCCACTTTGAAATTTTCTGATACTTTAAAGTGTTCTTTAGACTACAAAATGGTTAGTAAAGGTATCGTGTCCTTCAGAATCAAAAAATCAAATCAGAATCAAAATAATCAAAATCAAAAAAAATTGTGTTTTCTTTCCATAAAATATAGGCCTTCAAAAGAACTCCTGACGAATCCCTCCAGGATCTCTTGTTCCTTAAATCCCACTTTGAAATTTTCTGATACTTTAAAGTGTTCTTTAGACTACAAAATGGTTAGTAAAGGTATCGTGTCCTTCAGAATCAGCATGAAAGATATTGTGTTTTCTTTCCATAAAATATAGACCTTCAAAAGAACTTCTGATGGATCCCTCCAGGACCTTTTGTTCCTTAAATCCCACTTTGAAATTTTCTGATACCTTAAAATGTTCTTTAGACTACAAAATGGTTAGTAAAAGTTTCGTGTTCTTCAGAATCATCATGAAAGAAATTGTGTTTTCTTTCCATAAAATATAGGCCTTCAAAAGAACTTCTGACGGATCCCTCCAGGATCTCTTGTTCCTTAAATCCCACTTTGAAATTTTCTGATACTTCAAAGTGTTCTTTAGACTACAAAATGGTTAATAAAGGTATTGTGTCCTTCAGAATCAGCATGAAAGAAATTGTGTTTTCTTATCATAAAATATAGGCTTTTAAAAGAACTCCTGACGGATCCCTCCAGAATCTCTTGTTCCTTAAATCCCACTTTGAAATTTTCTGATATTTCAAAGTGTTCTTTAGACTACAAAATGGTTAGTAAAGGAATCGTGTCCTTCAGAATTAGCACCAAAGAAATTGTGCTTCTTTTTCATAAAAAATAGGCCTTCAAACAAATTCCTAACAGATTTCTCCTTAAAATCTATTGTTTCTTAAATAGTGTTTTAAAATTTCCTGATATTGCAAAGTGTTCTTTACCCTACAAAATAGTTATAAAGGAATCGTGTTACTCAGAATTAGCACCAAAGAAATTGCGCTCCATTCCATAAAAATAGGTCTTCGAAAAGAGCCCTGATGGATTCCTTTGTGATCTTTTGTTTTTTTAAATTGCATTTTGAAACTTTCCTATATTACAAAGTGTTCTTGACTAAAAAATGGTTAACAGAGAAATCGTTTACTTCAGAAGTAACACCAAAAAGATTGTGTTTCCTTTCCATAAAAAATGAGCCTTTGTAAAAACCGCTGATGGATTTCTTTGTAATTGTTTGTTTTTTTTTTTCAAATCAAATTTTAAAACTTTTGTTATAATATTGCGTTTTTTAGACTACAGAACGGTCACCAAAGAAACCGTTTGCTTAAGAAGTAACCCCAGAAAAACTGTGTTTCCTTTTCAAAAAAAAAGGCCCTCAAAAGAATTTCTGATGATTTCTTTATGATGGCTTTTTTTTTGAATCACATTTTAAAACTTTTGTTTTAATGTTGCATTTTTTGGACTGCAGAATGGCTACCAAAAAAATGGTGTACCTCAGAAGTAGCCCTACAGAAATTGTGTTTATTCCAAAAAAATAGGCCTTCAAAAGGACTCCTGATGGATTCCTTTATGATTTCTTGTTTCTTAAATCGCATTTTAAAACTTTCTAATATTACGAAGTATTATTTAGATTGCAAAATGCTTAGCAAAGGAATCATGTACCTCAGAAGTAGCACCAAAGAAATTGTGTTTCCTTTACATGAAAAATGGGCCTTTAAAAGAACCCCTGATGAATTCCTTTATGATTGTTTGCTTTTTTTAAATCCCATTTTAAAACTTTTGTTTAAATATTGCGTTCTTTAGACTACAAAATGGCCACCAAAGGAATCGTGTATTTCAGAAGTACCTCTAAAGAAATTGTGTTTCCTTTCCATAAAAAATAGGCCATCAAAAGAATCCCTGATGATTTCTTTGTGATTGCTATTTTTTTTAATCACTTTTCAAAACTTTTGTTATAATATTACGTTCTTTAGACTGCAGAATGGGTACCAAAGAAATTGTGTAATTCAGAACTAGCACCAAAGAAATAGTGTTTATTCCATAAAAAAATAGGCCTTCAAGTGAACCCCTGACGGATTTTTCTATGACCTTTTGTATCTTAAATCACATTTTGAAACTTTTTAATATTACGAAGTATTATTTAGACTGGAAAATGGTTAGCAAAGAAATCGTGTCCCTTAGAAATGGCACCAGAGAAATTGTGTTTCCTTTCCATACAAAATGGACCTTTAAAAGAATTCCTGATGGATTCCTTCATAATTGTTTGTTTTTTTAAATCGCATTTTAAAACTTTTGTTCTAATATTGCGTTCTTTAAACTATATAATGGATACCAAAGGTACTTCAGAAGTAGCCTCAAAGAAATTGTGTTTTTTTTTTCCATAAAAAATAGGCCCTCGTAAAAATTCCTGATGATTTCTATATGATTGCTTCTTTTTTTGAAATCACATTTTTAAACTTCTGTTCTAGTATTGCGTTTTTTAGACTGTAGGATGGCTACCAAAGAAATTGTGTACTTCAGAAGTAGCACCAAAGAAATTGTGTTTATTTCAAATAAAATAGGCCTTCAAAAGAACCCCTGACGGATTCCTCTATAGTCTTTTGTTTCTTAAATCGCATTTTAAAACTTTTTAATATTACAAAGTGTTATTTAGACTGCAAAATGCTTAGCAAAGGAATCGTGTACCTCAGAATTAGCACCAAAGAAATTGTGTTTCCTTTCCATAAAAAATGGGCCTTTAAAAGAACCCCTGATGGATTCCTTTATAATTATTTGTTTTCTTAAATCGCATTTCAAAACTTTTGTTCTAATATTGCGTTCTTTTAACTACAAAATGGCTACCAAAGGTATCGTGTACTTGAGAAGTAGCTTCAAAGAAATTGTGTTTATTCCATAAAAAATAGGCCTTCAAAAGAACCCTTGACGGATTCTGCTATGGTCTTTTGTTTCTTAAATCGCATTTTGAAATTTTTTAATATTACGAAGTATTATGTAGACTGCAAAATGGTTTGCAAAGAAATCGTTTCCCTTAGAAATAGCATACTAAATAGGCCCCTAGAAGAAGACCTGAGGGTTTCCTTAAAGGTTTTTGTTCTTAAATCAAACACTGTAATTTTTCCTATGTTGCGAAACAGCCTTTAAATTCCAGAAGTATGTAACACCAACGAAGCATGTTTTATTTCCAGAATAGAGACCTTCAAAAGAAGTCTTGACAAATTCTTTAACGACCTTCGTTCTCCAATTTTTGATAGTGCTACGTATTCTCTAGACTACAAAATGGGTATCAAAAAAATATTTTTTTCCTGTCCAAACAAAATAGGCCGCAGAATAAGTCCTGAGGGTTTCCTTTAAAGTTTTTTGTTCTTACATCAAATGATAAAATCTTTGCTATGTTGTGAAACATTCTTTAGATTCCAGAAGTATATAATACTAAAGAATCATGTTTTATTTCCAGAATAGAGACCTTTAAAAGAAGTCTTGACGAATTCTTTTACGAGCTTCGTTTTTGAGTCGCATTTGGAAACTTTTTAATGGTGTGAAGTGTTCTCTAGACTACACAATATGGATCAAAAGTCTATCCTTGTCAAAACAAAATAGGTCCCCGGGAGATGTCCTGGGGGTTTCCTTTAAGGTTTTTTTGTTCTTTGATCAAATGATAAAATCTTTCTTATATTGTGAAACATTCTTTAGATTCCAGAAGTAAGTAATACAAAAGAATCATGATTTATTTCCCGAATAGAGACCCTCAAAAGAAGCCTTGATGAATTCTTTTACGGTCTTTGTATTTAATTCGCATTTTGAAACTGTCTAAAGGTGCAAAGTATTCTCTAGACTAGAGAATGGGCATCAAAAGAACATTTTTTTCTTGTCAAAACAAAATAGGTCCATAGAAGGAGTCCTGAGGGATTCCTTAATGGCTTTCTGTTATTAAATCAAACTTTGAAATCTTGTCTATGTTGCGAAGTTTTCTTGAGATTCCAGATGTACGTAACACCAAACAAATCATGTTGTATTTCCAGAATAGAGATCCTCAAAAGAAGCCTCAACGAATTCTTTTACAGTTTTCCTTTTAAGGTCGCAGTTTAAAACTTTCCAATGATACGAAGTGTTCTCTAGACTGCAGAATGTGTACGGAAGGAATCGTCTTCCCTTGTGAAAACAAAGTAGACCCCCAAACGAAGTCGTGAGGGATTCCTTTATTATTTTCTGTTCTTAAATCAAAATTTAAACTGTTCTGATGTTGCGAAGTATTCTTTAGATTCCAGAAGTATGTAACACAAAAGAAATCATATGTTATTTTCAGAATAAAGATTCCCAAAAGAAGGCTTGACGAATTCTTTTACGGTCTTCGTTTTTGTTCGCCTTTTGAAGCTTTCTGATGGTCTTGATTTTAGACCAATAGGTTAGGTTAGGTTAGGTTAGGTTAGGTTAGGTTAGGTTAGGTTAGATTAGGTTAGGTTAGGTTATGTTAGGTTAGGTTAGGTTAGGTTAGGTTAGGTTAGGTTAGGTTAGGTTAGGTTAGGTTAGGTTACGTCAGGTTAGGTTAGGTTAGGTTAGGTTAGGTTAGGTTAGGTTAAGTTGGGTTAGCTTAGATTAAGTAAGGTAAGGTAAGGTTAGGTTAAGTTGGGTTAGGTTAGGTTAGGTTAGGTTAGGTTAGGTTGGGTTAGGTTAGCTTAGTTTAGGTTAGGTTAGGTTAGGTTAGGTTAGGTCAGGTTAGGTTAGGTTAGGTCAGATTAGGTTATGTTAGGTTTAGGTAAAAATCTAATCCTTTAGGACCCTCCCAGGGAGCAACCGTTTTCTTATGTGTTTGTGAATCAACTTTTGGTAGTTCAGTGGCACTATGGTCACGCTTAAAGGGTTGTATACTGTAGACTAGGTTGCATTCTATTTGCCTCTTTACGAGTTAACAAACGCAACTGTGCTTATTCTTGATCAGGAACCCCCATTTGGAAGTTAATTCCGTAACTATTTAACTCTAAGAAGGTTTACTCCTTGACTCTTAAATAGGTAACTCTCTAACTTTTAAAGGTTTAATATATAATATAATTCTATTCTATAATTCTATAATTCTATAATTCTCGCGGAGTGTTAACTTCTTGAAAAATTGACTCCATACTTTAAGAGATAACATCTTAACTCATCATATTTTCAATCAGGAAGAGTTCCAAGTAAAATGTGACGAAATTGGAAATCTAAAAGGTAATAGATGTTAGAGAAATGTTTGTGTTTTAGAAAAATATTAAAGAGAGAAAAACATTCGGATTTTCCATTGTAGTGAAAAAGTTGGTAACCTGGTAAAACGGCTCGGGAATGTATAGATGTGATGGCAGCATCACCCACCAGCTGCACAAATAACTGCATAGCCGTGGCGAAACCGCCCTTCAAGGGTGATTTCCGCTTGACGTAAATTGGGAATAGCACTCATATTGAAGCTTAATTAAAGGTTAGAAATGCGGCGAAATGTAGCGTTTGAGGCGGTGGATGTGTGCTATGATATGCTGGTGGCGTGTTTTCAAATTAACTCCCTTAGTGCGGGGGGTTCGCCACCGCTGAAAATGAAATGTGTATATGCGTCGAGTCCGCAGGCCTTGTGCACAGAGACCATTCAGCGGAATGCTGAAATGATAACATTCCGCTTTATGATGTTTCGCCAGCTATGAAGTGTGGACTAAGAACTCGCCTCGGTCATCCGAATGGGCCATATTTTATAATGGTATGTGGCGCCCTGTTACCACCCTGACACTTAAAATTAACTACATGATGACATTTTAGTAATAGTGGTAATCCTCTAGTTTATTTGCGAGTGCATACGTTAATGGATGATGTGTACGCTGTTGTCTGTGGTCTACGCCTCACTGATACTCATGGTAAAGATCAATTGGGATTGGGCCAATCATTTCTAGAGAGTACAATTTAGGAATTCTAAATTTGGGAGCAACCTAGATCAAGCAAATTCTCGACATTGGGAATCCTCGATCTTAAATCTCCTAAATTTTGGAGATTCTAGATATTCAAAATTCTAGATCTTGGGAAATCCTAGATCTTAGAGATTCTAGATCTTGGAGATCTTGGAGATCCTAGATCTTGGAGATCCTAGATCTTGGAGATCCTAGATCTTGGAGATCCTAGATCTTGAAGATCCTAGATCTTGGAGATCCTAGATCTTGGAGATCCTAGATCTTGGAGATCCTAGATCTTGGAGATCCTAGATCTTGGAGATCCTAGATCTTGGAGATCCTAGATCTTGGAGATCCTAGATGTTCGAGATCCTAGATCTTGAAGATCCTAGGTATTGGAGATCCTAGATCTTGGAGATCCTAGATCTTGGAGATCCTAGATGTTGAAGATTCTAGATCTTGGAGATCCTAGATCTTAGAAATCCTAGATCTTGGAGATCCTAGATGTTGGAGATCCTAGGTGTTGGAGATCCTAGTTGTTGGAGATCCTAGATCTTGGAGATCCTAGATCTTAAAGATTCCAGATCTTGGAGATCTTGGAGATCCTAGATCTTGGAGATCCTGGATGTTCGAGTTCCTAGAGCTCAGAGATCCTAGATATTGGAAATCCTAGATCTTGGAGATCCTAGATCTTAGAGATTTTAGATCTTGGAGATCCTAGATTTTCGGGATCCTAGATCTTAAAGATCCTAGATCTTGGAGATCCTAGATCTTATAGATTCTAGATCTTGAAGATCCTAGATGTTGGAGATCCTATATCTTGGAGATCCTAGATTTTAGAGATTCTAGATCTTGAAGATCCTAGATGTTGGAGATCCTATATCTTGAAGATCCTAGATCTGAGAGATCCTAGATCTTAGAGATCCCAGATCTTGGAGATCCTATATCTTGGAGATCCTGGATCTGGGAGATCCTAAATCTTAGAGATCCTAGATCTTGGAGATCCTAAATGTTGGAGATCCTAGGTGTTGGAGATCCTAGTTGTTGGAGATCCTAGATCTTGGAGATCCTAGATCTTAGAGATTTCAGATCTTGGAGATCTTGAAGATCCTAGATCTTAGAGATTCTAGATCTTGGAGATCCTAGATGTTGGAGATCCTATATCTTGAAGATCCTAGATCTGGAAGATCCTAGATCCTAGAGATCCCAGATCTTGGAGATCCTATATCTTGGAGATCCTGGATCTGGGAGATCCTAGATCTTAGAGATTCTAGATCTTGGAGATCCTAGATGTTGGAGATCCTAGGTGTTGGAGATCCTAGTTGTTGGAAATCCTAGATCTTGGACATCCTAGATCTTAGAAATTCCAGATCTTGGAGATCTTGGAGATCCTAGAGCTTAGAGATCCTAGATATTGAATATCCTAGATTTTGGAGATCATAGATCTTAGAGATTTTAGATCTTGGAGATCCTAGATTTTCGAGATCCTAGATCTTGGAGATCCTAGATCTTGGAGATCCTAGATCTTGGAGATCCTAGATCTTAGAGATTCTAGATCTTGAAGATCCTAGATATTGGAGATCCTATATCTTGGAGATCGTAGATCTTGGAGATCCTAGATATTGGAGATCCTATATCTTGGAGATCGTAGATCTTGGAGATCCTAGATGTTGGAGATCCTATATCTTGAAGATCCTAGATCTGGGAGATCCTAGATCTTGGAGATCCCAGATCTTGGAGATCCTAGATGTTGGAGATCTTAGATGCTGGAAATCCTAGACCTTAGAGATCTTAGATCTTGGAGGTCCTAGATGATGGAGATCCTAGATCTTAGAGATCCTAGATCTTGGAGATCCTAGATCTTGGAGATCCTAGATCTTGGATATTCTAGATCTTGGAGATCCTAGATCATGAACATTCTAGATCTTAAAGATTCTAGATCTTGAGTTCTTAGGTCGATAGATAGTGACGATCATAATCAATCAAATTAGAAACTATTTTCGATAAAAGAGATTTTATTTAAACCTTGTGAGTGCAGATTAGATCCCCAAGATTCGAGTTTTGGGGATAATTCTTTAAAAATCGTTACGCCTTTCTCTTCATCATTTTAGTCAAATCAGGGGAAAGCGATTTGTCTTTGAGAGTAATATTAAGTTTCCTTACATATCTAAAAATGTTGAGCTTTAAGTGTTATTAATAGAGCGAGTGTTTTTAAGATATGAGGAGTTATTGCGGGTGTATTTTGTTCGGTCGAGGGTGGCAGCCGAGATATGTGGATTAGAGATTCCACTTCTGACAGCTAGGATAAATTGCCGGCCTGCCTCGAATAAAACAATATTTTTTCCTCGAACCTAATATAGAGCATGAGATAATGAAAAACCCTAAAAATATAAAGTTGTAGTGGATAGATACACCCTCGGGCGCAATTCTGCGCTGTCTCTTTTGAATGCTATTCATCGTCACGCGGCGTATTTACGTATAAGAGTGTGACCTACAAACTGGAAAATAGAGCTAATAATGCAATAAATTTGATCTGTGGCACAAGATTTTTGTTCATCCAAGCTCTATTTTTAACTTGAACGTGAGTTGTTAACGCAAGTTTACTTCTTCTAATAAAAATGTGTAACAGTGACACAACAGAATCTCAAGACTCAAAAGAGAAAAGAAGGAAAGTTGCAGAGTATAATTTAAAAACCTGAATTCGTTTAGTGGCCATTGCGATGACTAAAAAATACTTCGCTACAGTAGAACTGCAGTTTAACAATTACAGTTCCTTTGTTGGTCTTCTGGAATCTAAAGAACAATTCGCACCATCAAAGGAAAGATGCCAAAGCTTGATTAAAGAAGAGAAAACCATTAAGGTATCCCTCAGGGCTCCTCCTGGGACCTATTTCGTTTTAACAGAAAAGGAAGATTCATTTGGTATTCTGAAATTTAGAGAATACGTCGCATCATTAAAATGTTTCAAAATGCGAATTAAAAACGAAGACCGTCGTCAAAGAAATCGTCAAGACCTTTTTTCAAGGTCACTATTCTGGAAATAAAACATGATTCCTTTAGTGTTATATACTCTTGGACTGTAAAAAGCACTTCGCAACATAGGAAAGGTTTCAAAGTTTGATTAAAAAAAAAATGACCATTAAGGAATCCCCCGGGGCTTCTTTCGGAGGCCTATTTTGTTTTGACAAGGAAAGACTTTTGGTCTACATTGTGTAGTCAAGAGAACACTTTGCATCATTAAAAAGTTTCAAAATGCGACTCAAAAACGAAGCCCGTAAAAGAATTCGTCAAGACTACTTTTGAGGGTCTCTATTTTGAAAATAAAACATAATTCTTTGATATTACATACTTCTGGAACCTAAAGAATGTTTTGCAACGTAAAAAAGATTTCATCATTTAATCTAAAAACAGAATACGTTAAAGGAAACCCTCAGGACTTCTTCTGGGGCCTATTTTGTTTTGACAAGGAAAGAAGATTTTATTGGTACCCATTCTCTAGTCTAGAGAATACTTCGCACCTTTAGAAGCTTTTAAAAAAAGAATTAAAAACGAAGACCGTAAAAGAATTCGTCAAGACTTCTTTTGAGGGTCTCTCTTCTGAAAATAAAATATGATTCTTTTGTATTACTTACTTCTGGAATCTAAAGAATGTTTCGTAACATAGGAAAGATTTCATCTTTTAATCTAAGAACAAAAAACATCAAGGGAAACCCTCAAGACTTCTTCTGTGGCCTGTTTTATTTTGACCAGAGAAGAAGATTCTTTTGGTACCCATTCTCTAGTCTAGAGAATACTTCGCACCTTTAGAAAGGTTCAAAATGCGACTCAAAAACGAAACCCGTAAAGGAATTCGTCAAGACTTCTTTTGAGGGTCTCTATTCTGGAAATAAAACATGGTTCTTTGGTATTACATACTTCTGTAATCTTAAGAATGTTTCGCAATATAGAAAAGATTTCATCATTTGATCTAACAACAACAAACCTTAAAGGAAACCCTCAGGAATTCTTCTGGGGCCTATTTTGTAAAACATGATTCTTTTGTATTATTTACTTCTGGAATCTAAAGAATGTTTTGCAACATAAGAAAGATTTCATCATTTAATCTAAGAACAAAATACGTTAAAGGAAACCCTCAGGACTTCTTCTGTGGCCTATTTTATTTTGACCAGAGAAGAAGATTCTTTTGGTACCCATTCTCTAGTCTAGAGATTACTTGGCGCCTTTAGAAAGGTTCAAAATGTGAATTAAATACGAAGACCGTAAAGGAATCCATCAAGACTTCTTTTGAGGGTCTCTATTCTGGAAATAAAATATGATTCTTTGGTATTATTTACTTCTGGAATCTAAAGAATGTTTCGCAACAAAGGAAAGGTTTTATATTTTGATCTAAGAACAAAAAACCTTAAAGGAAACCCTCAGGACTTCTTCTATGGCCTATTTTATTTTGACCAGAGAAGAAGATTCTTTTGGTACTCATTCTCTAGTCTAGAGAATACTTTGCACCTTTAGAAAGGTTTAAAATGTGACTTAAATACGAAGACCGTAAAGGAATCCATCAAGACTTCTTTTGAGGGTCTCGATTTTAAAAATAAAACATTATTCTTTTATATAACTTACTTCTGGAATTTATCAAATGTTTCGTAACATAAGAAAGATTTCATAATTTGATCTAAAAACAAAAAAAGTTAAAGGAACCCCTCAGGGCTTCTTCTGGGCCCTTTTTTGTTTTGACAAGAAAAGAAGATTCTTTTCTTGTCAAAACGGAAATAAAACATGATTCTTTGGTATAACATACTTCTGTAATTTAAAGAATGTTTCGCAACATAGGAAAGATTTCATCATTTGATCTAAGAACGACAAACCTTAAAGGAAACCCTCAGGAATTCTTCTGGGGCCTATTTTGTTTTGACAAGGAAAAAAGATCCTTTTGGTACCCATTCTCTAGTCTAGAGAATACTTCGCACTTTCAGAAAGGTTCAAAATGCGAATTAAAAACGAAGACCGAAAAGGAACTCATCAAGACTTCTTTTGAGGGTCTCTATTCTGGAAAAAAAACATGATTTCTTTGCTGTTACATACTTCTGGAATCTAAAGAATACTTTGCAACATAGAAATGATTTCCACATTGTTTTTAAGAACAAAACACTTTAAAGGAAACCCTTAGGACTCCTTCTGGGGCCTATTTTGTTTTGACAAGGAAAGAAGATTCTTTTGGTACACATTCTCTAGTCCAGAGAATACTTCGCACCTTAAGATGGTTTCAAAATACCAACTAAAAACGAAGACCGTAAAAGAATTCGTCAAGACTCCTTTTGAGGGTCTCTATTCCGGAAATAAAACATGATTCTGAAATTGCAACATTTAACCGTTAAAAGGCGTAAAAAGACAATTTCAAAAAAATATCTTTCCTATAGCAATTTCAATTTTTACAACACCCTAATCCAAAATTCGAAAGCTCGAGAAAAAATTTGACATTTTCGGAAAAACGTTAAAATTTTAATTGGTAAAAAACTGAAATATCCCTTTTTCGAAAAATTCAACTTTTTCCAGTAAAGTGTAAATTTTTTTAAGCATACCTCGAGTTTTACTAAATATTTTGCCTTTTTCTCTTGAAATTTTGACTTATTTCTTAAAATTTCGTCCCTAAACTTGAAAGTTCCAGGGAAATTTTGACATTTCTAGGCCAAACGTCGAAATTGCGATATCTAACTGCAAAAAAAGTATGAACTTTTTTCCCTGAATTCGTTTACCAGATTTCAACTTAAAACCTCGAAACCTTGAGATAAAATTTGACATTTCCAAAAAACGTCAAAATTTGATTTGTGAAAAGTCCAAATATCAACTTTTTTCTAGAAATTCAATTTCCAAATTGTCAACTTTTTTATATAAACTTCTCCAAATTTTGATTTTTTTCAAGATATTTTAACTGATTTCACAGAATTTTAACCTCAAACTTAAAAGTTCTAAAGAAGATTTGACATTTTCGGAAAAAAAATGTCGAAATTGCTTTATTTAACCGTAAAAAGCCGAAATTACCAATTTTTTTCTAGAAATTTCAATTTTTTTGTAAAATTTCAATTTTTTTGTAAAATTTCAATTTTTTTGTAAAATTTCAATTTTTTTGTAAAATTTCTTTTTTTTTGTTAAATTTTAAAAAAACAATATGACATTACTAGCAAAATGTCAAAATTCAATCTGTTAAAAGTCGAAATATCCGCTTTCTTCTAGAAATTGAACTTCGATAGTTTTGCCCATACTTCGAATGTTTTTTGGAAATTTTGACTTTTTTTTAGACATTTTGACGCATTTTTGCAAAAATTCAATCCCAAAATTGAGAACTCGGAGAAAATTTTGACGTTTCCAGAAAAATAATTGCAAAAAACAAAAATATCGAAATTTTTCTAGAAATTTCAACTATTTTTCAAAGTTTTGACATTTTTATTTAAACTTCGGAATCTCTTATAAAATTTTTACGTTTTTCTGGAAATTTTTGTGCAAAATTTCAGGTTTAAACTCAAAATTTTTGAAGAGAAAATTTTGTATTAAGAAAAAACAAATTTTGATATTTAAATTTAAAGATGAAATTTCAAACACTTTCTGAAGATTTCGATTTTTTATAAAATTCAGTTTTTCCTTGAATTTAGACAAAAGCTTTTGATTTTCGTATTATTTTTCATTTTTGAGTCTCTTAGATATGTCGAGATTAAATTGTGAGTCGACTCTCGACTGTTTTTACTTCTCGACTCTTTCAAAATCTCGAACTTTTCCAGAATTTTATCGTTTCATTCGTAACAGTTTTTTTGTAGAATTCCTTCTCAAAAATTCAGGTTCAAACAGAAACGAGGTCAGACTCGGAGTACAAAATTTTAACTTCCTTCTTGAAATGTCGACTTTTTTCATAAAATTTCAACTTTAAACACGAAATGTCGACTTTGAATTGATATTTTTATAAAAAAATTGAAATTTCTTTAACTTTAATGCAGAAATATTTAAAGAAAAAATTAGATTTTTTTTGAAAAATGCTTGAAATTTCTAGAACAAAATCGAAATTCAAGTAAAATTGAATTGACATTTAAAAAAAAAACTTTTTCAATTTTGAGATCGAATTTCTAAAATTGAATTGGATTTTTCGATCGTGTAGTTAGATTACAAAAATATGGATATTTCGAAAAATTTAGACTTTTTTAAAACTTCAGACCTAAAATTTTTAAAACAAAATCAAAATCCAAGTAACACTGAAATTTCAAAGAAAACTTTTTCGATTTTCGAATCGAATTTCTAAAATTTAATCGGATTTTTCGATATACCAACATTTGAGAATGAAGTTTCAAAAGAAAACTCGAAATTTTAAAGAAAAAGTCGAATTTTCGGGAACAATATCAAAGTTTTAAAAAGTCGAAATATTGAGATAAAATTGAAATTATTAGGACGACTTCTAAAAAAAGCTAAACATTCCAGGAAAAGCTCAGAGTTTCGAAGAAGTCGATAGTTGATTTTTTTTCTATAATTTCGACTTTTTCCTTGAAAATTTCCACTCTTCGAAAAATCAGTTTTTTTCTCCAAATTTCGACTTTTTCTTCTCGAAACAAGTTCAAATTTCGAACTGTCATTGAGCTCATCTGAGTCGCTTTTCAGTTTCCAGACGAAAAGGAAATTTCGAAAAAGTCGACAGTTGAAGTTTCTTACAGAATTTCGATTTTTGTTCTGAAAATGTCTACTCTTCCAAAAATCAGTTTTTTTTCTTTAAATTTGGCCTTTTTTTCTCGAAACAACTTCAAATTTCTAACTGTCAATGAGCTCTTGTGAGTCGCTTTCCAATTCCCAGACGAAAAAGAAATTTCGAAAAAGTCGATAGTTGAAGTGTCTTCTAGAATTTCGACTTTTGTTCTAAAAATTTTGACTCTTCAAAAAATCAGTTTTTTCTCCAAATTTCGACTTTTTCTTCTCGAAACAAGTTCAAATTTCTAACTGTCATTGAGCTCATGTGAGTCACTTTCCAATTCCCAGACGAAAAAGAAATTTCGAAAAAGTCGATAGTTGAAGTGTCTTCTAGAATTTCGACTTTTGTTCTAAAAATTTTGACTCTTCCAAAAATCAGTTTTTTTCTCCAAATTTCGACTTTTTCTTCTCGAAACAAGTTCAAATTTCTAACTGTCATTGAGCTCATGTGAGTCACTTTCCAATTCCCAGACGAAAAAGAAATTTCGAAAAAGTCGATAGTTGAAGTGTCTTCTAGAATTTCGACTTTTGTTCTAAAAATTTTGACTCTTCAAAAAATCAGTTTTTTCTCCAAATTTCGACTTTTTCTTCTCGAAACAAGTTCAAATTTCTAACTGTCATTGAGCTCATGTCAGTCGCTTTCCAATTGTCAGACGAAAAAAAAATTCAAAAAAGTCGATAGTTGAAGTGTCTTCTAGACTTTTTCTTTTCGAAACAAGTTCAAATTTTGAATTGCCATTGAGCTCATGTGAGTAGCCCTTCAATTCCCAGACGAAAAAGCAATTTCGAAAAGGTCGATAGTTGAAGTTTGTTTTGGAATTTCGAATTTTTCCCTCAAAATTTCGACGATTCGAAATCCAATTTTTTATCGAAATTTCACCTTTTTCTTCTCGGAACAAGCGCAAATTCAATGCCAGGGCCCCCAATTCCCAGTCGATAAAAGTCGCAATTTCGAAAAGTCGATAGGTTGAAGTATTTTCTAGAATTTCGATTTTTCCCTCGAATTTCGACTCTCGAAAATTCAGTTTCTTTCTCACAAATTTCTCTCGAAACAAGTTCGAATTTGAGCATTCACTAACTGCCAATTCAGACAAGGGTCACAATTTAAAAAGGCGAAGTAAGGCCAATTTCAAAAAGTCGACAGTTGAAGTTCTTATAGAATTTCGAATTTTGTCCCTCAAAATATCGGACGATTCAAAAATCAGTTTTTTCTCCAAATTTCGCCTTTTTCTTCTCGAAACAAGCTCAAATTTCGAACTGCCACTGGCTCCCCAATTCCCAGTCGATAAAGGTCGCAATTTCGAAAAGTCGATGTGAAGTATTTCTAGAATTTCGACTTTTTCCCGATATTTCGACTCTTCAAAAAATTCAGTTTCTTTCTCAAAATTTCCTCTCAAAGGTTCGACTTTTTTTTCTCGAAAAAAGTTCAAATTTTGAACTGTCATTGAGCTCATGTAAGTAGCTCTCCAATTGTCAGATGAAATGACAATTTCGAAAAAGTCGCCAGTTGAAGTTTCTTATAGAATTTCGAATTTTTCCCTCAACATATTGACGATTCGAAAATTCAGTTTTTTCTCGAAATTTCGCCTTTTTCTTCTCGAAATAAGATCAAATTTCTAACTGCCATTGGCTCCCCAATTCCCAGTCGATAAAAGTCGCTATTTCGAAAAAGTCGATGGTTGAAGTATTTTCTAGAATTTCGACTTTTTCCCCCGATATTTCGACTCTTCAAAAATTCAGTTTCTTTCTCAAAATTTCCTCTCGAAACAAGTTCGAATTTTGAGCTATCACTAGCTGCCCAATTCCCAGACAAAAGGGTCACAGTTTTAAAAAGGTCGATAGTTGAAGGTCGCAATTTCAAAAAAGTCGACAGTTGAAGTTTCTTATAGAATTTCGAATTTTTCCCTCAAAATATCGACGATTCGAAAATTCAGTTTTTTCTCGAAATTTCGCCTTTTTCTTCTCGAAACAAGCTCAAATTTCGAACTGCCACTGGCTCCCCAATTCCCGAGCGATAAAGGTCGCAATTTCGAAACAGTCGATGGTTGAAGTATTTTCTAGAATTTCGACTTTTTCCCCCGATATTTCGACTCTTCAAAAATTCAGTTTCTTTCTCAAAATTTCCTCTCGAAACAAGTTCGAATTTTGAGCTATCACTAGCTGCCCAATTCCCAGACAAAAGGGTCACAATTTTAAAAAGGTCGATAGTTGAAGGTCGCAATTTCAAAAAAGTCGATAGTTGAAGTTTCTTATAGAATTTCGAATTTTTCCCTCAAAGTTTGGGCTCTTCAAAAATCAGTTTTTTGAAATTTCGACTTTTTTCTCGTAACAGGTTTAAATTTCGAACTCTTATTGAGCGCGTGAGTAGCTCTCCAGTTCCCAGACGATAAACTTGGGTATTAAAAGGAAAGGGTAAGGACTTGGGATATTGAAACCGGTTTTAGGTAAAAATCAGTGAAAATTAAATAAGTTTATTTTGTAAATGACGTTTAAGCATTAATAATACTATAATATTTACATAGAGCTTTGGAAATCTGATCAAAATATATATTTAAATAATTTATACAATATATACAACAAGTAACTATTAATATCAGATAGGAAATTGGAACATGGAAATATTTTTGTCCCATTACCGGACCAAGTAGGATAATTAAACGACTGCAGCCTCGGTATAAGTCTAGTATTGCTTTACGGCCGCCGAATGGCGGTAACAAATCATTGGCAAATTATTACGTCAGGCATTATTAAAAATTTAACAGTACATAACGTTGGTGTTCAAAAATGTCAGCATTTAACGAAGATTTAGTTCAAAATGTACACGCGAGTCGTTGTTTACCGATTTTTACAATCTCCACCTAGTCACAACCTTATTATTATTATTAATCTAATTTATCAACAGAACCCGTTTATACAAAAGTCTCGTAATATAAAATTATCTTAAAAAATAATCTTTACAAATTTTTACATCTATCATTAAGCTCTCAAAGCAGCATTATAAAGAAGAAACATTGATAATTTAATTCGTTTTTAAAGTATCAGTCCTTTTTTTAACAACGACAACTTTTTAGAATACAAATTCACGAAAATATCACAATCACAGTCATTTTTAACCGTAGAAACCCATATTCAGTCCGAGCAGGCGTAAGACGTGCTGTAGGCGCGTCCCCTGAAACAAAAAAAAATGATTTAGGACCACAGACCATACGCGCTTAGCACACAAGATCGTCTAGTGAGAGAGCACACATAAGATCGTCTAGTGAGAGAGCGCTACAAAACAGGAAGCACGTTACAGTATTGATTAAGTAGCAGCTAGAGTCGGGAATTAACGAATTTGTAAACAGAGCTAAATAAACAAATTTAAAACAGGCGGTGTTTTTTCACCAATTATTCCGTCGGATATGTAGACATGACCCGTTTCAACTCGACAACTAAAGTTCGCGCTTGTTTACCCAAGTTCAGGCTCCGAGTTTGTAAACGCCTTTGGAAACGTCTAGACAAAGAGAAGTTGTTCTCGAGCTAAGTCTTCACCTACGGCTCGTCAATTTACAAAGCAATCAGTATCGAGATATTACGAGGGCCAATCAGTGGCGTGCGTAAAATAAAAGCAAGAAGGCTTTGTGTAACTAACAAAATTAGAAAAGAAGATTTAAATGTTTGTCTCCAAAATTATTTTTAACGTAAATATAAGAGTTCTTTCTTTTTTATTTTTGGTTAATTGTTTAATAAGTTTTGGAGCCAGAGACCGGTTTTAATATTAATAGATCTGTTCAATTTGAAATTCTCTAGTCGAACCTGATCGTGGGCAAACACAGTGCATTTTTTTCTAATATCTGCCCACGAGGCGAATCGCCCACATAAACTCTGAGAACCAATTAAGACGCAACGAGCTGTCAAGTCACCAATCCATCAGCATCATCGTTCCAATCAGGACGGGAACTTCAGCATTGTCCTTTAATTAAAGCGTTATTAGAGTCAGCGACCAGAACCGGCATAGGCAGTTGCGTCAATTGTCCCCCTTTAGAATGAAATTCGTGATAACATCGCTTTTGCAGATTGCCCAGCTTATTGCGTCCCATATGGTGCCCCCCCCTAACGAATACGATTCATATCGATGTTATCGTTCGAATTCACTCTATTGCAGCACCGAGACCAGGACATTTAGCAACTTTCATAGCAGTTTGCCCCCTCAATAATCATAATGGTTGCGGTCGGGGACTATTGTTCGTAAAATTCGTACGTGTCGGAAAGGGAGACCATCGGGACCCACCAGACTTTGTATTCATCTAACTTGTTTGCCCATGTCATTATTGTCTGCTTTTAGAAATATTTATTGGATTATTTTAAAGCCAGTGTGACGCAATTGTATCGCCATAATCCCATTTCAAACGTAAACTGCTCAACAAAAGTTTGTTTTTGTTTACTATGCTAATGTACCAATTTTTTTCTAACTCAGTTGGCAAAAAAGCTTTGTTGGTCTCTAAAACAAATGTAAAAATAGTTTCTCAATGACAAAGCATTTAATAAGTTGCCCAAATAGCGTCAAATGTTGGTAACAGGCTCTAAAAAACGTTATTTAATAGTATAATTCTTATAAAAAAGCGACTTTTACTGAAGAGTCTCATACAAAATAAGTGACTCTAACAAAAAAACAACTTTTACAAAAATTACTAACAAAAGAATCGATCGTTTGCAGAAAAAGTAATTCCCGCAATTTTAATGGAAGAAATCACTCGACAGAAACTAATGTACCTGATATACTCGACAGAAGAGGCGACTTGCAGAATAAGAGACTCTTGCAATAAAGGCGACTTTTACAGAAGAAGTAACTGTTGCAGAAGTGACTTAGAAGAAAAACCTTGCTTAGAGAAAATATTACTCTTACAGAAGTGTGTTCACGGAAAAAGTATTTATACGAAAGAATTAGAAATTACTCTTACAGAAAAAGCGATTCTTACAGAAGTGTATGTGACAAGATAAGTGAATCTTACAGAAGAAGTAACTTTTGCAGAAGTGTCTAATAAAATCGACTTTTAGGAAAGATGTGAGTTTTACGGAAAAAACAATTGTTGCAAAAGTCTCTTACAAAATAAGTGACTCATAGAAGAAATAACTTGTACTCCAATAACCAACAAAAAAGTAGAAGTTTACAGAAAATGTGAGTCTTACAAAAAAGCGACTGTTGCAAAAATATCTCCTACAAAATAAGTGACTCTTAGAGAAGCATTTCTTACATAATAAGTAACTTTCATAGAAGAAATAACTTTTACTCAAATAACCAACAAAAAAGTAGAAGTTTACAGAAAATGTGAGTCTTACAAAAAAAGCGACTGTTGCAAAAGTATCTCCTACAAAATAAGTGACTCTTGGAAAAATATCTCTTACAAAATAGGTGACTTTCACAGAAGAAATAACTTTTACAAAAATAACCAACAAAAAAGTAGAAGTTTACAGAAAATGTGAGTCTTACAAAAAAGCGAATGTTGCAAAAATATCTCCTACAAAATAAGTGACTCTTAGAGAAGCATTTCTTACATAAAAAGTAACTCTCATAGAAGAAATACCTTTTACTCAAATAACCAACAAAAAAGTAGAAGTTTACAGAAAACGTGAGTCTTACAAAAAAAGCGACTGTTGCAAAAGTATCTCCTACAAAATAAGTGACTCTTGAAGGAATATCTCTTACAAAATAGGTGACTTTCACAGAAGAAATAACTTTTACAAAAATAACCAACAAAAAAGTAGAAGTTTACAGAAAATGTGAGTCTTACAAAAAAGCGACTGTTGCAAAAATATCTCCTACAAAATAAGTGACTCTTAGAGAAGCATTTCTTACATAAAAAGTAACTCTCATAGAAGAAATACCTTTTACTCAAATAACCAACAAAAAAGTAGAAGTTTACAGAAAACGTGAGTCTTACAAAAAAAGCGACTGTTGCAAAAGTATCTCCTACAAAATAAGTGACTCTTGAAGGAATATCTCTTACAAAATAGGTGACTTTCACAGAAGAAATAACTTTTACAAAAATAACCAACAAAAAAGTAGAAGTTTACAGAAAATGTGAGTCTTACAAAAAAGCGACTGTTGCAAAAATATCTCCTACAAAATAAGTGACTCTTAGAGAAGCATTTCTTACATAATAAGTAACTCTCATAGAAGAAATAACTTTTACTCAAATAACCAACACAAAAGTAGAAGTTTACAGAAAATGTGAGTCTTACAAAAAAGCGACTGTTGCAAAGGTATCTCCTACAAAATAAGTGACTCTTGGAGGAATATCTCTTACAAAATAAGTGACTCTCACAGAAGAAATAACTTTTACACAAATGACTAGCAAAAAAGTCGTCATTTACGAAGATGTAACTCTTACAGAATTGATTTCTACGGAAGGAGTTGCTCTGTTGAAGATGCGACTTCAAAATAAGAGACTTCCAGTAAATGTGACTCTTATAGAAGAAGTAACTATTACAGAAGAGACTTACAAAAGAAACCATGCTCAGATAAAATGTTACTATTACAGAAGTGTGTTTACGGAAAAAGTAATTTTACGAAAAAAATGTTTTTACGAAAGAAGTTTTTTTACGAAAGAAATAGAAGTGCCTCTTACAGAACAATTGATTCTTACAGAAGTGTCTCTGATAAAATAGGTGAATTTTAAAAGTAACTTTAGCAGAAGTGACTAGAAAAATATCGACGTTTGGAAAAGATGTGAATCTTACAGAAAACGCGATTGTTACAAAAGTATTTCTTACAAAATAAGTGACTCTTAGAGAACGTCTCTTACAAAATAAGTGACTTTTACAGAAGAAATAACTTTTACAAACATAACTAACAAAAAAGTCGACGTTTACAAAGATGTAACTCTTACAGAAGTGATTTCTACGGAAGCAGTTGCTCAGAAGAAGATGCGACTTCAAAATAAGAGACTTCCAGTAAATGTGACTCTTATAGAAGAAGTAACTATTGCAGAACAGACTTACAAAAGAAACCATGCTTAGATAAAATGTTACTCTTACAGAAGTGTTTACGGAAAAAGTATTTTTACGGAAGAAGTGTTTTTACGAAAGAACTTTCTTTTGCGAAAAAAATAGAAGTGTCTCTTACAGAAAAATCGATTCTTACAAAAGTGTCTCTGATAAAATAAGTGAATCTTAGAAGTAACTTTAGCAGAAGTGACTAGAAACAAATCGACGTTTAGAGAAGATGTGAGTCTTACAGCAAAGGCGATTGTTACAAAAGTATCTCTTATAAAATAAGTGACTCTTAGAGAACGTCTCTTACAAAATAAGTGACTTTTACAGAAGAAATAACTTTTACAAACATAACTAACAAAAAAGTCGACGTTTACAAAGATGTAACTCTTACAGAAGTGATTTCTACGGTAGCAGTTGCTCAGAAGAAGATGCGACTTCAAAATAAGAGACTTCCAGTAAATGTGACTCTTATAGAAGAAGTAACTATTGCAGAAGAGACTTACAAAAGAAACCATGCTTAGATAAAATGTTACTCTTACAGAAGTGTGTTTACGGAAAAAGTATTTTTACGGAAGAAGTGTTTTTACGAAAGAACTTTCTTTTGCGAAAAAAAATAGAAGTGTCTCTTACAGAAAAATCGATTCTTACAAAAGTGTCTCTGATAAAATAAGTGAATCTTAGAAGTAACTTTAGCAGAAGTGACTAGAAACAAATCGACGTTTAGAGAAGATGTGAGTCTTACAGCAAAGACGATTGTTACAAAAGTATTTCTTACAAAATAAGTGACTCTTAGAGAACTATCTCTTACAAAATAAGTGACTTTTACAGAAGAAATAACTTTTACAAAAATAACTAACAAAAAAGTCGACGTTTACGAAGATGTAACTCTTACAGAAGTGATTTCTACGGAAGCAGTTGCTCAGAAGAAGATGCGACTTCAAAATAAGAGACTTCCAGTAAATGTGACTCTTATAGAAGAAGTAACTATTGCAGAAGAGACTTACAAAATAAACCATGCTTAGATAAAATGTTACTCTTACAGAAGTGTGTTTACGGAAAAAGTATTTTTACCGAAGAAGTGTTTTTACGAAAGAACTTTTTTTGCGAAAAAAAATAGAAGTGTCTCTTACAGAAAAATCGATTCTTACAGAAGTGTCTCTGATAATATAAGTGAATCTTAGAAGTTACTTTAGCAGAAGTGACTAGAAACAAATCGACGTTTAGAGAAGATGTGAGTCTTACAGCAAAGGCGATTGTTACAAAAGTATTTCTTACAAAATAAGTGACTCTTAGAGAACTATCTCTTACAAAATAAGTGACTTTTACAGAAGAAATAACTTTTACAAAAATAACTAACAAAAAAGTCGACGTTTACAAAGATGTAACTCTTACAGAAGTGATTTCTACGGAAGCAGTTGCTCAGAAGAAGATGCGACTTCAAAATAAGAGACTTCCAGTAAATGTGACTCTTATAGAAAAAGTAACTATTGCAAAAGAGACTTACAAAAGAAACCATGCTTAGATAAAATGTTACTCTTACAGAAGTGTTTACGGAAAAAGTATTTTTACCGAAGAAGTGTTTTTACGAAAGAACTTTTTTTTGCGAAAAAAAATAGAAGTGTCTCTTACAGAAAAATCGATTCTTATAGAAGTGTCTCTGATAAAATAAGTGAATCTTAGAGGTAACTTTAGCAAAAGTGACTAGAAAAAAATCAACGTTTAAAGAAAATGCGAGTCTTACAGAATAAGCGATTGTTACAAAAGTATCTCTTACAAAATAAGTGACTCTTAGAGAACGTCTCTTACAAAATAAGTGACTTTTACGGGAGAAATAACTTTCAAAAATAACTAACAAAAAAGTTGACGTTTACGAAGATGTAACTCTTACAGAAGTGATTTCTACGGAAGCAGTTGCTCAGAAGAAGATGCGACTTCAAAATAAGAGACTTCCAGTAAATGTGACTCTTATAGAAGAAGTAACTATTGCAGAAGAGACTTACAAAAGAAACCATGCTTAGATAAAATGTTACTCTTACAGAAGTGTGTTTACGGAAAAAGTATTTTTACGGAAGAAGTGTTTTTACGAAAGAACTTTTTTTTGCGAAAAAAATAGAAGTGTCTCTTACAGAAAAATCGATTCTTACAGAAGTATCTCTGATAAAATAGGTGAATCTTAGAAGTAACTTTAGCAGAAGTGACTAGAAACAAATCGACGTTTAGAGAAGATGTGAGTCTTACAGAAAAGGCGATTGTTACAAAAGTATTTCTTACAAAATAGGTGACTGTTAGAGAACTACCTCTTACAAAATAAGTGACTTTTACAGAAGAAATAACTTTTACAAAAATAACTAACAAAAAAGTCGACGTTTACAAAGATGTAACTCTTACAGAAGTGATTTCTACGGAAACAGTTGCTCCGAAGAAGATGCGACTTCAAAATAAGAGACTTCCAGTAAATGTGATTCTTATAGAAGAAGTAACTATTGCAGAACAGACTTACAAAGAAACCATGCTTAGATAAAATGTTACTCTTACAGAAGTGTGTTTACGGAAAAAGTATTTTTACGGAAGAAGTGTTTTTACGAAAGAACTTTCTTTTGCAAAAAAAATAGAAGTGTCTCTTACAGAAAAATCGATTCTTACAGAAGTGTCTCTGATAAAATAAGTGAATCTTAGAAGTAACTTTAGCAGAAGTGACTAGAAACAAATCGACGTTTAGAGAAGATGTGAGTCTTACAGCAAAGGCGATTGTTACAAAAGTATTTCTTACAAAATAGGTGACTGACTGTTAGAGAACTACCTCTTACAAAATAAGTGACTTTTACAGAAGAAATAACTTTTAGAAAAATAACTAACAAAAAAGTCGACGTTTACAAAGATGTAACTCTTACAGAAGTGATTTCTACGGAAGCAGTTGCTCAGAAAAAGATGCGACTTCAAAATAAGAGACTTCCATTAAATGTGACTCTTATAGAAGAAGTAAATATTGCAGAAGAGACTTACAAAAGAAACCATGCTTAGATAAAATGTTACTCTTACAGAAGTGTGTTTACGGAAAAAGTATTTTTACCGAAGAAGTGTTTTTACGAAAGAACTTTTTTTGCGAAAAAAAATAGAAGTGTCTCTTACAGAAAAATCGATTCTTACAGAAGTGTCTCTGATAAAATAAGTGAATCGTAAAAGTATCTTTAGCAGAAGTGACTAGAAAAGAATCGACGTTTGAAGAAGATGTGAGCCTTACAGAAAAAGCGATTGTTACAAAAGCATTTCTTACAAAATAAGTGACTCTTAGAGAACTATCTCTTACAAAATAAGTGACTTTTACAAAAAAAATAACTTTTACAAAAATAACTAACAAAAAAGTCGACGTTTACAGAAGATGTAACTTTTACAGAAGTGATTTCTGCGAAAGAAATTACTCTGAAGAAGATGAGACTTACAGAATAAGAGACTCTTCCAGTAAAGACAACTTTTACAAAATAAGTAACTATTGCAAAAATGACTTACAAAAGAGACCATGCTTTAGGAAAATGTTACTCTTACCAACAAAAGAGTCGACGTTTATAGAAGATGTTACTCTTACAAAAGAGGCGAATGATTTCTATGGAAGGAGTTACTCGATAGAAGATGCGATTTCAAAATAAGAGATTCTTTCAGTAAATGCGACTTTTACAAAAGAACTATTTCAGAAGTGACTTACAAAAGAAACCATACTTAGAGAAAATGTTATTCTTACAGAAGTGTGTTTACAGAAAAAGTGTTTTTGCGGAAGAAGTGTTGTTACAGAAGAAGCGATTTCACGAAAAAATAGAAGTGTCTCTTGTACAAAAATCCATTCTTAGAGAAGTGCCTCTGACAAAATAAATAAATCTTACAGAAGAAGTAACTTTTGGAGAAGTGACTAGAAATCGACTTTTAAAGAAGACGTGTCCTATAGAAAAAATGATTGTTGCAAAAGTAGGTCTTACAAAATAAGTGACTCTTACAGAAGTATTTCTGACAAAATAAGTGACTTTTACAAATGAAATAACTTTTACAAAATTATAGCACTTTTACAAAAATAACTAACAAAAGGTCGACGTTTGCAGAAGATGTAACTCTTATAGAAGTGATTCCTACTGAAAAAATTACTTTTTAGAAGGTGCGAGTTACAGATAAGAGACTTTTTTTCATTATATCATCATTAATTTACAGAAAAACTAACTATTACAGAAATTACTTACAAAAGAAACCATGCTTAGAGAAAACGTTACTCTTACAGAAGTGTGTTAGCGGAAGAAGTGTTTTTAGAGAAGAAATAGAAGTGACTCTTACAGAAAAACCAATTCTTACAAAAGAGTCTCTAATAAAATAAGTAAATCTTACAGAGAAAGTAACTTTTGCAGAAGTAACTAAAAATATTCATCGTTTAGAGAAAATTTGAGTTACAGAAAAAGCGACTGTTACAAAAGTGTCTTTTACGAAATAAATAACTCTTACAACATAACTAATTCCTACAAAATAAGTGACTTTTGCAGAATAAGTGACTCTTAGAGAAGTATGTCTTATAAAATAAGTGACTCTTGGAGATGAATTAACTTTTCTAAAAATAACTAACAAAAAAGTCGACATTTACAAAAAATATAACACTTACAAAAGTGATTCCTGCGGAAGGCATTACTTTGTATAAGATGCGACTTACAGAATAAGAGACTCTTGTAGTAAGGATGACTTTTACAGAAGAAGTAACTATTACAGAAATTAGTTACAAATATACCATGCTTAGAGAAAATGTTACTCTTAAAGAAGGGTGTTAACGCAAGAAGTGTTTTTACAGAAGAAATAGAAGTAACTCTTACAGAAAGATACGTTTTTTACAGAAGTTTCTCAGATAAAATAAGTAAATCTTACAGAAGAAGTAACTTTTGTAGAAGTAACTAAAAAAATTCGACGTTTAGAGAAGATTTGAGTCTTACAGAAAAAGCGACTGTTACAAAGGTGTTTCTTACGAAATAAATAACTCTTACAACTGACTTCTACAAAATAGTGACTCTAACAGAATAAGTGACTCTTAGAAAAGCATTTTTTTACAAAATAAGTGACTCTTGGGGATGAATTAACTTTTACAAAAGTGACTAACAAAAAAGTCGACGTTTACAAAAAATATAACACTTAAAAAAGTGATTCCTGCGAAAGGAATTATTACTTTGTATAAGATGCGACTTACAGAATAAGAGACTCTTGTAGTAAGGGTGACTTTTACAGAAAAAGTAACTATTGCACAAGTGACTTACAAAAGAAACTATGCTTAAAGAACATGCTACTTTTACAAAAGTGTGTTTACGAAAGAAGTGTTTTTGCAGAAGAAATAGAAGTAACTCTTACAAAAAAAACGTTTTTTACAGAAGTTTCTCAGATAAAATAAGTAAATCTTACAGAAGAAGTAACTTTTGCAGATGTAACTAAAAAAATTCGACGTTTAGAGAAGATTTGATTCTTACAGAAAAAGCGACTGTTACAAAAGTGTCTCCTACGAAATAAATAACTCTTACAACATAACTGACTCCTACAAAATAAGCGACTCTTACAGAATAAGTGACTCTTAGAGAAGTATTTCTTACAAAATAAGTGACTCCTGGAGATGAATTAACTTTTACAAAAATAACTAACAAAAAAGTCGACGTTTACAAAAAATATAACACTTACAAAAGTGATTCCTGCGGAAGGAATTACTTTGTATAAGATGCGACTTACAAAATAAGAGACTTTTCCAGTAAAGGTAACTTTTACAGTAGCTACTACAGAAATTAGTTACAAAAGATACCATGCTTAGAGAAAATATTACTTTTACAGAAGTGTGTTAACGGGAGAAGTGGTTTTACAGAAGAAATAGAAGTGACTCTTACAGAAAAACCATTTTTGACAGAAGTGTCTCTGGCAAATGAAGTAAATCTTACAGAAGAAGTAACTTTTGCTGAAGTAACTAAAAATAATCGAAGTTTACAGAAGATATAATTCTTACAGAAAAAGCGACTGTTATGAAAGTGTTCCCTAGAAAATAAGTGACTCTTAGAGAACCATCTCTTACAAAATAAGTGACTCTTACAGAATAAGTGACTCTTAGAGAAGTATTTCTTACAAAATAAGTGACTCTTGGAGATGAATTAACTTTTACAAAAATAACTAACTAACAAAAAATTCGACGTTTACAAAAAATATAACACTTACAAAAGTGATTCTTGCGGAAGGAATTACTTTGTATAAGATGCGACTTACAGAATAAGAGACTCTTCTAGTAAAGGTGACTTTTACAGAAGAAGTAACTATTGCAGAAGTGACTTACAAAAGAAACCATGCTTAAAGAACATGCTACTTTTACAGAGGTGTGTTTACGAAAGAAATGTTTTTATAGAAGAAATAGAAGTGACTTTCTGTAAACAAAAATTGATTCTTACAGAAGTGTCTCTGGCAAATTAAGTGAATCTTACAGAAGAAGTAACTTTTGCAGAAGTGACTAAAAATAATCGACGTTTACAGAAGATATAATTCTTACAGAAAAAGCGACTGTCATGAAAGTGTCCCCTAAAAAATAAGTGACTCTTAGAGAACCATCTTTTACAAAATAAGTGACTCTTCCAAAGATATAACTTTTGCAAAAAATGACTTAAGAAAAAAGTCGATGTGACTTACCGAATTATAGATTCTTACACAAAAGGCAACTTTCATAAAAAAGTTTTTTTGCAAAATAAGTAACTCTTACAGAATAAATAATTTTGCAGAAGTGACTGACGGTAGTCGTTATTCTTACAAAAGTGATTCTTGCAGAAGAAATTTACTTATAAAATATGTGACTCCTGCAGAAGTGACTTGCAAAAATAATCAACATTTACACAAGATGTGACTCTTACAGAAGTGATTTTTATGGAAGAAATTACTTATAGAAGATGTGACTCGCAGAATAGGGAACTCGTAAAGGAAATGCATCTTTCACAAAATATAATAAAGAGTCTCTTGTATGAGTGACTCTTACAGAAGCAATAACTTTCGCAGAAATGATTAATAAAACAATCGACATTTACGATAAAAGTGGCTTTAACAAAATAAGGAACTTCAACAGAAAAGCGATATTCACAAAAATTTCTCTTGCAAAATAAGTGACTTTTACAGAAGAAGTAATTTTTGTAGATGTGACTTACAAAAGAAGCGACGCTTACAACAGATGTGACTCTAACATAAGTGATTCTTACGGGAAAAAGCACATTATAAAAGATATGACTCTTACTAATTAAGTGACATAAAAAAGTGACTCTTGTTGATAAAATAAGTGACTCTTGCAGATAAAATAAGTGACTCTTGCAGATAAAATAAGCGACCCTTGCAGATAAAATAAGCGACCCTTACAGATAAAATAAGTGACTTTTACAAAAGAACTAACTGTTTCGGAAGTGTTTTACAAAAAAAAGTAATGTCACCAGACGTCGACAGATGTCGCCCGTGTGCGTCAAGAGAAAGCCGCCATCTCGTACGGCGACATTCTTGGCGCGACTGTACGTGATTCCCGGACCGGCGACAAAGTTATCCGGCGAAACACAAGCCGCGGGAAATCTTCGAAATCTTTTTATAAACTCCGAAATGGTTACGGTTTGGGTGTCGGGGGCCGCCTCGGATCTCATAAATATGTATTAAAATTTCTAAAGCGGAATTATTACCTGCCCTTGCGAACGCCATCCAAATTCGTTTCGAGACATTTCCAAGGAAGTACAAAGGGGAACCGCGGCGCATTGTAGAGGACTAAGTGGTGATTATTTAGCATCGAAATCCACCTGGAATATGATGAATGAGCTGCGACCGCAATTCCTGCTTTTCCTCGGCGCTATTAAAACATCGCTCACCTTGTCAGTTGGCGAGGTGGAAAATCGTAAGATTATCGCTCACAAATTTCTGTTTCATTTGGCGTGATTAAATTCCCTTAAGATAATTAAATTTGAAATGGGGCGGCTTTCAGCTTTTTAATTAATTCTTATTTAGAATGTTCCCGTAATTCGCTTTTAATTAATCAGGGAGATAAACTATGCATAGAAACTTAGGGGATGGGTGGATGGTGTTTAGCATCTGTTTTTATAAATATTGCTCAATATTCATGATGATTACTGGTCCTGAAGGATTAATAAGAAAAAACAACAAAAAACTGAAGAAGAAGCTTTTAGAGATATCCTGACGGAAGCAATTCATCTGCAGAAGTTACTCTTACAAAATAAGTGACCCTTACAGAAAAAGCGACTCTTACAGAATCCTTCTTACAAATTGAGTCACCTTTACAGAAACAGTAGTTGTTGCAGAAATGTCTTACAAAACAAGTTGCGTCGTAGAGGTGATTCCCGTGGAAGAAATGACTATTGGAGATATGACTTTTAAAGAATAAGGAAGTTAAACTATGCACAGAAACTAAGGGGATGAATGGATGGTGTTTAGCATCGTTTTTTTTTAAATAGTGCTCAACATTCATGATGATTACTAGTCCTGAAGGATTAATAAGAAAAAAACAACAACAAAACTGAAGAAGAAGCTTTTCCAGATATCCCGACGAAAGCAATTCATCTGCAGAAGTTACTCTTACAGAATAAGTGACCCTTACAGAAAAAGCGACTCTTGCAGAGTCCTTTTTACAAATTGGGTCACATTTAGAGAAACAGTAGTTGTTGTAGAAATGTCTTACAAAACAAGTGGCGCCTATAGAGGTGATTCCTGTGGAAGGTGATTCCTGTGAAAGGTGATTCCTATGGAAATATGACTCTTAAAGAATAAGTGACTCTTACAGAAAAATCGACCTCTGCAGAAATGTTTCCTGCAAAATAACTGACTCTTACAGTAGAAACAACTGTCGTAGAAGTGATTTAAAAATCTCTTACAGAAACACAACTTATGAAAAAAATTACTCTATAGAAGATGTGAGTTAAATGGTAAATAAGATATAGATGTTAAAGAATAAGTGACTCTTATAGAAAAAGCGACTCTTAAAAAAATGTTTCCTGCAAAATAACTAACCCTTACAAAATAACTGACTCTTACAATAGATACAACTGTTGTAGAAGTAATTTAAAAACCTCCTACAGAAGCAATACCTACAAAAAAAATTGTTCTACAAAAAATGTGACTTAAATAGTAAATAACTCTTACAGAAAAAGCGAGTCTTATCGTATGTAACTGTTGCAGAAGTAACTTACAAAACGATTGATGTGTGCAGAAGATGTGACTCTTGCAGAAGTTATTATTACGGAAGAAATATCTAATGTGACTCATACAGAATAAGTGACTTACCGAAAACGCGACTATTTCAAAAGTGTCACTTACAGAAAAAGCCACTCTTATAGAAAAAACGACTCTGTCTCAGAATATTGCTTAGAAAATAAGTGACCCTTACCAAAGAAATAACTTGCAGAAATCGCTTACAAAAGAAGCGAAGTCTAAACAAGAAGAGACTCCCAGATGAGTGATTCTTACGAAAAATAACTCTATACAAGATGTGATTCTTACTGAATAAGGGATTCTCATAGAAAAAGCAACACTTACAAAAGTAACTTTTACAAAATAAGCGACTCTTACGGAAGAGGTAACTTTTACAGAAATGGCTCTCAAAAGATTCGAAGTTTACAGAAGATGTGACCCTTGCAAAAAAGATTCTTACGAAAGACATGATTATAAAAGATGTAACTCTTACAGAATAAGTATTTTACAGAAAAGGAAACTTTTACAGAAGTTTTTGACAAAATAAGCGGCTCTTTCAGATGCAAGAACTGTCATAGTGGTGACCTACAGAATAACTTGGAAAAGAAAAAGAAGCAGAGTTTACAGAAAATGTAACTTACAGAAGTGACTTACGTTAGAGGTGATTCTTACGAGTACAGTACAGTAGAAGTGACTCTATAAAATATGTGACTTACAGAATTAGTAACTGTTATAGAAAACGCGTCTCTTGCAAAATAAGTAATTCTTATAGAATAAGTGGCTCTTACAGAAAAGTAACTATTGCAGTAGTGAATTATAAAAGTGATGTTTACGAAAAATGTAACTCTTACAGAAGTGATTCTTACATTAGAAATGATTCTTACGGTAGAAGTGACTCTGTAGAAGATGTGACTTACAGAATTTGTGACTGTTATAAAAAAGCGACTCTAACAAAAGTGTATCTTGGAAAATAAATAATTCATACAGAATAAGTGACTCTTACAGAAAATATAACTGTCATAGTAGCGAATTACAAAAGAAGTAATGTTTACGAAAAGTGTGACTTTTACAGAAGTGTTTGTTACCTAAAAATTGACCCAATAAGTGACTTGTGAAAGACTTAAAAAGTAAATCTTACAGAAAAATGATTCTTACCTAATAAGTGACCCAATAAGTGACTCTTGTAAGATACTTAAGAAGTAAATCTTATAAAAAAGGGATTCTCACCTAATAAATGACTCTTGTAAGAGACTTAAAAAGTAAATCTTACAGAAAAGTGATTCTTACATTAGAAATGATTCTTACGGAAGAAGTGGCTCTGTAGAAGAGGTGACTTACAGAATTTGTGACTGTTATAAAAAAGCGACTCTAACAAAAGTGTATCTTGAAAAATAAATGATTCATACAGAATAAGTGACTCTTACAGAAAATGTAACTGTTGTAGTAGTGAATTACAAAAGAAGTAATGTTTACGAAAAGTGTGACTTTTACAGAAGTGTTTGTTACCTAATAAGTGACCCAATAAGTGACTCTTGTGAAAGACTTAAAAAGTAAATCTTACAGAAAAATGATTCTTACCTAATAAGTGACCCAATAAGTGACTCTTGTAAGAGACTTAAAAAGTAAATCTTACAAAAAAGGGAATTCTTACCTAATAAGTGACTCTTGTAAGAGACTTAAAAAGTAAATCTTACAGAAAAGTGATTCTTACATTAGAAATGATTCTTACGGAAGAAGTGGCTCTGTAGAAGAGGTGACTTACAGAATTTGTGACTTTTATAAAACAAGCGACTCTAACAAAAGTGTATCTTGAAAAATAAATGATTCATACAGAATAAGTGACTCTTACAGAAAATGTAACTGTTGCAGTAGTCAATTACAAAAGAAGTAATGTTTACGAAAAGTGTGACTTTTACAGAAGTGTTTGTTACCTAATAAGTGACCCAATAAGTGACTCTTGTGAAAGACTTAAAAAGTAAATCTTACAGAAAAATGATTCTTACCTAATAAGTTACCCAATAAGTGACTCTTGTAAGAGACTTAAAAAGTAAATCTTACAAAAAAGGAATTCTTACCTAATAAGTGACTCCTGTAAGAGACTTAAAAAGTAAATCTTACAGAAAAGTGATTCTTACATTAGAAATGATTCTTACGGAAGAAGTGGCTGTGTAGAAGAGGTGACTTACAGAATTTGTGACTTTTATAAAACAAGCGACTCTAACAAAAGTGTATCTTGAAAAATGAATGATTCATACAGAATAAGTGACTCTTACAGAAAATGTAACTGTTGTAGTAGTAAATTACAAGAGAAGTTATGTTTACGAAAAGTGTGACTTTTATAAAAGTGATTGTTACCTAATAAGTGACCCAATAAGTGACTCTTGTAAGAGACTTAAAAAGTAAATCTTACAGAAAAGTGATTTTTACCTAATAAGTGACTCACGTAAGAAACTTAAAAAGTAAATCTTACAGAAAAGTGATTCTTACCTAATAAGTGACCCAATCAGTGACTCTTGTAAGAGACTTAAAAAGTAAATCTTACAGAAAAGTGATTTTTACCTAATAAGTGACTCACGTAAGAAACTTAAAAAGTAAATCTTACAGAAAAGTGATTCTTACCTAATAAGTGACCCAATCAGTGACTCTTGTAAGAGACTTAAAAAGTAAATCTTACAGAAAAGTGATTCTTACCTAATAAGTGACTCTTGTAAGAGACTTAAAAAGTAAATCTTACAGAAAAGTGATTCTTACCTAATAAGTGACTCTTGTAAGAGACTTAAAAAGTAAATGTTACAGAAAAGTGATTCTTACAGAAATATGTCTTACAGAAATGTATCTTGCAGAAGACGAAATAATCCTCACAAAAGAAGCGACATACTGGAGTGATCCCTACAAAAAAAAATGCCTTTCGCAGAATAAATGCCCCACATATAGAAAGCCTCTCTTACAGAAGAATTTTACTAAAAGAGTAATTCTTTCAAAAGTGGAAACCAAGCTTAAAGCAGCAGAAATGCATCAGAAGCAAAAGTGAAGTGTAGGTGAAGCTTGCAGACGCAAAAGTGCATCTTGCTCGAGCGAAAGTTCATCTTGCTCGAGCAAAAGCGAATCTGGCTGGTCACCTAGCGAATTGAAAAAGTAACCAAGAAGCCCCACGTAAAACCGTCTTAAGCTGGACGTCGCGCTATCGTTGGCAGTGAATTCTAATCGAATTTCGTGGTGACTAGAGCTAGAAGGGGGCAGTCGATGCCCAATGACACAATTACTCATTACATTGGATGTCAAGGGGCATTCGTTTCGGAATCACGATCAGCGATAAAATAAAAGTTGAAATTAACGCAGCTGCCCGTGTCGTATTGCGTGCCCAGAATTTTGATGTTAACAATGGTGTGTATTGCTCCAGTCCACCGTTTCGTTTTATGTCTGTCAGCACCCAATAAAACCGCCGCTAATTACAGTCTAAGCCATTTCATCACTCGTGATGTGTAATTTAATTTTTTTTTAGCGCTAGAGCTGATTTCATTCTCTTTTGTACATTTTTTCGTCTTCAAGGGCTTGGCGATCTTCGTTGTTATGAATCATGTCTAGACTTTGCGATCTTATCGGGTCGAAACGTGCGAAAAGCATCAGCTTAATTACCGTTGATTTTCCTGCATCATTATAGTTAATGAAGTTCAACTGAAACGAAAAAAAAGTGCCTCATAGATCACTCTTGTGTACATCCGGTATCCAATTTTCTCGTTAGCGCTTTAGAAGAAGGTTGATACAATTAAAGTGGCGAAGCCACTTAAAATTCATCTTAAAGTACGATTGCCTTCCAACAACTTGTTAAGTAAGTCTAACACTAATTTAAATTGTCAGTCAGCGCCGCCCCCACGTTTAAAATGCACCTTAACGGGGGGAAGTTATCAGATTCGGAATATCGGTAGCAATTAACATGAAGGCTACACGGTTGCCACGTCCTAAATTATTTAAAACGGCTTATAAATCGCGCCCTTATCGGATATCTCCGAAGTGGCATGTCTGGAAAACAATGCTTCGGATCTGCTTACAATGGTCTATATATATAGCGGCCAGACTATCACCAGACTACAAAACAACTGCCCACCATAACGCCTTGCTTCTCGTGTTCACAATGTTCTCTTTCCCCTTGCGCCCTTTTGTTTTCGACATACTTTACGCCTGTTCTATTCAGAAACAACTTGTATTAATTGCGGTATCGTTTACACCACCAACCTTCGCTACACGACATGCATTTGTCTCCTTTTTTTCGACTTGACGCCGCCACTGACCTGGCTTTGTTTCGGCGCATCTGTACCACTGATAACAAAAAGGGAACAATTCTGCGACTCCGCTAAAAATAAAATGTATGAATATTTGAAGAGCTTGCTCAGAAGATTTCTTCCTCTGAAGATCTCCCCATCAGAAGACACAGCATGAATCGTTGAACCTACGTCATCCTTCTGCAGGAAGCAGAAGGATAGCAAAGATGTTTTTGCTTCTGGAGGGCTTTAATTCTTCTGGAGAGCTTAAATTCTTCTGGAGAGCTTAAATTCTTCTGGAGAGCTTAAATTCTTCTGGAGAGCTTAAATTTCAGTTTTGCTCTACAACTTACTAGTTCCGTCGAAAACTGAGTAAGCTCAGTTTTCCCAAGAAATCAAAAAGATGCAAAAGTTGAGAAAAGTGATCCTAATTAGTTTTCTGAAGTTTCGTCTATCAGAAATCAGACATATTCAAAATAAGGAAAACTGAGTGATATCAGTTTTTCAAGAAATCAGAATAGAGAATGCTGAGTATGGTCAGTTTTCCCATGAAAGTAGAAAGATGTAGAATTCTTTACTTGGAAACATCAAGTAGCCTCAATAGATCTAAAAGATAAACAACAAAGAAAACTTGGAAACTGAGCTGTGTTCTTCTAAGAAATTGAAGGAGTTACAAAGCAAACAAAATCTCTTCATTAGAAAAGAAGCTCATGAAATTGGGGCTTCGTGATCCCCTGCCCTATTCTATATCAGTTTTTTAAGAAATCAGAATAGAGAATGCTGAGTATGGTCAGTTTTCCCATGAAAGTAGAATACTTTACTTGGAAACATCGAGTAGCCTCAATAGATCTAAAAGATGAACAACAAAGAAAACTTGGAAACTGATGAGTAACCTCAGTTTTGCAAAGAGATAACCTCAGTTTTGCCGAAGTATCAGAAAGTTGCACAGTTGGGGAAACTGAGTAGGCTCAGTTTTACTAAGAAACTAAACTTTGGTAGAGTTATAGTGTAATCGACATTATTAATGCGTGAATTGGCGAGAGAATTTGCTTGGAATTCCGCAGCTCCGAGTGTAATGGAAATGTAGAATATTTTTCTGATGGGAATGAGCTTCTTTGACACTAGTTGAGAAAGAGATGTGGCTTCCATATGCACGACCATCGTTCTAAATAAATTCGTTTTATGAAAAACAGGCTTCAGTTAAGATGATGTTTTCTAAGAAACTGTAAGCGTCTATATTGTGCGCAAAATTTATTCATATCTCCAGCTTTTTATTATACATTCAGTTTGATACCGATATAAATATATACATACGACGTTTGCTTTTAGTGCCTGCGCCTTTTAAATATTAAATCGTAATTTCATATCTTTGAAAAGTTCGCAGAATATAAGAGAATTTTTATTAGTTTTTGCTTCACGTGCGTCCTCGTTCATTTTTAATATATTTTATTTGGAGCGATATACTTTTATTGTTTTGGAACTCCATTATCCACATTTGATGACAAGTATGTGGCGACGTAACAAAAACGAGAATATTGTACACTTGATACTTGAAACTAAAGAGAAAAAATGATAAAAAGCCGAATTGGGTCAACTGAAGTGAATGACTCGTTGCGGCGTAGCATTTTCGACCGCAACGTAGCCTTTGCGACCCCAACGTAGCCATTGCGACCCCAACGTAGCCTTTGCGACGTGGCCTTTGCGACATAGCCTTTGCGACGTAGCGTTCGCGACGTAGCGTTCGCGACGTAGTCTTTGCTACGTAGTTTTTGCTACGTAGTCTTTGCTACGTAGTCTTTGTTACGTAGTCTTTGCCACGTAGTTTTTGCTACGTAGTCTTTGCTACGTAGTCTTTGCTACGTAGTCTTTGCTACGTAGTCTTTGCTACGTAGTCTTTGCAGCCTAGCCCATGCGATGTAGCGTTTACGACGTAGCCTTTGCACCATAGCCCATGCGACGTAGCCCTTACGAGGTAGCCCTTGCGATGTAGCCTTCGCAATGTAGCCACAGTTACGCTTTGTTTGAAATCGTCTCTTATAACTTTAAATATCCCCTAAATAGGAGGAAGCTTTTACCCAAAATCTCCAAGCAAGGAAAGTTTCCATCAAATTTCTAAAGACTTCAGACTTTCAGTCAAAGAAAATTAACCTTCTTAAGCTCTTTCTCAGTAAATCAGAAGAAATTTATACACTTTTGACATTCTCGGTTGCTTTAAGTATCCAATAAGGCCACTAAGCTTATTTGTTAAGTCATTTCAGGTCTCCTTCGACTTCGAGTGATTTATTTTAATGAACTGCGTAAGTGGTCTAGTTATCTATTTGGTCTGGACGCAACTGGTTTGTTATCTCTCTGGTCTGGGCGCAAGTGGTCCGCATTCTGTGACAGTTATCGATTAATGTCATTATTTAACGAAATGTTTCATTTTAGGTCTCCTTCGACTTTGAGTAATTTATTTTAATGAACGGCGCAAGTGGTCCAGTTATCTCTCTACCCTGGGCGCAAGTGGTCTAATTAACTCTTTGGTCTGGGTGCAAGTGGCCCGCATTCTCTAATAATTATCGATTAATGTCATTATTGAACGAAATGTTTCATTTTAGGTCTCCTTCGACTTTGAGTAATTTATTTTAATGAACGGCGCAAGTGGTCCAGTTACCTCTCTACCCTGGGCGCAAGTGGTCTAATTAACTCTTTGGTCTGGGTGCAAGTGGCCCGCATTCTCTAATAATTATCGATTAATGTCATTATTGAACGAAATGTTTCATTTTAGGTCTCTTTCGACTTCGAGTGATTTATTTTAATAAGCGGCGCAAGTGGTCTAAATATTTCTCTACCCTGAGTGCAAGTGGTCTAATTATCTCTATGGTCTGGGCGCAAATGATCCGCATTCTGTGATAGTTATCGATTAATTTCATTATTTAACGAAATGTTGCATTTCAGGTTTCTTTTGACTTCGAGTGATTTATTTTAATGAACGGCGCAAGTAGTCTAGTTATCTCTCTGGTCTGTGCGCAAGTAGTCAAGATATCGCTTTGGCCTGGGCGCACGTCGTCAGCGTTTTGTGACAGTTGCTTAACGAAATGTTTGATTTTAGGTCTCCTTCGACTTCGAGTGATTTATTTTAATGAACGACGCAAGTGGTCTAGTTATCTCCCTGTCCTGGCCGCAAGTGGTCTAATTATCTCTTTAACCTGGGTGCAAGTGGTCCACATTTTCTGATAGTTATCGATTAATGTCATTATTGAACGAAATGTTTCATTTCAAGTTTCGCTCGACTTTGAGTGATTTATTTTAATGAATGGCGCAAGTGATCTAGTTATCTCTTTGGTATGGGAGCAAGTGGTTTAATATCTCTTTGGTCTGAGCGCAAGTAGTCCGCATTCTGTGACAGTTATCGATTAATATCATTAGTTAACAAAATATTTCATTTTAGGTCTTCTTCGACTTTGAGTGATTTTTTTTAATGAACGGCGCAAGTGGTCTGGTTATCTCTCTGCCCTGAGCGCAAGTGGTCTAATTATCTCTTTGGTCTGAGTGCAAGTGGTTTACATTTTCTGATAGTTATCGATTAATGTCATTATTGAACGAAATGTTTCATTTCAGGTTTCGCTCGACTTTAGAGTGATTTATTTTAATGAAGGGGGCAAGTGATCTAGTTATCTCTCTGGTCTGGGTGCAAGTAGTCTGCATTCTGTGACAGTTATCGATTAATATCATTAGTTAACAAAATATTTCATTTTAGGTCTTCTTCGACTTTGAGTAAATTTTTTTACTAAACGGCGCAAGTGGTCTGGTTATCTCTCTGCCCTGGGCGCAAGTGGTCTAATTATCTCTTTAACCTGGGTGCAAGTGGTCCACATTTTCTAATAGTTATCGATTAATGTCATTATTGAACGAAATGTTTCATTTCAAGTTTCGCTCGACTTTGAGTGATTTATTTTAATGAATGGCGCAGGTGATCTAGTTATCTCTCGGTCTGGGGGCGAGTGGTTTAGTTATCCCTCTGGTCTGGGCGCAAGTACTCCGCATTCTGTGACAGTTATCGATTAATATCATTAGTTAACAAAATATTTCATTTTAGGTATTCTTCGACTTCGAGTGATTTATTTTAATGAACGGCGCAAGTGGTCTGGTTATCTCTCTGACCTGAGCGCAAATGGTCTAATTATCTCTTTGATCTGGGTGCAAGTGGTCCACATTTTCTGATAATTATCGATTAATGTCATTATTGAACGAAATGTTTCATTTCAGGTTTCGCTCGACTTTGAGTGATTTATTTTAATGAAGGGGGCAAGTGATCTAGTTATCTCTCTGGTCTAGGGGCAAGTGGTTTAGTTATCTTTCTGTCCTGGGCACAAGGAGTCAGCATTCTGTGACAGTTATCGATTAATGTCATTATTGAATGAAATGTTTCATTTCAAGTTTCGCTCGACTTTGAGTGAATTATTTTAATGAATGACGCAAGTGATCTAGTTATCTCTCTGGTCTGGGGGCAAGCGGTTTAGGTATCTTCCTGGTCTGGGCGCAAGTAGTCTGCATTCTGTGATAGTTATCGATTAACATCATTAGTTAACAAAATATTTCATTTTAGGTCTTCTTCGACTTTGAGTAATTTTTTTTAATGAACGGCGCAAGTGGTCTGGTTATCTCTCTGCTCTGGACGCAAATGGTCTAATTATCTCTCTGGTCTGGGTGCAAGTGGTCCATATTTTGCGATAATTATCGATTAATGTCATTATTGAACGAAATGTTTCATTTCAGGTTTCGCTCGACTATGAGTGATTTATTTTAATGAACGGCGCAAGTGGTCTAGTTATATCTCTGTCCTGGGAGCAAATGGTCTAATTATCTCTTTGGCCTGGAGGCAAGTGGTCCACATTCTCTGATAGTTATCGATAAATGTCATTATTGAACGAAATGTTTCATTTCAGATTTCGCTCGACTTTGAGTGATTTATTTTATTGAACGGCGCAAGTGGTCTAGTTATCTCTCTTTTCTGGGGGCAAATGGTTTAGTTATTTCCCTGGTCTGGGCGCAAGTGGACCGCATTATGTGACAGTTATCGATTAATTTCATTATTTAACGAAATATTTCCCTCGACTTCGATTGAGTTATTTTAATGAACGGCGCAAGTGGTCACCTACCTCTCTGGTTTGGGCGCAAGTGGTCCACATCCTGTGATAGTTATCGATTAATTTCATTAGTTAACGAAATATTTATTGTCTTCACATACACTCAAATGATTTAGATCGTGGATAAGGTTGTCTTCCAACGTATGGCCGTTTGAGCTGACGGCTGTCGAATAAAAGACTTTGATAATTAGTTCCGTCAATTTCCCCCGATTTAAGCGTTATTGCCCTCCATTTCCCTAATGGTGTTTTAAAATACCAAACTAATAAATACTTGACATCGAGAAGACTATCAGTTTCAATCTCTGCTCCCGTATAGAAGAATGTGTTTAAATTGAAACCATTACTTTCCACATACTCCTATAATTAATCTTGAAAAAACCAAGAAAGCTTAATTAAAACGAGTAAGGCGCGAAGTAATAAAAATAATTAGAAAAAATGCCGTAAACGTCCAAGGATTTTCGACGCTCGAAATAGACTTTTTTTTAATTAGAAGAGGGCCCTAATAGTTAACAGTTTAGAGACATAAATTAATAGTGACCCTTGTTCCTTCATTATCTTAACTTCCTAGGTTTTAAATAACATCGCTTAGGGCAAAAGACATAAATAACCTTAACGATACCGACCCCAATTTTAAAATATTTAGACCACTGGTGCCTTTCCTAAAGACCTTACTAATTTATGTCTGTTTTATTTTAATAACTCCCGGCGAATTTAGTTTTGAACCGACGCATATGGCGCTCGTACCTTTTTGGATTTATTTACATAAATATTTCGAAGCCCATTTGTCGGGAGCGATATTTACGAGTTTGATTGCGTTCTCGATTTTCGGACGGCGAGGCGTCCTAATGAGAATAAATTTTTCTCGTCGGTGACATGTGTTCGCGAGGGCCATAAAAGCCCATGAACCATTGAACAATAGCGCCCTTCGCATGCATCACGCCGGCACATTCGGACGGTTAAATTGACCGGCGATGCGATGAAAATAAAAAATCGACCGCCATCGCATGACTTTTTGTGTAAGACAGTCTTTTTTTGATTTTAGACTATTTTATGAACAGTTTAAAGAAGAGTTTGTCAGTTAGGGGGTAGTGATCGAGAAATTTGTGTTAGTTAATTGTTCTAAAGATTTACTATACAAGGGGATGCAACGACGCGGCATTGACATCCATTCGCGAGCACACTCGAGTGGTGAAACATTCGGTACAGTTACAAGTGTTGACAAATTTGATTGTTTCGATCGCTTTCGAAGCTGGAGGGAGAACCTCACCTTTGTCTTGTCGGTTTAAGACAAAATAAAAAATGAAGCAACCAGCAGTAATCTTGCAATAGCATAGTGTTACGTATTATCGATTAAATTAACAATCTACGGTGGATTTCAACACTTTTTTCATAACGCAGGAAAACTCAGTCATGCACAATCAACACCACTTGTGTTGAGGCGACTCGAGTCTATTTATTTAGGTCATTAATTCCCCAATATTCGACTTCTAGAGAAGCCTTGAATGATCATCTGTGTAGGAATCATTACATTCAATAAGTGATGAGTTCCTATTAACCTACGGAGCGTACTTGGTACATTCAAGAAAATTACATCACTTTAAGACACTAATAACATAAACAGTACTCAAAAGAACATTGTCTCAGAAAGAGCAATCTACAAGTAAAGCACTAATTTCATTCAAATGCCCAATACAACCCTTCGATGGTAGGCACAATAACTTCTGTGTTTTTCTGGCATATTCCCCATCAGTTCAAGCTTGTCCCATGCATAAAAATTGGGTCTTTACCCCACGTAAGATTTTATTGACCTAAAGGAGGAACACGTATATAAAACTGGGGCCATTTCGTTAAAATGGGTGTCAGAAGGATTGCGGGGTGGCTGAACAAACTCGAGAAAGGGCGGTTGTCGGATAAATAAAGTTGCTGCCTCGGAATCACCTCGCCCATTTCCTACAATCCTAATCGTCGACGAACTGATCAGATTTGCTTATCGCAGGTCACCTAGGAAATGGACTTTTCTTGAAGCGGACGCCAATCAAGGGCCCTAACATTCCAACGACCGATACCTTGACGATAAATCCACTGTTGGCAATCAATGGCCCATTATTTTGAACGATTGCTTCAGTGAGAGAGAATATTACATTTTGTCCTTCAAGAGATGAATTATACTCGTGGATGAATACCGAAGCCGTTAAAAATTAGTATTTGGATTGTGATACACAATACGTTTAAACATTCACAAGATTCCAAGTTTGGAAACCAAAGACTAATTTTGGTTTTACTACATTTCGTCATTTTGGCAGAATGAACCCCAATGAAGACACATGTTTCGACACGTAGAAATAAATGTTGGCAATTAATGACCTATTATTTTAAACGATTGCTTCACTGACAGAAAAGATTACGTTTTGTCCTTCAGCAGATGAATTATACTCGTGGAGGGATACTAAAGCCTTAAAAAATTAGTATTTCTATTGTAATGCACAAACAAATACGTTTGAACATTTACAAGATTCAAAGTTTGGAAACCAAAGAGTAATTTTGATTTTACTACATCTCGTTATTTTGGCCCAGTCAACCCCAATGAAGACAAATGTTTCGGCACTTAGAAATAAATATTGACAATTAGTAACCTATTATTTTAAATGATTGCTTCACTGACAGAAAACATTACGTTTTGTCCTTCAGCAGATGAATTATACTCGTGGATGAATACTGAAGCCGTTAAAAAATTAGTATTTGTATTGTAATACATAATACGTTTGAACAAGATTCCAAGTTTGGAAACCAAAGACTAATTTTGGTTTTACTACATTTCGTCATTTTGGCAGAATGAACCCCAATGAAGACACATGTTTCGACACGTAGAAATAAATGTTGGCAATCAATGGCCTATTATTTTAAACGATTGCTTCAGTATGCAAAGAGTCACTCGCTCGACGCCTGTGAATGTTTTAGTACTTACTTGTCGGAACATTTATTAGCATTTGAGTTGGATATACCAAACTGACGAGATCTAACAAGATCGAAACCGGTATTTGGTTTCCAAACTTCGAATCTAATAAATGTTCAAACCTATTGGTCTGTGCATTATAGGATTGCTTCAGTGACAAAAAAATTACGTTTTGTCCTTCAGCAGATGAATTATACTCGTGGATAAATACTGAAGCCGTTAAAAAATTAGTATTTGTATTGTAATGCACAAACCAATACGTTTGAACATTTACAAGACTCAAGGTTTGGAAACCAAAGACAAATTTCGATTTTATTAGACCTCGTCATTTTGGCACAGTCAACCCCAATGAAGACAAATGTTTCGGCACGTAGAAATAAATGTTGGCAATCAATGGCTTATTATTTTAAACGATTGCTTCAGTGACAGAAAAGATTATATTTTGTCCTTCAGCAGATGAATTATACTCGTGGTTGAATGCTGGATTTTCTTGGAAATTGAAACATGGACGCTAATTCTCTCAGTAAGAGGATTCCCCCAATTAGAGGATTCTCTCAGTAAGAGGGTTCTCTCAGTAGAAGTATTCTCTCAGTAAGAGGATTCTCTCAGTACGAGGACTCTCAGTAATAGAAATCTCCCAGTAATAGTAATCTCTCAGTAAGAGGATTCTCTTAGTAAGAGAATTCTCTCAGTAAAAGGATTCTCTCAATAAGAGGATTTTCTTAGTAAGAGCATTCTGTCAGTAAAAGGATTCTCTTAATTAGAGGATGCTCTCAGTAAGAGGATTCCCTCAATAGGAGGAATCTCAATAAGAGAAATCTAAGTAAAAGAATTATTTCAGTGGAAGGATTTTCTCAGTAAAGGGATTCTCTCAGTAAGAGAATCATCGCAGTAAGAGGATTATGTCACTAAGAGAATTCTGTCAGTAAGAGGATTCCCTCAATTAAAGGCTTTTCAAAGTAGGAGGATTTTTTCAGTTAGGACGATTCTCTCAGTAAGAGAATTTTCTTAATAAGAGGAATCTCAGTTAAAGGATTCTTTCAGTAGGAGGATTCTCTAAGTTAAAGGATTCTCTCAGTAAGAGGATTCTCTACAGTAAGAGGATTCTCTCAGTAAGAGGATTCTCTCAGCAAGAGGATTCTCTCAGCAAGAGGCATTCTCGTCAGTAAGAAGGATTCTCTCAGTAGGAAGGAATCTGTCACTGAGAAGATTCTGTCACTGAGAGGATTCTGTCAGTAAGAGGATTTTCTCAGTAAGAGGATTCCATCAATTAGAGGATTCTCTCAGTAAAAAGATTTTCTCAGTAAAAGGATTCTCTCAATTAGAGGAATTCTCTCAGTAAGAGGATTCTCTCAGTAGAAGTATTCTCTCAGTAAAAGGATTCTCTCAGTACAAGGACTCTCAATAATCAGAATCTCTCAGTAAGAGGATTCTCTCAGTAAAAGGATTCTCCTAATTGGAGGATTCTCTTAGTAAGAGGATTCTCTCAGTAAAAGGATTCTCCTAATTGGAGGATTCTCTTAGTAAGAGGATTCTCTCAATAAGAGGAATCTCAATAAGAGGAATCTCAGTAAAAAGATTCTTTCAGTAGGAGAATTCTCTCAGTAAAAGGATTCTCTCAGTAAGAGGATCCTCTCAGTAAAAGGATTCTCTCAATTAGAGGATTCTCTCAATTAGAGGATTCTCTCAGTAGAAGTATTCTCTCAGTAAGAGGCTTCTCTCAGTACGAGGACTCTCAATAATAAGAATGTTTCAGTAAGAGGATTCTCTCAGTAAAAGGATTTTCTCAATAAGAGGATTCTCTTAGTAAGAGGATTCTCTCAGTAAAAGGATTCTCCTAATTGGAGGATTCTCTTAGTAAGAGGATTCTCTCAATAAGAGGAATCTCAATAAGAGGAATCTCAGTAAAAAGATTCTTTCAGTAGGAGAATTCTCTCAGTAAAAGGATTCTCTCAGTAAGAGGATCCTCTCAGTAAAAGGATTCTCTCAATTAGAGGATTCTCTCAATTAGAGGATTCTCTCAGTAAGAGGATTCTCTCAGTAGAAGTATTCTCTCAGTAAGAGGATTCTCTCAGTACGAGGACTCTCAATAATAAGAATGTCTCAGTAAGAGGATTCTCTCAGTAAAAGGATTTTCTCAATAAGAGGATTCTCTTAGTAAGAGGATTCTCTCAGTAAAAGGATTCTCCTAATTAGAGGATTCTCTTAGTGAGAGTATTCTCTCAATAAGAGGAATCTCAATAAGAGGAATCTCAGTAAAAAGATTCTTTCAGTAGGAGAATTCTCTCAGTAAAAGGATTCTCTCAGTAAGAGGATCCTCTCAGTAAGAGGATTATATCACTAAGAGGATTCTGTCAGTAAGAGGATTATCTCAGTAAGAGGATTCCCTCAATTAGAGCATTCTCACTGTTAGAGGATTCTCTCAATTAGAGAGTTCTCTCAGTAAGGGGATTTATTTTCTCAATAAGAGAAATCTAAGTAAAAGGATTCTTTCAATAGGAGGATTCTCTAAGTAAAAGGATTCTCTCAGTAAGAGGATTCTGTTACTAAGAGGATTCTGTCAGTAAGAGGATTCTCTCAGTAGTAGTATTCTCTTAGTAAGAGGATTCTCTCAGTACGAGGACTCTCTGAGTAATAGGAATCTCTCACTAAGAGGAGTCTCTCGGTAAGACGATTCTCTCAGTAAAAGGATTCTCTCAATAAGAGGAATTCTCCAATTAGAGGAATCTCTCAGTAAGAAGCTTCTCTCAGTAGACGTATTCTCTCAGTAAGAGGATTCTCTCAGTACGAAAACTCTCAGTAATAGGAATCTCTCAGTAAGAGGATTCTCCCAGTAAGAGGATTCTCTCAGTAAAAGGATTTTCTTAATAAGAGGATTCTCTTAGTAAAGAGGATTCTCTCAGTAAAAGGATTCTCTTAATTAGAGTATTCTCTTAGTAAGAGGATTCTCTCAATAAGAGGAATCTCACTAAACAGATTTTTTTAGTAGGAGGATTCTCTCAGTAAGAGGATTCACTCGGTAAGAGGATCATGTCACTAAGAGGATTCTGTCAATAAGACGATTATCTGAGTAAGAGGATTCCCTCAATTAGAGGATTCTCTCAGTTAGAGAATTCTCTCAATTAGAGGATTCTCTCAGTAAGAGGATTTTCTCAATAAGAGGAATCTCAGTAAAAGGATTCTTTCAATGGGAGGATTCTCTAAGTAAAAGGATTCTCTCAGTAAGAGGATTCTCTCAGTAAGAGGATTCTGTTACTAAGAGGATTCTGTCAGTAAGAGGATTCTTTCAGTAGAAGTATTCTCTTAGTAAGAAGATTCTCTCAGTACGAGGACTCTCTGAGTAATAGGAATCTCTCACTAAGAGGAGTCTCTCGGTAAGACGATTCTCTCAGTAAAAGGATTCTCTCAATAAGATGATTCTTCTATTAGAGGATTCTCCCAGTAAGAGAATTCTCTCAGTAGAAGTATTCTCTCAGTAAGAGGATTCTCTCAGTACAAAAACTCTCAGGAATAGGAATCTCTCAGAAAGAGGATTCTCCCAGTAAGAGGATTCTCTCAGTAAAAGGATTTTCTTAATAAGAGGATTCTCTTAATAAGAGGAATCTCTCAGTAAAAGGATTCTCTTAATTAGAGTATTCTCTTAGTAAGAGGATTCTCTCAATAAGAGGAATCTCAGTAAAAAGATTTTTTCGGTAGGAGGATTCCCTCAGTAAAAGGATTCTCTCAGTAAGAGAATTCATTCAGTAAGAGGATTATGTCACTAAGAGGATTCTGTCAGTAAGACGATTATCTGTGTAAGAGGATTCCCTCAATTAGAGGATTCTCTCAATTAGAGGATTCTCTCAGTAGGAGGATTTTCTCAATAAGAGGAATCTCAGTAAAAGGATTCTTTCAATGGGAGGATTCTCTAAGTAAAAGGATTCTCTCAGTAAGAGGATTCTCTCAGTAAGAGGATTCTGTTACTAAGAGAATTCTGTCAGTAAGAGGATTCTTTCAGTAGAAGTATTCTATCAGTACGAGGACTCTCAATAATCAGAATCTCTCAGTAAGAGGATTCTCTCGGTAAGAGGATTCTCTCAGTAGGAGGATTCTCTCAGTAAGAGGATTCTGTCAGTAAGAGGAATTCTCGTCAGTAGAAGTATTCTCTCAGTAAGAGGATTCTCTCAGTAGAAGCATTCTCTCAGTAAGAGGATTCTCTCAGTACGAGGACTCTCTCAGTAATAGGAATCTCTCAGTAAGAGGAGTCTCTCAGTAAGAGGAATTCTCTCAGTAAAAGAATTCTCTCAATAAGAGGATTCTCCAATTAGAGGATTCTCTCAGTAAAAGGATTCTTTTAATTAGAGGCTTCTCGTTAAACAATTAGTATTTGTATTGTAACGCACAAACCAATACGTTTGGACATTTACAAGATTAAAAGTTTGAAAACTAAAAGACTAATTTCGATTTTACTAGATCTCGTCAGTTTCGGCAGCAATCAACCCCAATGAAGACAAATGTTTCAAGACATAGAAATAAATGAAGTTTGTTTATGTGGTTCCTAAATGTAGCGCCACCTATTGGTTTATGAAAGAAACTGTTGAATAGCTTCAAAAAACCTTCTGCAAGTAGAATACGACCTCCATTAGGAAGCAAACCTTTTAAAGAGTTGACCCACTGACGTTTAGCAGAAACGATCACTCTGGAAACCAAGAGACTTTTATTCTAATTCAGAAATAAATAGGTTTGAATTTGAGATAAATTCTGCTATGAAAAATATTGTCTAACAAATCTGGACTTTCTATAAATTTCGACACAATACTTCGTTTAAATTTGCTGCTTCTAATTTGGGCTTTAATTTTAAAATTTCGGGGAAAAAGTGGGAAATGCAAAAACTAAAATGTTTACCAAAATGTTATTTCAGGTCAAGCAATTAATTTAGAAAAGTGACTATTTATTAATTTATTTTCGTTTGACAGCAACGAGTTTAAGCAAACTAAACTTAGTCCTCTTGATATTGATCTTTATCATGTTCTGCCATGGCCATAGAAAAGCAATATAAAAAATTCCAAACTTTTAGGCCGTTTTTAAATGGTTGCAACTTAGGGAAAAATGATCGTAATGGAAAATAGAAAAAAGCAAATTGAAGACCCAAGCTCCTAGTTGTCAGATCTTGTATTCGACTTTTTAAAGCATCAACAGCTTTTGAAGCAGTTACAAATGAACCTCAACAACACGTTTTCCAAATTTTTTCTCTCTTTTAAAATGGTCCTCAGATATTAATAATTTTTGTCCAGTAGTCCCACCAGAAAACTCTTCTAGATAAATAAATTCCTTTTAACTTGACATGACTCCGCTTCCTGTGCCATGATTTTCCGCCGACTTATCGCCGTTCAAACAGAAAATAGTCATTTTTGAATTTGGTAATCAATCACTCGACAAATAATGATCGAATAGAAAATAAAAGCAGAGTTTTAAGAACTGCAAAGTATTCTCTATAAATTCTATAAGTTAGTACTCGTCAATTGTGCTGTTTGTTGGACTTGAAGAGTTGCAACGATGCGACATTATCACCCATTCACGAGCGGCGAATCTTTCAGAACAATTACGAGAGTTGGCAAATTTGATTCACTCGAAAATCTGAAGGAAAGACACCACCGTTACTATGTCAGAAGTAAGTAACTTCCCGGAGTTTGCTTGCAATTTTAATGTACCCCTAAAAACCACCCTTTCTTACTGTTTTTATAATTTTGAATTTTTTGGAAATTGCGATTCTATTTTTTAAGTTCAAGTTTGCACTATTATAAGACAATAAGTTAAATTAAAATTAATACACTTTTTCTTAATAATTTCGGCTGCCAAGTTGCCAAAATTGTAAATGTAGAGATTTCGAAACATGTCCACCAGAGCCCTTGACTTGTTGGGGGAAAATTGTGCCTTTGGCATAATGGGTCGATGATAGTCGGATAATTCGCCCGGAAGTCGGATAAAACCCCAGTGTTCTCTAATGGGGGAAATTCGATGAAATTAATGACGGTCCGCGCCGGACTTTTATAAAAAATGTGTACCGTCCCCAGATGGACACGTCTAGATTTTGTAGGAACACGGAGCGGCTCGAAGAAAAAAGAAAATTGGGTCAAGTTGACACATTTATTTTACCACCGGAAGCGAAACATCGTTTTCCTTTTTTCCTCCGGCTTAACTCGACTCTAAAGTAATTGTAATCGTCGCTCTTTGTTTCGAGTTTTCTAACTTTTAAGGTGATGCATCATGTCGGTGCCAACGGGGGGTTTTATGGGGACGTTTCCCAAAAATGTATACTTACCAAGTTCCACTTAACAAAATAACGCTAGAAATAATAGAGCTCGCATAGTAATTTTAGAAATTGGAACAATTCATTCAATTTTATGAAAAAACTATTGAAAAGTTACTAAACAAAACGAAGTCAAATAAAATCTAATTTCACATAAAAGTAACGCGTATTATGTAAATCCTTTTGTGATAAATAGTATATAGTCACCCCTGAACGACACCCCAACGTGCATTTTAACAATAAGCTCGGGCAAAAAAGCTAATCTATTTAAAATCTACGCGCATAACAAAAACATTGAGCCCAAACATCCAGCTGACATTAATTCCACGAGTTCTCTAATTTTCATCCCCTTTTCGCTGTGTAAATAAGGGCAAAGTGGGGTAGTTGTAACGCTCCGAATACTTTGTTTCCACATACCGTCATGATTAACCCAATGTGTACCCTCGCCTTTCGAAAGATTCCCTAATTAAAAATTACGTCAGTGAATGTTCGCTGACACAGAAATGGACGTTGAATACCTCAAGATAATAAATCAACTGCCAATAAATCGAGCAGCGGGAGGTTTATTAAACTCCTGAATAAACAAGATAGAAATTGCTGTAACTCAATTTAGATGAACTGGGTAAGTTGTCGGGGCCGGATGCTGAACGGAATCCATCGCCTTTGATTATTTTAAATTCTTTGGCTTGTCTCAGATGCCTTCTTGTTGCTTTTGTATCATGAACTCCTCGAGTATATTTATATTCCAAGTTTATATACAATGACGATGGTAATATCGATTACGCAATAACTTGACTAATAAAATAGTTATAAATTAACGCTTCATGAAGATTGAACTCAAAAAAATTAATATGTTGCGTAGTAAGTCATTTTGAGTTAGTTTTAATAGCTTTTTTTATTTAGATAGGTGATATATACTAATAAATAGGGTCTAAGTTACCGATTAATATGACTAAAACGCTGTTTATCTAGCTTATCTGACCGATTCGCTCAATAAAACTCTCAAAAGCGACCTTTTAGTTCGACCTGCCGTTGCCGTCTACCGTGCACCGATGTCCCTTCAGAGGAGATAGCTCCTTAAATTTTTGCGTGATATGACTCGCTGGGGGATCAATTCGATTAATCAGACCCACCCAGGACGTATAAAAATTGTAAAGATGAAAATCGTTGTTGTCTTTACTCACGAATAATAATTATAACAATAACGTTAATCACTTTACACATAAGTGACCTAACCACCAAGAACTAACACCATAATTAGAATTTTGAGATGACAAAATATGTAAATATGATATATGCTTCGACCAACAGAACTGAGCCCTATTAAAGGTCGGAATCCAATGAGCTATTCATTCTCCCTGAACGGCTTGGGTCGGAAATCGATACTTGTAACGTCCCCACAACTTCCAAGACAAATATTTGTTTACATAACCGACAGCGACCACTCTAGAGATACCATACAGCAGACCACGACATATTTACCGACTACTTTGAGCAACGTATGCACTCAAAAATGTCAACCGACAATATCTCGTGAGACACACCGCTCTTTGGACCTTTGTTCGATGAAGGACAATACGGTAGGGCATGAAAATCACGAGACAATAACCGAGATGGTGTTATTTGTTCCTCCTATCCATTTAACACACAATGACTCGGTCGGGTACGTTCTGCTTAGTTAAAAAACTTCTCATTCAGCGCCACTGGATCGAACACAATAAGATGAGAACGTCGGTTGGGTAATAAGTAATAATCTGAGATCGGGCGGCGTTTCTTTCTAATATCAATTATTACCGACGATGGAACTAATTCCATCCTTTTGTTGGGGAATTTCGATTCGATAAAAAAGCTGATGTTATGGTGGGCATCGTAACTAGGAAAAGAATTAGCGTCAAGTTGTGATGAATTGAGCGAAAAACGACAAAAAGTATCCGCGGAACTTAAACCGTATTAAATTATCTAGTTCTCCAGATTCTGTAGTGACGAGAGCGTTGGAATTACTGAAGAATTTTGACAATGGGGACTGATTTTCCAAATATTGAATTTTGTTGGAAATTGAAATATAGACGCTAATTCTCTCAGTAAAAGGATTCTCTCAGCAAGAGGATTCTCTCAGTAAGAGAATTCTCTCAGTCAGAGAATTCTCTCAGTAAGAGAATTCTGTCACTGAGAGGATTCTGTCAGTATAAGGATTCTCTCAGTAAGAGGATTCCCTCAATCAGAGATTTCTCAGTAAGAGGATTCTCTCAGTAAGAGAATTCTGTCAGTAAGAGTATTCTCTCAGTAAGGGGATTCCCTCAGTTAGAGGGTTCTACCAGTAAGAGGATTCTCTCAATAAGAGAAATCTCAGTAAAAAGATTCTTTCAATAGAAGGACTCTCTCAGAAAGAGGATTCACTCAGTAAGAGGATTCACTCAGTAAAAGGATAATGTCACTAAGAGGATTCTGTCAGTAAGTGGATTATCTCAGTAAGAGGATTCCCTCAATTAGAGGATTCAATCAGTAAAAGGATTCCCTCAGTAAGAGGATTCTGACTGTAAAAGGATTCTCTCAATAAGAGGTTTCTCCCAATTAGAGTATTCTCTCAGTAAGAGGATTCTCCTAATAAGAGAAATCTCAGTAAAAGTATTCTTTCAGTAGGAGGATTCTCTCAGTAAAAGGATTCTCTAAGTTAGAGGATTCTCTCAATAAGAGGATTCTGTCAGTAAGAGGACTCTCTCAGTTAGAGAATTCTCTTAATTAGAAGATTCTCTCAGTAAGAGCATTCTCTCAGTAAAAGTATTCTCTTAGTAAGAGGATTCTGTCAGTACAAGGATCTTGTCAATAAGAAGAATCTCAATAAAAAGATTCTTTCATTAGAAGGATTCTCTCAGTAAAAGGATTCTCTCAGTAGGAGGATTCTCTCAGTAAGAGGATTATCTCAGTAAGAGAATTCCCTCAATTAGAGGATTCAATCAGTAAGAGGATTCTCTCAGTAAGAGGATTCTCTCAGTAATCGGATTCTCTCAATAAGAGGTTTCTCCCAATTAGAGGATTCTCTTAATAAGATAAACCTCAGTAAAAGGATTCTTTTAGTAGGAGGATTCTTTCAGTAAAAGGATTCTCTCAGTAAGAGGATTCTCTCAGTAAGAGGATTCTCTCAGTAAGAGGATTATCTCAGTAAGAAGATTCCCTCAATTAAAGGATTCTCTTAGTAAAAGGATTCCCTTAATAAGAGAAACCTCTGTAAAAGGAATCTTTCAGTAGGAGGATTCTCTCAGTAAAAGGATTCTCTCAGTAAGAGGATTCTCTTAGTAAGAGGATTCTGTCAGTAAGAGGATTCTGTCAGTAAGAGGATTCTCTCAGTAAGGGGATTCCCTCAATTAGAAGATTCTCTCAGTAAGAGGATTCTTTCAGTAAAAGTATTTTCTCAGTAAGAGGATTGTCAATACAAGGATTCTCTTAGTAATAGGAATCTCTCACTAAGAGGATGCTCTCAGTAAGAGGATTCTCTCAGTAAAAGGATTCTCTCAATAAGAGACTTCTTCCAATTAGAGGATTCTCTCAGTAAGAGGATTCTCTTAATAGGAGGAATCCCAGTAAAAGGTTTCTTTCAGTAGGAGGATTCTCTCAGTAAAAGGATTCTCTTAGTAAGATAATTCTCTCAGTAAGAGGATTCTGTCAGTAAGAGGATTCTCTCAGCAAGAAGATTCCCTCAGTTAGAGGATTCTCTCAGTAAGAGGATTCTCCCAGTAAGATAATTATTCTAATTAGAGAATTCCCTCAGTAAGAGGATTCTCTCAGTAAAAGTATTCTTTTAGTAAGAGGATTCTCTCAGTACAAGGATTCTCTCAGTAATAAGAATCTCTCAGTAAGAGGATTCTCTCAGTAAGAAAATTCTCTCAGTAAAAGGATTCTCTCAATAAGAGTATTTTTCCAATTAGAGGATTTCTCTCAGTAAGAGGATTCTCTCAATAAGAGGAACCTTAGTAAAAGAATTCTTTCAGTAGAAGAATTCTCTCAGTAAAAGGATTCTTTCAGTAAGAGGATTCTCTAAGTAAAAGGATTCTTTCAGTAAGAGGATTCTCTCAGTAAGAGGATTTACTTAGGAACGCGATTATCTTTGTGCTGGGATTTCCTCAAAAGCAAAATCGAGAGAAAGGTATTTTTGAAGAATTTTAAGGTTGGTCCCTAATTTACCGAGTCATAATATGCCGTTGATTCTCTCAGTAACAAGGTTATCTTAGTCTCGAAAATTCTCTTAATTAGAGGATTCTCTTAGCAAGAGGATTCTCTCAATAAGAGAAATCTCAGTAAAAAGATTCTTTCAGTAGAAAGATTCTCTCAGTAAAAGGATTCTCTCAGTAAGAGGATTCTCTCAGTAAGAGTATTATCTCAGTAAGAGAATTCCCTCAATTAGAGGATTCAATCAGTAAGAGGATTATCTCAGTAAAAGGATTCTCTCAGTAAAAGGATTCTCTCAGTAAAAGAATTCTCTCAATAAGAGGTTTCTCTCAATTAGAGGATTCTCTCAGTAAGAGGATTCTCCTAATAAGAGAAACCTCAGTAAAAGGATTCCTTTAGTAGGAGGATCTCTCAGTAAAAGAATTCTCTCAGTAAGAAGATTCTCTCAGTAAGAGGATTCTGTCAGTAAGAGGATTATCTCAGTAAGAGGATTCCCTCAATTAAAGGATTCAATCAGTAGAGGATTCTCTCAGTAAGAATATTCTCTTAGTAGAAGGATTCTCTCAATAAGAGGTTTCTTCCAACAAGAGGATTCTCTCAGTAAGAGGATTCCCTTAATAAGAGAAACCTCTGTAAAAGGATTCTTTCAGTAGAAGGATTCTCTTAGCAAAAGGATTCTCTCAGTAAGAGGATTCTCTCAGTAAGAGGAGTCTGTCAGTAAGAGGATTCTCTGAGCAAAGGAATTCCCTCAATTAGAAGATTCTTCCAGTAAGAGGATTCTCTCAGTAAAAGTACTTTCTCAGTAAGAGTATTCTGTCAATACAAGGATTCTCTCAGTAATAGGAATCTCTCACTAAGAGGATGCTCTCAGTAAGAGGATTCGTTCAGTAAATTGTCTCAATAAGAGGTTTCTCCCGATTAGAGGATTCTCTCAGTAAGAGGATTCTCTTAATAAGAGGAACTTCAGTAAAAAGATTCTTACAGTAGGAGGATTCTCTTAGTAAAAGGATTCTCTCAATAAAAGGATTTTCTCAGTAAAAGGATTCTCTCAGTAAGAGATTCTGTCAGTAAGAGGATTCTCTCAGTAATAGGAATCTCTCATAGAGGATCTCTCAGTGAGAGGATTCTCTCCAGTAAAAGGATTCTCTCATAAGAGTATTCTCTCAGTAGAGGATTCTCCAGTAAAAGGATTCTCTCAGTAAGAGGATTCTCAGTAAGAGGATTCCTCTCTAGAAAGGATTCTTCAGTAAATAGGATTCTTCTAATAAGGACCTCTAGTAAAGAGGATTCTCTCTCAAAGTAGGAGGATTCTCTCAGTAAGAGGATTCTTCTCATAAGAGGATTCTCAGTAAAAGGATTCTTCAGTAAAAGGATTCTCTCAGTAAGAGGATTCTCTAGTAAGAAGATTCCTCAGTAAGAGGATTCTCTCAGTAAAAGGATTCTCTCAGTAAGAGAGGATTCTCTAATAAGAGAATTCCTCAGTAAAGGATTCTTCAGTAAGTTTCTAGTAGGAGGATTCTCTCAGCAAAAAGGATTCTCTCAGTAAAAGGATTCTCTCAGTAAAAGGATTCTCTCAGTAAGAGGATTCTGTCAGTAAGAGGATTCTCTCAGTAAGAGGATTCTCTCAGTAAGGGGATTCCCTTAGTTATAGGATTCTCACAGTAAGAGGATTCTCTCAGTAAGAGGATTCTCTCAGTAAGAGAATTCTCTTAATTAGAGAATTCCCTCAGTAAGAGGATTCTCTAAGTAAAAGTATTCTCTCAGTAAGAGGATTCTCTCAGTACGAGGATTCTCTCAGTAATACGAATCTCTCAGTAAGAGGATTCTCTCAATAAGAGTATTCTCCCAATTAGAGGATTCTCTCAGTAAGAGGATTCTCTCAATAAGAGGAACCTTAGTAAAAGAATTTTCTCAGTAGGAGGATTCTCTCAGTAAAAGGATTATTTCAGTAAGAGGATTCTCTCAATAAGAGGAACCTTAGTAAAAGAATTCTCTCAGTAGGAGGATTCTCTCAGTAAAAGGATTATTTCAGTAAGAGGATTCTCTCAGTAAAAGGATTATTTCAGTAAGAGGATTTTCTCAGTGAGAGGATTTACTCAAGAACGAGATTATCTTTGTGCTGGGATTTCCTCAAAAGCAAAATCGAGAGAAAGGTATTTTTGAAGAATTTAAGGGTTGGTTCCTAATTTACCGAGTCATAATATGCCGTTAATTCTCTCAGTAACAAGGTTGTCTTAGTCTCGATCTTAATATTTTGCCAGTGACAAGATCGTTGGTAGTAGAAAAATTTATGAATTTTGATTCGCTAATTACTGGAGTTTCTGGGGAATTTAAACCCTACTTGTTAATCTTCTAGCCAGGAAATTCTCTCAGAAATTAGATAATCTCATTAGCGAGATTCTATCAATGATGAAATTCTCTTAAAGGGCAAAATTGTCGATATTCTTGAAAAATGTAATGAACTTTAAGAGCCTGCTTTGGGGGAAGTTAATAACTTGAGACATATTCGTTGATCCTGTCAGCAAAATTCTCTCAGTCTCGCGATTCTTTCAGTAATGAGATCGTTGGTATTCTTGGAGAACTCCAAGAGCAGCGGTAGATTTGCTAAGTGTTGGGGAAATCAAACCACATTCGCTAATTATCTTAACAAGAGAATCCTTTCGTCGAGAGAATCTTCGCTCAGAAACGAGGTTCTTTTGTGTCGGTTTATCTCAGTGACGTGATTCTCCAAGAAGCAAAACCGGCATTTCAAGGGAATTCGAAGGTCGGTTGCTAATTTAACAAGTCATAAAATTTCTTAAGAATATACAGTTTATTCGCTAAGTTTCTCGGTAGTACGATTCTTTCAGAATCAAGTTCTCTCAAGATGAAGTTCTTTCAGTATCAAGTTGTCTCAGTATCAAGTTCTCTCAGTATTAAGATTCTCTCAGTATCAAGAATCTCCCAGTGATGATTTCGTTGATATTCCTGGAAAATTCAAAGGAAGGTCGCCCTTTTACCAAATTCATGATATTTCTCAAGTATTTAAGGCGTTTATTTACGGAGTCTCCCAGTAACTAGGTTTTCTTAGTCTTGGAATTCTCCCAGTGACAAAATCAAGCCACATTCGCTAATTATCTTATCAAGAGGATCCTTTTGTTGAGAGAATCTTCTCTCAGAAACTAGGTTCTTTTGTGTCGATTTATCTCAGTGACGTGATTCTCCAAGAAGCAAAACCGGTATTTCAAGGGAATTCGAAGGTCGGTTGCTGATTTAAAAAGTCATGTAATTTCTTGAGAATATACAGCTTATTCGCTGGGTTTCTCGGTAGTACGATTCTCTCAGTATTAAGTTCTCTCAATATGAAGTTCTTTCAATATCAAGTTCTCTCAGTATCAAGTTCTCTCAGTATCAAGTTCTCTCAGTATTAATATCGCTCAGTATCAAGAATCTCCCAGTGATGATTTCGTTGGTATTCCTGGAAAATTCAAAGGAAGGTCGTCCTTTTACCAAATTCATGATATTTCTTAATTCTTTAAAGCGTTTATTTACGAAGTCTCCCAGTAACTAGGTTTTCTCAGTCTTGGAATTCTCCCAGTTACAAGATTGTTGATAGAACTGGAGAGTTAAAAAACGATAATTGATTTGTCAAGAATTGGAAATTTTGAGAAATTAAATCATATTTGCCAATTCTCTCAGTAAAAAGATTCCCTCAGCAACGAAATTCTTTCTGTATCAAAATGCCCTCAGTAACTTGATTCTCGCAGAAGAGAAATCGTTGGCATTCTTAGAGAATTTATAGCTTGGTCGCTGGTTTATCAAGTCATGGCACCTTTTGAGAACTTAAAGCTTATTCGTTGATTCTCCCAGTAAAAAGATTCTCTCAGTCTCAAGATTATTTTGGTTACTAGATCATTGATCTGGTTGGAAAATTTAAAGGACGGCCGCTAATTTACCAAATTAATGATATCTCTTTAGTATTTAAAGTGTAGATCTGCTGAGTCTCCCAGTAACGAGGTTTTTTCAGTCTCGGGATTTCCCCAGTGACGAGATCGTTGATATTCTTAGAGAATTTCAGCAGGAGCAGCAGTAGCTTTGCTAAGGGTTGGGAAAATCAAAGCATATTTGCTCAATATCTCAACAAGAAGATTCTCTCAGAAACGAGATTGTCATCAACCTTACGGTCTCAGGATTTACTCAGTGACAAGATCGTTGGTATTCTAAGAGAATTTCACAAGCAGCAGTAGCTGTGCTAAGTGTTGGTAAAATCAAAGCATATTCGCTAAATATCTTAACTAGAGGATTCTCTCAGAAACGAGATTGTCATCAATCTCAGCATTTATTCAGTGATGAGATCGTTGATATTCTTAGAGAATTTCAGCAGGAGCAGCAGTAGCTTTGCTAAGAGTTGGGAAAATCATATTTGCTCAATATCTCAACAAGAAGATTCTCTCAGAAACGAGATTGTCATCAATCTTACGGTCTCAGGATTTACTCAGTGACAACATCGTTGGTATTCTAAGAGAATTTCACGAGCAGCAGTAGCTGTGCTAAGTGTTGGTAAAATCAAAGCATATTCGCTAAATATCTCAACTAGAGGATTCTCTCAGAAACGAGATTGTCATCAATCTCAGCATTTACTCAGTGACGAGATCGTTGGTATTCTTAGAGAAATTCACCAGCAACGGTAGCTTTGCTAAGTGTTGGTAAAATCAAAGCATATTCGCTAAATATCTCAACAAGAGGATTCTCAGAAACGAGATTCTTTTATGTGAGTTTCTCTCAGCGATATGATTCTTCCAGAAGCAAAATCGACATTTCTAGAGAATTAGAAGGTCAGTTGCTGATTTACCAATTCATGACATTTCTTGGAAACAGAAAGCTTATTTGCTGATTTTCTCAGTTTCTCTTAGTGTCAAGTTCTCTAAGTATCAAGTTCTTTCAGTATCAAGTCCTCTCAGTATCATAATTCTCTCAGTGAAGATTTCGTTGGCATTCCTAGAGAATTTAAAGGATGGTCGCCTTCTTAACCAATTCATGATATTTCTTAGATATTTAAAGCGTATATTTGCTGAGTCTCTCAGTAACTAGGTTCTCTCAGTCATGGGATTCTCCCAGTGACGATATCGTTGGTAGTATTAAAGAATTTCCAAAACGGTAATCGATTTGTCAAGTGTTGAAAATTGGAGCATATTGGCCAGTTCTCTCAGTAAGGAGATTCCCTCAGAAACGAAATGCTCTCTGTATCGAAATCTCCTCACTAGCGTGATTCTCGCAGAAGAGAAATCGTTGGCATTTTTAGAGGATTTAAAGGTCACTGGTCTATCTAGTCATCGCACCTTTTTGAGAATTTAAAGCCTATTCGCTGATTCTCTCAGTAAAGGGATTTTCTCAGTCTCAAGATTATCGAGAGATCGTGGATCTGCTTGGAGAATTAAAAAAAAAAGGTCGCTATTTTACCAAATTAATGATATTTTTATAGTATTTAAAGAGTTATCGCGGCCGCTTTCCCCTTATCAGATCTTTCTAGAAACTTTTCTTATTCACTAAATTCTACAATTTACATTTCGTTACAATATATTGAGTGTCCCAGTAATTAAATTTTCGCAGTCTCGGGATTCGCCCAGTGACAAAATCATTGATATTCTTGGGGAATTTTAAGGGCAATGGTATATTTGTTAAGTGTTACGAAAATCAAAGCTTATTGTCTAATTATGTTAACAATGGGATTCTCTCAGATACCAGATTTTATTATGTTGGATTTCTCTCAGTGACGTGATTCTCGAAGAAGCAAAATCGTTGGTATTTTTACAGAATTCGAAGGTCGGCTGCTAATTTGACAATTAATGACATTTCTTAAGAACATAAAGCTTATTCGCCATTTTTATCATTAGTGTGGTTCTCTCAGTGTCAAGTTCTTTTAGAATCAAGTTCTCTCAGTATTAAGATTCTCTCGATGGAGATTTCGTTGGCACTCCTGAAGAATTTGAAGAACGGTTTCCCTTTCACCAACTTTTTGATACTTCTTAAATATTTAAAGCATATATTTACTGAGTATGGTTCTCTCAATATCAAGTTCTCTCAGTATCAAGATTCTCTCAGTGAAAATTTCGTTGGCACTCCTGAATAATTAAAGAACAGTCGCCCATTCACCAAATTTTTGATACTTCTTAATCATTGAAATCATATATTTACTGAGTATGGTTCCCTCAGCATCAAGTTCTCTTAATATCAAGATTCTCTCAGTGAAAATTTCGTTGGCACTCCTGAAGAATTTAAAGAACAGTCTCCCATTCACCAAATGTTTGATACTTCTCAAATATTTAAATCATATATTTACTGAGTATGGTTCTCTCAGTATCAAGTTCTCTCAGTATCAAGTTCTCTCAGTATCAAGATTCTCTCAGTGAAAATTTCGTTGGCATTCCTGAAGAATTTAAAGAACAGTCGCCCATTGACCAAATTTCTGATACTTCTTAAATATTTAAAGCATATATTTACTGAGTATGGTTCTCTTAGTATCAAGTTCTCTCAGTATCAAGATTCTCTCAGTAAAAATTTCGTTGGCACTCCTGAAGGATTTAAAGAACAGTCGCCCATTCACCAAATTTTTGACACTTCTTAAATATTTGAATCATATATTTATTGAGTATCGTTCTCTCAATATCAAGTTCTCTCAGTATCAAGATTCTCTCAGTATCAAGATTCTCTCAGTAAAAATTTCGTTGGCATTCCTGAAGAATTTAAATCACCAAATTTTTGATACTTCTTAAGTATTTAAAGCATATATTTAGTGAGTCTCCGAGTAACTAGATTTTCTGAGTCTTGGGATTCTCCCAGTGACAGTATCATTGGTAGTATTGAACAATTTTGTAAAAAAAGTGATTGATTTGTTTAATGTTGGAAATTCTGGGAAATCAAAGCGTATGTGCTAATTCTCTCAGTAAGGAGATTTCCCCAGAAACAAAATTATCTCTGTATAGGAATTCTCTCAGTGGCGTGATAATCATAGAAGAGGAAACGTTGGCATTATTGGAAAACATAAAGGTTGGTCACCGGTTTATCAAGTCATGGTATTTTTTGAGAATTTAAAACTTATTCGGTGATTCTCCCAGTAAAGAGATTCTCTCAGTTTCAAGATTATTTTAGTCTTGAGAACGTTGAGCTGCTTGGAGAATTTAAGAGACGATTGGTGATTTATCAATTCATCATATTTCTTAGGGTCAGAGATTTATTAAATAGATTTAAAAATTATTTTTCCTGAGTCTCCCCGTGAAGCCTCGGGGTTCTCTCGTGACGAGATCGTTGCTACTCTGAGACAATTTTAAGAACGACGATTGGTATCCCCAATGTTGGAAATTCTAGTAAATTAAAACATATTCGCTATTTCCTTCAATGATGAGATTTTCTCAGTGACGAGATCGTTGGTATTCAATGGGAACTGAAGTAGCTACATTTGGGTAAACCCTGGGGAAGCTTTCTAGTGTTCAAGAATGAGAAAATGTCACCAATCTTACGGTTTCACTGAGGACATATCTCTTTCTACTCTTCTTCATTATTAACTGCACTAATCCAGACGTGTTTTCCGTGGATGCTCCCACGCAGTAACATTCATAAAAATAACAAGCTGAAGATGATATCTTTGAGCCCTACCAATTGTTATAAATTACAAAGTTGGAGCACAATGAAGATGAGAAAGTTCGTCATTTGTGTAATATCAGATAAAATGGGTTTTATTGCGTAAGCTCCCTCGTTATCTCAATACCAACTTATCAGTTGATGCGTTCTATTAATTAGGTCAGAATTCCAAAAAAAAAGTCTTCGGCTTTGACCGTGAAACAATCGCCGGAGATATCTCTCGCAGGAAGCATGAATTCTCCATTATAGATTTCCTTTGTGTTAAGGATCTCGCCGCTGATGCCTTGTTATGGCATCGACTTTAACCGCTAAGTTGTTCTGAGGCGATCCTATTTGCCCGCCCGAGTATGTCATTACTCTATAATAACCATGAATATAAATGTGTGCCCCTCTCGTACAAAAAAAGGGCCGTGTAATGCCATAGCACTCACATTTATGTCTATCTGACGAGAAAATGGATTTTAAACACCCTCCGTATTCTCAAGCTAATGATACCCTGACACGTAGTACCGATAATTGGCTTTCGTAACCCTTAATTTTCCTTATGCTCGTTTCGTTCGTTACAGACAACGAAACTACAAAAGGTAGTCATTTAAACTCACCCGAAAATCATAAACATGGTGGTTGTGATATCGACCCGAGTCGTCGTCGTAGTTTACGAACTTTATCAGTCATCTAGAAACTCTCATATATAAAGGGGAATCTAATAAAAGTTTTTTTGCCTCTTTAGAAATCGGGTTCGCGTCAGACCTCCATTTTTTCCGCTGCAAAACCCATAAAAATAAGACGGTATGTGTTTTATTACTTCCACGTAACGACCTCTACATCGAATTTAACGAGAATAGAATGAATTAATAAGAAAAAGGGTGGTCGAGGGCCGGGGAGCCATTTGTGCGAAAGCTGCTTTTAATGTCGAGCTAATTTTCGGCCCCGAAGACTTTAAAAGGTTCGACTTTAGTACTCGGGTAGTATATTATGATACAATGTACGATGCATATGAAGGGAATGGTGTGGGCAAATGCGAGACATCGCATGTCTACACATCATAAATGACGGGTACAAGACGCGAGACATATGATTTACACACCTCGTCCTAATTTGGAAGGAAACAAGTATGTTATCTAAACATATTTACTACGGTGTCAAGAGATAGAAGAATACTACTTGTGTAAATAACATCAACGGATGTTGAGCGTTGGTCGTTCTCACAAAGAAAAAGCTTGTTCGTGTTATAATCCTGATGGCTCGCGTTAAATCTTAACGACAGTTTCTCACATTGAAACAATGGACAATACGCCGCGAGTTGATAACCATTTTTTACGTAAACAATTTAACACCTTCTGGAATTTGAATCGTAGAGGTTAGGACAAATAATATAGAAACCACATCTACAGGGATTTGAGGGAGCGTCTTTAAGAAATATGGACAATGAAATCCCCATCCTAGTGAATTGTAGCTTTGTGGCCGTTTGCGAGGTGGGAAAGTCTTTTTATAATTTTTTATGGTACACTTAAGAATTATCCACAACTTTGGTGATTATTATTAACGATGCTCCCGCATCTCTATGGAGCCGCACACCATCAAAGGTAGGGACAATTGATTATAACGCAGTCATCCGTGAGAGTGACGATCGTTATCCCGATAGTTTTAGGCTTCCAGTGCGCTTCTAGAGCTCTTCTAATGGGGCTCTGTAGCGCCAGTATTTCTGTTTTAGAGGTTAGTCTTATTTTTCCATGCACGTGAATCCTTAGCAGCGAAATGATAACTATGTTTACTCAAACACTTTGTGGCATTTAAATCGTAGAGCAAATTGTAGGGATGTACAAATCACATCTACAGAGATTTAATGAAGAGTTTCTTACTCTACAAGACGTCTTCAAGAAATATGGACAAAGAAATTTCAATTCTACCGAATTACTGCTCGAGTAGGAAAGTCTTCTTTTTAGTATTTACGTTTTGGTACACTCAAGGATGATCCATGAAATTGAGGATTGTTATGAACGATGATCCCGCTATGAAGCCGCACACCATCAAGTATGGACACTTGCCTTCATCCGTTAAACTGACGATCGTTCTCTCGATATTTTCAGGCTTCTAGTGCGCTTCTAGAGCTCTCCTACTAACGTCTGTATTTCTATTTTTAAACTTGTCTTATTTTTCTGTGCACATGGAATTCTATTTAGAGATCCCGAGCTTTCCTAACATGAAGTTTTGGTGTTCCCGCTGGAGGATAGTTTCGGAGAAGTCACGTTGCCATCCACGTTCGCCTAGGATAAAGTAACACCTTCATGCAGATGAAATTGTGTTCAGGGACCAAGCGTAAGTAATGCAGCGGCGAATTTATTACCAACCATTCGCGAGCGACAAATTGCGACAATTACGAGTATTGACAGATTGAATCTCTTGGGATTACGCCCGAAACTGACAAGAACGTTCCACTGTTTCCATGTCAATTTGGCTACCTTTCCGTTGTTTTTAAATATCGTAATCCAATGAGGGACGTCGCAAAGACGCAGAGAATATCCAAACATTTTTACTGCGTACATTTTCAAAGATTAGCAGGGAGGCACTTCTTCTCTTGGCATATTTTAATCAAGTTTATCCCGTTATCTTGACAGGTTTAGGCGTCTAGTGCGCTTCTAGAGCTCTTCTACTGAGGCTCTGTAGCGCCAGTATTTTTATTTCAGAATTTGTCTTATTTTTCCGTGCACGTGAATTTCTAGCTGCGAAATGATAACTATTTTTTACGGAAACACTTTCCCGCATTTGAATCGTAGAGTTACAGCAAATTGTAAGGATGTAGAAATCACATCTACAGAGATCTAAGGAAAAGTTTGTTACTCTATAAAACGTCTTCAAGAAATATGGACAAAGAAATTCCAATTCTACCGAATTACTGCTCAAGTAGGAAAGTCTTCTTTTTAGTATTTTCATTTTGGTACACTCAAGGATGATCCATATAATTGAGGATTGTTATGAACGATGATCCCGCTATGGAGCCGCACACCATCAAGTATGAACACTTGTCTTCATCCGTTAGACTGACGATCGTCCTCTCGATATTTTCAGGCTTCTAGTGCGCTTCTAGAGCTCTCCTACTAACGTCTGTATTTCTATTTTTAAACTTGTCTTATTTTTCTGTGCACATGGAATTCTATTTAGAGATCTCGAGCTTTCCTAACATGAAGTTTTGGTGTTCCCGCTGGAGAATAAGTTTGGGAGAAGTCACGTTGCCATCCACGTTCGCCTAGGATAAAGTTACACCTTCATGCAGATGAAATTGTGTTCGGGGACCAAGCGTAAGTAATGCAGCGGCGCATTTATTACCAACCGTTCGCGAGCGACAAATTGCGACAATTACGAGTATTGACAGATTGAATCTCTTGGGATTACGCCCGAAACTGACAAGAACGTTCCACTGTTTCCATGTCAATTTGGCTACCTTTCCGTTGTTTTTAAATATCGTAATCCAATGAGGGACGTCGCAAAGACGCAGAGAATATCCAAACATTTTTACTGCGTATATTTTCAAAGATTAGCAGGGAGACACTTCTTCTCTTGGCATATTTTAATCAAGTTTATTCCGTTATCTTGACAGTTTTAGGGGTCTAGTGCGCTTCTAGAGCTCTTCTACTGAGGCTCTGTAGCGCCAGTATTTCTGTTTTAGGATTCGTCTTATTTTTCCATGCACGTGAATCCTTAGCAGCGAAATGTTAACTATGTTTACGCAAACACTTTGTGACATTTAAATCGTAGAGTTACAGCAAATTGTAAGGATGTAAAAATCACATCTACAGAGATCTAAGGAAGAGTTTGTTACTCTATAAAACGTCTTCAAGAAATATGGACAAAGAAATTCCAATTCTACCGAATTACTGCTCAAGTAGGAAAGTCTTCTTTTTAGTATTTTCATTTTGGTACACTCAAGGATGATCCATATAATTGAGGATTGTTATGAACGATGATCCCGCTATGGAGCCGCACACCATCAAGTATGAACACTTGTCTTCATCCGTTAGACTGACGATCGTCCTCTCGATATTTTCAGGCTTCTAGTGCGCTTCTAGAGCTCTCCTACTAACGTCTGTATTTCTATTTTTAAACTTGTCTTATTTTTCTGTGCACATGGAATTCTATTTAGAGATCTCGAGCTTTCCTAACATGAAGTTTTGGTGTTCCCGCAGGAGGATAAGTTTCGGAGAAGTCACGTTGCCATCCACGTTCGTCTAGAATAAAGTAACACCTTTATTCTGCGCCTTTTCCTTTCCTGCCTTCGGCAGATTCAGATGGTAGACGGCTTGTCTAAAGATACTCTAGATCAGTCTTCCTATTTTCTTTTTCTGTCTTTGGCAGCTTTATATGGTAGAGATAACGATTTGTCTAAAGATGCACTAGATCAATCAGGATTTGTTATTCCCATATTCCTTCTGCTGCCTTCGGCAGCTAATATTTCTAGGTACAGATAAAACAAAGTGTATCAAAATGACTCCAGATTAGTCAAAGCTTCATTCTCAATTTGTATTCTTCGTCTTTGCATTTTCTGCCTTCTGCAGCTTCAGATGGTAGAGACGACGAATTGTCTAAAGATACTTTAGATCAGACGGGATTTGTTCTTCCAATTTTCCTCTCAAAGTTTGAATTTTGACTAATTAATTTGCTTTCTTCGACAGCTTACTATCTACGTGATAGAGTTGTTCCTCATCAGTCAAATTTTATTCTTCGCCTTTTCCTTTTCTGCCTTCGGCAGCTTCAGATGGTAGAGACGACGACTTGTCTACAGATATTCTAGATTGCTCATCTTCCTATTTTCTTTTGCTGCCTTCGGCAGCTAATACTTCTGGATACAGGTGAAGCGATGTGTTCCAAATTGACTCCAGATTGGTCAAAGTTTCATTCTTTGCCTTCTGCTTTGCTTTCTTTGGCAGCTTATTATCTATGTGATAGAGAAGTTAATTTGTTGTCCCTTATCAATCAAATTGTATTCTTTGTCTTTTCTTTTTCTGCCTTCGGCAGCTTCACATGGTAGAAATGACGGTTTGTCTAAAGATACACTAGATCAGACAGGATTTGTTCTTCCTATATTTTTTCTGCTGCCTTCGGCAGCTAATATTTCTAGGTACTGATAAGGCGATGTGTATCAAAATGACTCCAGATTAGATAATAAGCCTTGTATCTCAGCAGAGAGAGAAAATGTTTGCGTAATAAAGAGTTAAAAGTCAGTTACAAGTCACCCAATGGAGGTTTGCTCTCTTGGATACTTATACGACTGACTAACGGCTTTAAATTGGAAGTGTATACAACAACCGTACCATGCTGATGAGGCCAAGGAAGGCCGAAACTAGTCTATGGTTGCGGTTGTACATATTTTCAATTTTAAGCACGTTTAACTGTTTAAATACAGAACATTTAATTGGTCATTTGTCAAGACTCCAGATTAGTCAAAGCTTCATTCTGAATTTGTATTCTTCGTCTTTGCATTTTCTGCCTTCGGCAGCTTCAGGTGGTAGAGACGACGAATTGTCTAAAGACACTTTAGTTCAGACGGGATTTGTTCTTCCAATTTTCCTCTGCTGCCTTCGGCAGCTATTATTTCTAGATATAGATGAATAGATAAAACGATGTGTTTCAAATTGACTCCAGAGTGGTCAAAGCTTCATCCTTTGATTAACTGCTTTTGCTCTCTTCGTCAGCTAATCATTTACATTATGAGTTATTCCTCATCAGTCAAATTTTATGCTTTGTCTTTTCCTCTTCTGCCTTCGGCAGCTTCAAATGGTAGAGACGACGAAATTGTCTAAAGATACTCTAGATCAACCAGCATTTGTTCTTCCTATATTTCTCCTCTTTTGCCTTCGGCAGTTAATATTTCTAGATACAGATGAAGCGATGTCTTCCAAATTGACTCCACATTAGTCAAAGTTTGACTCTTTGACTAATTAATTTGATTTCTTCGACAGCTTACTATCTACATGATAGAGTTGTTCCTCATCAGTCAAATTTTATTCTTCGCTTTTTCCTTTTCTGCCTTCGACAGCTTCAGATGGTAGAGACGACGACTTGTCTAAAGATATTCTATATTGTTCATCTTCCTATTGTCTTTTGCTGCTAATATTTCTGGATACGGGTGAAGCGATGTGTTCCAAATTGACTCCAGATTGGTCAAAGCTTCATTGTTCGCCTTCTGCTTTGCTTTCTTTGGCAGCTTATTATTTATGTGATAGAGAAGTTAATTTGTTGTCCTTTATCAATCAAATTTTATTCTTCATCTTTTCCTTTTCTGCCTTCGGCAGCTTCATATGGTAGATATCACGATTTGTCTAAAGATGCACTAGATCAATCAGGATTTGTCCTTCCCATATTCCTTCTGCTGCCTTCGGCAGCTAATATTTCTAGGTACAGATGCAGCAAAGTGTATCAGAATGACTCCAGATTAGTCAAAGCTTCATGCTCAATTTGTATTCTTCGTCTTTGCATTTTCTGCCTTCGGCAGCTTCAGATGGTAGAGACCACGAATTGTCTAAAGGTACTTTAGATCAGACGGGATTTGTTCTTCCAATTTTCCTCTGCTGCCTTCGGTAGCTAATATTTCTAGATATAGATGAACAGATAAAACGATGTGCTCCAAATTGACTCCAGAGTGGTCAAAGCTTCATCCTTTGGTTAACTGCTTTGCTCTCTTCATCAGCTAATCATTTACATGATGAGTTGTTCCTCATCAGTCAAATTTTATGCTTCGTCTTCTCCTTTTCTGCCTTCGGCAGCTTCAGATAGTAGAGAGGCCAATTTGTCTGAAGGTACTCTAAATCAGTCAGGATTTGTCCTTTCTATATTCCTCTGCTGCCTTCGGCAGCTAATATTTCTAGATGCAGATGAAGCGATGTGTTCCAAATTGACTCTAGATTGGTCAAAGCTTCATTCTTTGACTTCTGCTTTGCTTTCTTCGGCAGCTTATTATTTATGTGATAGAGAAGTTAATTTGTTGTCTCTTATCATCAATCAAATTTTATTCTTCGTCTTTTCCTTTTCTGCCTTCGGCAGCTTCATATGGTAGATATAACAATTTGTCTAAAGATGTTGTTCTTCCTATAGTTCTCCTCTTTTGCCTTCGGCAGTAAATATTTTCAAATACAGATGAAGCGGTTTGTTTCAAATTGACTCCATATTAGTCAAAGTTTGACTCTTTGACTAATTGATTTGCTTTCGTCGACAGCTTACTATCAACATGATAAAGTTGTTCCTCATCAGTCAAATTTTATTCTTTGCCTTTTCCTTTTCTGCCTTCGGCAGCTTCAGATGGTAGAGGCGACGAATTGTCTAAAGATACTTTAGATCAGACGGGATTTGTTCTTCCAATTTTCCTCTGCTGCCTTCGGCAGCTAATAATTCTAGATATAGATGAATAGATAAAACGATGTGTTTCAAATTGACTCCAGAATGGTCAAAGCTTCATCCTTTGATTAACTGCTTTGCTCTCTTCGTCAGCTAATCATTTACATGATGAATTGGTTCTCATCAGTCAAATTTTATTCTTCGCCTTTTCCTTTTCTGCCTTCGGCAGCTTCAGATGGTAGAGACGACGACTTGTCTAAAGATATTCTAGATCAGTCTTCCTATTTTTTTTTGCTGCCTTCGGCAGCTAATATTCCTAGATACAAGTAAAGTGATGTCTTCCAAATTGGCTCCAGATTGGTCAAAGCTTCATACATTGACTTCTGCTTTGCTTTCTTCGGCAGCTTATTATTTATGTGACAGAGAAGTTAATTTGTTGTTCCTTATCATCAATCAAATTTTATTCTTCGTCTTTTCCTTTTCTGCCTTCGGCAGCTTCATATGGTAGATATAACAATTTGTCTAAAGATGCACTAAATCAGTCAGGATTTGTTCTTCCTATATTCCTTCTGCTGCCTTCGGCAGCTTATATTTCTAGGTACTGATAAGGCAATGTGTATCAAAATGACTCCAGATTAACCAACGCCTCATTCTGAATTTGTATTCTTCGGCTTTGCATTTTCTGCCTTCGGCAGCTTCAGATGGTAGAGGCGACGAATTGTCTAAAGATACTTTAAATCAGGCGGGATTTGTTCTTCCAATTTTCCTCTGCTGCCTTCGGCAGCTAATAATTCTAGATATAGATGAATAGATAAAACGATGTGTTTCAAATTGACTCCAGAATGGTCAAAGCTTCATTCTCAATTTGTATTCTTCGTCTTTGCATTTTCTGCTTCGGCAGCTTCATATGGTAGATATAACAATTTGTCTAAAGATGCACTAGATCAGTCAGGATTTGTTCTTCCAATTTTCCTCTGCTGCCTTCGGCAGCTTCAAATGGTAGAGACGACAAATTGTCTAAAGATACTTTAGATCAGACGGGATTTGTTCTTCCAATTTTCCTCTGCTGCCTTCGGCAGCTTCAGATGATAGTGACGACGATTTGTCTAAGGATATTCTAGATCAGCCTTCCTATTTTCTTTTACTGCCTTCGGCAGCTTCAGATGGTAGTAACGACGACTTTTTTAAGGATACTCTAGATCAGTTTTCCCATTTTCTTTTACTGCCTTCGGCAGCTAATATTTCTGAATACGGGTGAAGCGATGTGTTCCAAATTGACTCCAGATTGGTCAAAGCTTCATTCTGAATTTGTATTCTTCGTCTTTGCATTTTCTGCCTTCGGCAGCTAATATTTCTAGGTACAGATAAAACAAAGTGTATCAAAATGACTCCAGATTAGTCAAAGTTTGACTCTTTGACTAATTAATTTGATTTCTTCGACAGCTTACTATCTACATGATAGAGTTGTTCCTCATCAGTCAAATTTTATGCTTCGCCTTTTCCTTTTCTGCCTTCGGCAGCTTCAGATGGTAGAGACGACGACTTGTCTAAAGATACTTTAGATCAGTCTTCCTATTTTCTTTTACTGCCTTCGGCAGCTAATATTTCTAGGTACAGATAAAACAAAGTGTATCAAAATGACTCCAGATTAGTCAAAGCTTCATTCTGAATTTGTATTCTTCGGCTTTGCATTTTCTGCCTTCGGCAGCTTCAAATGGTAGAGACGACGAATTGTCTAAAGATACTCTAGATCAGTCTTCCTATTTTCTTTTCTGCTTTCGGCAGCTTCAGATGGTAGAGATGACGCTTTGTCTGTAGATACTCTAGATCAGTCGGGATTTGTTCTTTCAATATTCCTCTGCTGCCTTCGGCAGCTAATATTTCTAGATATAAATGAACAGATAAAGCGATGTGTTTCAAATTGACTCCAGAGTGGTCAAAGCTTCATCCATTGATTAACTGCTTTGCTCTTTTCGTCAGTTTATTATTTACATCACGGATGTCCAACTGGTGGCCCAGGGGCCGTACACGGCTCGCCAAATTACTTTTACGGCCCGCGAGTACATTTTACTAAGAATAAATTTAGGTAACTAAATTATTATTATTAATATCAAAATTATTTTACTATGTGAAAATTTAAATCTAATTTGAATTTAAAGTAGGTACTATTTAGTTTGCGTAACTTCACTTAACCTGGCTGAATGCAGCAGCAATACGTTTAACGCCTGATGATGGTTGCCTCAACGTTGGCGCCACATTTTATTTGTGGTTGGTTGTTGTTTATCTATAGTTGATAAAAATTTTATTTATTCACTTGCTTTCCTAACGGACATTACAAATTATTTAAATATTTTGAATAAATCCTTGCAAGGGCAAGATAAAAATGTGTGTTGCCTTTATAAATATGTTACTGGATTTAAAAACAAATTAAAGTTGTTAAGGTTTTATTTGGAGCAAAATAATTTATTTCATTTTGAGTCTTGCAAAGAGATCTATGAAGAAATGAAAGAATGTAATATAGAAACGAATTTTAAAATATTTCTACCATAATTGGATATGCTAATTACAGATTTCAATAAAAGATTTTCTCAATTTGAGGACCTTAAACCCTCTATTGATTTATTTTGTGATCCAATTAATATTGGTATCAACTCCGTTGATCTTAAGTATCATATAGAGTTATGCGACTTGCAGGCTCACCCATTTTTTACATCTCGTGGAGTAACTGGAATAGAAATATTCTTCAATAGATTTAAATATCACGTAGTCACATTTCAAAAACTGTTTAGAAAATTGTCGACAAACCATAAAAAAATTTAAATATTTCCAAACTGGGCCGAAGAAATGTTAAATAAATTGAAAAAAACATGGAACAGAAATATTCAAATTTTTAGATAAAGAGAAATATCAAAAATTGAGAGATTTTGGACTTCAAATTGTATCAATGTTCGGAAGTACATATATCTGCGAGCGTGCATACTCCGATATGAAAGTTATAAAGTCAAAATATAGAAACAGTGTGAAAGATTCCACTCTTGAAGATATAATTAAACGTGCCACAACAAATATTGATGTGGACATAAAAGATATTGTTGCTAAACAATTACTGCCACAATGTTCTCATTAATATCTTACGAATATTTTAAAGTTTTACTTTTGGTATAAATAAAATATTTTTTTAATTAACATAAACTGACTTTTCTTTTATCAATTTTCTTGGCCCCCGTGAAGAAAATATGGCCCGCGGGCTTTGATAAGTTGGACAGCGCTGATTTACACGATAGTTGTTCCTCATCAATCAAATTTTATGCTTCGTTTTTTCCTGCCTTCGGCAGCTTCAGATGGTAGAGGCGGCAAATTGTCTAGATACTAAACTAAAGCACTGAACTAAACACTGTGGCTTGTGATTAAGTCCAAAGAAGGTTTCACCCCTTTACCACATCGGCAATTAAATAAATGATTACGCGATACGTATTTCGCCAGCAGAACTGGCATTTTCAAGCGCACTAATCTCAGTTTATTGAAGGCTATATGTGGCAGGTCAAAATTGCATGCACCAGATGTGTTAAACAATTAGAAATAGGAAAGAAAGCAAAAGACCGCCAGTATCGATTTGAATCTCAATGCAGATAACGTCGATGCATCTTTTGCTAATCTTTTAAGATTAGCGCGCTTGAAAATGCCAGTTCTGCTGGCGAAAAACGTATCGCGTAATTATTTATTTAATTGCCGATGTGGTAAAGGGGTGAGGCCTTCTTTGGACCTGTCTAGAGATAGTCTAGATCAGTCAGGATTTGTTCCTCCTATATTCCTCCTCCGCTGCCTTCTGCAGATAATGTTTCTAGATCCAGATAAAGCGATGTGTTCCAAATTGACTCCAGATTAGTCAAAGTTTGACTCTTTGACTAATTGATTTGATTTCTTCGACAGCTTACTATCTACATGATAGAGTTGTTCCTCATCAGTCAAGTTTTATTCTTTGCCTTTTCCTTTTCTGCCTTCGGTAGCTTCAGTAGGTAGAGACGACGACTTGTCTAAAGATACTTTAGATCAGTCTTCCTATTTTCTTCTGCTGTCTTCGGCAGCTAATATTTCTGGACATAGGTGAAGTGATGCCTTTCAAATTAACTCCAGATTGGTCAAAGCTATATTCTTTTTCTTCTGCTTTGCTTTCTTCTGCAGCTTATTATTTATGTGATAGAGAAGTTAATTTGTTGTCCCTCATCAATCAAATTTTATTCTTCGACGTTTCCTTTTCTGCCTTCGGCAGCTTCAGATAGTAGAGACAACGATTTGTGAGGTGCTCTAAATCAGTCAGGATTTGTTCTTCCTATATTCGTCTGCTGCCTTCGGCAGTTATTATTTCTAGATACAGATAAGGCGATGTGTTCGAAATTGACTTCAGATGGTAGAGACGACGATTTATCTAAAGATACCCTAGATCAGTCAGGATTTGCTCTTCCTATTTTCTTTTGCTGCCTTCGGCAGCTAATATTTTTGGTTACAGATGAAGCGATGTTTTACAAACTGACTCCAAATTGGTCAAAACATCATTCTTCGACTTCTGCTTTGTTTTCTTCGGCAGCTTATGTGATAGAAAAGTTAATTTATTGTCCCTCATCAATCAAATTTTATTCTTCAACTTTTCCTTTTCTGCCTTCGGCAGCTTCAGATGGTAGAGGCGGCAAATTGTCTAGATACTAAACTAAAGCACTGTGGCTTGTGATTAAGTCCAAAGAAGGTTTCACCCCTTTACAACATCAGCAATTAAATAAATAATTACGCGATACGTATTTCGCCAGCAGAACTGGCATTTTCAAGCGCACTAATCTCAGTTTATTGAAGGCTATTTGTGGCAGGTCAAAATTGCATGCACCAGATGTGTTAAACAATTAGAAATAGGAAAGAAAGCAAAAGACCGCCAGTATCGATTTGAATCTCAATGCAGATAACGTCGATGCATCTTTTGCTAATCTTTTAAGATTAGCGCGCTTGAAAATGCCAGTTCTGCTGGCGAAATACGTATCGCGTAATTATTTATTTAATTGCCGATGTGGTAAAGGGGTGAAACCTTCTTTGGACCTGTCTAGAGATAGTCTAGATCAGTCAGGATTTGTTCCTCCTATATTCCTCCTCTGCTGTCTTAGGCAGATAATATTTTTAGATTCAGATAAAGCGATGTGTTCCAAATTGACTCCAGATTAGTCAAAGTCTGATTCTTTGACTAATTGATTTGCTTTCTTCGACAGCTTACTATTTACATGATAGAGTTGTTCCTCATCAGTCAAGTTTTATTCTTTGCTTTTTCCTTTTCTGCCTTCGGTAGCTTCAGTAGGTAGAGACGACGACTTGTCTAAAGATACTTTAGATCAGTCTTCCTATTTTCTTCTGCTGCCTTCGGCAGCTAATATTTCTGGACATAGGTGAAGTGATGCCTTTCAAATTAACTCTAGATTGCTCAAAGTTTTATTCTTTGACTTCTGCTTTGCTTTCTTCTGCAGTTTATTATTTATGTGATAGAGAGGTTAATTTGTTGTCCCTCATCAATCAAATTTTATTCTTCGACATTTCCTTTTCTGCCTTCGGCAGCTTCAGATAGTAGAGACAACGATTTGTCCGAAGGTGCTCTAAATCAGTCAGGATTTGTTCTTCCTATATTCGTCTGATGCCTTCGGCAGTTAATATTTCTAGATACAGATAAAGCGATGTGTTCCAAATTGACTTCAGATGGTAGAGATGACGATTTATCTAAAGATACCCTAGATCAGACAGGATTTGTTCTTCCTATTTTCTTTTGCTGCCTTCGGCAGCTAATATTTTTAGTTACAGATGAAGCGACTCCAAATTGGTCAAAACATCATTCTTCGACTTCTGCTTTGTTTTCTTCGGCAGCTTATGTGATAAAGAAGTTAATTTATTGTCCCTCATCAATCAAATTTTATTCTTCAACTTTTCCTTTTCTGCCTTCGGCAGCTTCAGATTATGGAGACAACGATTTGTCTGAAGGTACTCTAAATCAGTCAGGCTTTGTTTATCCTATATTCCTCTGCTGCCTTCGGCAGCTAATATTTCTAGATACAGATGAAGGGATGTGTTCCAAATTGACTCCAGATTGGTCAAAGACGACGAATTGTCTGAAGATACTCTAGATCAGACGGATTTTGTTCTTCCAATATTCCTCTGCTGCCTTCGGCAGCTAATATTTCTAGATACAGATGAAAGGATGTGTTCCAAATTGACTCCAGATTGGTCAAAGACGACGAATTGTCTGAAGATACTTTAGATCAGACAGATTTTGTTCTTCCAATATTCCTCTGCTGCCTTCGGCAGCTAATATTTCTAGATACAGATAAAGGGATGTGTCTTAAATTGACTCCAGATTAGTCAAAGCTTGATTCTTTAACTAACTGATTTGTTTTCTTCGACAGCTTACTGTTTACATGATAGAGTTGCTCATCAGTCAAGTTTTATTATTCGCCTTTTCCTTTTCTGCCTTCGGCAGCTTCGGAAGGTAGAGACGACGACTTGTCTAAAGCTATTCTAGATCAGTCTTTCTATTTTCTTTTGCTGCCTTCGGCAGCTAATATGCTTGGATGCAAGTGAAGTGATGTCTTCCAAATTGACGGCAGCTTCAGATGGTAGAGATAACGATTTGTCCAAAGATACACGAGATCAGTTAGGATTTGTTCTTACCATATTCCTTTTGCTGCCTTCGGCAGCTAATATTTCTACGTGCAGATAAAGCAATGTGTGTCAAACTGACTCCAGATTAGTTAAAGCTTCATTTTCAATTTGTATTCTTCGTCTTTGCATTTTCTGCCTTCGGCAGCTTCAGATGGTAGAGACAACAGTTTGTCTGAAGAAACTCTAGATCAGTCGGGATCTGTTCTTCCACTATTTCTCTGCTGGCTTCGGCAGCTAATATTTCTAGGTAGAGGTAAAACAATTTGTATGAAAATGACTTCAGATTAGTCTAAGCTTCATTCTCAATTTGTATTCCTCGTCTCTGCCTTTTCTGCCTTCGGCAGCTTCAGATGGTAGAGTCGACGATTTGTCTGAAGATACTCTAGATCAGTCGAGATTTGTTTCTCCAATATCCCCCTGCTGCCTTCGGCAGCTAATATTTCTGGATATAGATGAAGAGATAAAAAAATATGTTCCAAATTGACTTCAGAGAGTTCAAAGCTTCATCCTTTGATTAACTGCTTTGCTGTCTTCGTCAGCTTATTATTCGCATGATAGAGTGGTTCCTCATCAGTCAAATTTTATGCTTCGTCTTTTCCTTTTCTACGTTCGGCAGCTTCAGATAATAGAAACGACGAATTATCTAAAGATACTCTATATCAGTCTTCCTATCTTCTTTTGCTGCCTTCGGCTGCTAATATTTCTGGATGCAGATGAAGCGATGTCTTCCAAAGTGACTCCAGATTGGTCAAAGCTTCATTCTTTGACTTCTGCTTTGCTTTCTTCGGCAGATTATTATTTATGTAATAGAGAAGTTAATTTGTTGTCCCTCATCACCCAAATTTTATTCTTCGTCTTTTCTTTTTCTGCCTTCGGCAGCTTCAAATGGTAGATATAACGATTTGTCTAAAGATACACTAGATCAGTGAGAATTTGTTCTTCCCATATTCTTTCGGCTGCCTTCGGCAGCTATTATTCTAGATACAAATAAAGCAATGTGTATCAAAACGACTCTAGATTAGTCAAAGCTTCATTCTCAATTTATATTCATCGTCTTTGCATTTTCTGCCTTCGGCAGCTTCAGATGGTAGAGACGAAGATTTGTCTAAGGATACTCTGAATCAGTCAGGATTTATTCTTTCAATATTCCTCTGCTGCCTTCGGCAGCTAATATTTTAAATTATAGATGAACAGATAAAGCGATGTGTTCCAAATTGACTCCAAAGTGGTCGAAGCTTCATCGTTTGAATAACTGCTTTGCTCTCTTCGTCAGCTTATTATTTACATCATAGAGTTGTTCCTCATCAATCAAATCTTATGCTTCGTCTTCTCCTTTTCTGCCTTCGGCAGCTTCAGATGGTAGAGACGACAAATTGTCTTAAGATACTCTAGATCAGCCAGCATTTGTTCTTCCTATATTGCTCCTCTTTTGCCTTTGGCAGTTAATATTTCTAAATACAGATGAAGCGACGTCTTCCAAATTGACTTCAGATTAGTAAAAGTTTGATTCTTTGACTAACTGCTTCGCTTTCTTCGACAGCTTACCATTTACATGATAGAGTTGTTCCTCATCAGTCAATTTTTATTCTTCGGCTTTTCCTTTTCTGCCTTCGGCAGCTTTAGATGGTAGAGACGACCACTTGTCTAAAGATACTCTAGATCAGTCTTCCTATTTTCCTTTTGCTGCCTTCGGCAGCTAATATTTCTGGTTACAGATAAAGCGAAGTCTTCCAAACTGACTCCAAATCGTTCAAAACTTCATTCTTCTACTTCTGCTTTGCTTTCTTCAGCAGCTTATGTGATAGAAAAGTTAATTTGTTGTGCCTCATCAATCAAATTTTATTCTTTAACTTTTTCTTTTCTGCCCTCGGCAGCTTCAAATGGTAGAGACGACGATTTGTCTGAAGGTACTTTAAGTCAGTCAGGATTTGTTCTTTCTATATTCCTCTGCTGCCCTCGGCAGCTAATATTTCTAGATACAGATGAAGCAATGTGTTCCAAATTGACTCCAGATTGGTCTTTGACTAACTACTTTGTTTTTTCGACAGCTTACTATTTATATGATAGAGTTGTTCCTCATCAGTTAAGTTTTATTCTTCGCCTCTTCCTTTTCTGCCTTCGGCAGCTTCAGATGGTAGAGACGACGACTTGTCTAAAGATGCTCTAGATCATTTTTTCAAAAAGCATAATTCCGACTGCGGTAAATTGTTAAGATGCGATTCAATATCGATTTGTTGGAAGACTTCCACTTTTGAATATTAAAATTGATTCCTACGGAGCAAATTATTAAATTTAATTCATGTTTATCGCATCTGTATGGTTTATTAATCAATCGTAACGGTTTTTATTACACGTTGATTAATAAGTAAGTAGAAGATCGTGCTGAAGATGGTGAGATACTAGGTTTCATGAGGATAAATCGTTCGAATATAATTAGAGTTTTTTGAAGATTTCTCAGCAGATAAACGGATTACTACTCCCTGAAGCTATTGACCTAACCCACTGGACTAAATATCATCCGAAAAACTAGACGATTAAAACCAACAAAAACCTTGTCGAGGTAAAAATTCGTATACCTGTCACATTTTAGCGAAAATTTTGAAAATAAAACACATTTCGTGCGTTATTGTGTTACAAGAGCATCATTCTTCCCGACCCAAAACGAAAATTAATTCGAATGTAACACCTACTACCTTTTCAGGCCGTTCATGCAAAACAACGCGCGAGTTTTGTTTCTGGGCTTCGTCGGGTTTTTAACACGGGCATTCATTCAAGTTTTGACACGTCATTGTTCAACATCAGCCGACGAAACGAAAACTGGAACGTTTTAATATTTATTGTGGTGCTCTCGAGGACGCATCTCGATAAATTTTCAAATTTAAGTTTTCACATGTGTCCCGGAGCTTTAACAATGGTTAAAATCCATTCCAGACAAAGCCTTTCAATGTAAAATATGTATACTGTGGACGAAATATAAGATAATTAAGATTATTCCGTACTTGGTGATCAGTAGCGATGGTCATTTCATTAGCTTGTCAGATTTGGTTAGTCTTCAAGTCTTCTTACTGTTTAAGAACGCACTCGGAGCAAGTGTTTTAATTTTTGATTCTCATTCTAGCAGTGGAATGAGGTTTGAGTCATATTTGACTCAAATCAGTCTGATTCTGTAACTTATCTACTGAAAGCGAATACATAACATTTAAAATACGTATCCAAAGTAGTAACATTATTCTTCTAACATTTGGTTGTTCTGCAGCTGAGTTAAATTTGAATCAGACCAATCAGACGTTGTTACCCTTCTGCCAGAGGTGATGCTTTTGGTTCAAAATACCTATTCGATTAGGCTTTTAACTTTTGGTTTGATTTTCAGCAAAAAATCAGTTTGAAGTCCTCAGCAGAGGATGAATGATTGGCTACGTTTAAATTTTAAGTTGTCATTTCAACAATCAAATCAGATATGATTTAGATGAATCATATTTGAGTGAGATCAATCAAATTTGTTATTTTATAGCTCAAAACACATGCTCAGCTCTCGAAATACGGATATCAATGTGGTAAAGTTGCTGAATCAACATTGAGAATCCAATTCGCCCTAGTTACATTGAAGTTGCACCGTGACAGTTTCCAAACCATTAAGTAATTCAGATGTCTTGCCCAAGAACCTTCCGAATTCTTTCAAGTGGCGTAACTTCCAACCCTGAGCCATCTCCAAACAAATAAATTAAGCGTCCCTCTTTCTAACAATAATTTAAATCATTTATTCAAGTATCGAAAGTGACAGGTCTTCAGTCTGGGGGACAAATGTTTGTATAACAATGGAGACCGCATCGTCTTTATACCTTTCCATCTTTGACAAAAGACACTTTTTGGACCCCGGCTTTACTTATTCGTCCATTGTGTTACAAAAGTGAGCTCACCTGGCCATAAAATCGCAAATTATGTGTTTGTTAAAATTGTTCGAAACGGATGCGACCAGCGGGGACATCTATTTATACCTGGGGTCCTTTTAATCACCGGCAGATGCGATTACGACATTGAAAAGCGACCGATCTCATCATTTAAGCTTCTTTTCTCCGTCGAGACTATTTGGAGAAATTTGCTTCTATTTGTCATTTCAAGTATCGGTTACTAAACGCAGCGACAGGAGTTGACTGAAAGAAACTACTTCTTTCTTATCGTTAGATATATCAACTAACTGAAATATCTATCGTTAGATCTACCAACTAACAGAAATATCTATCGTTAGATCTATCAACTAACTGAAATATCGATTGCTGAAGATGCTAAGAGAATCAGACACAGTTAATTTGATGAGATCCGTCCTCTGAATATGAATAACATAACTAATCTGGGATCAATTTAGAACAAATCGCTTCATCGGTAACCAGAAATATTAGCTGCCGAAGGCAGCAAAGGAAAAGAAAAGAAAATATCCTCACTGATATAAAGTATCTTTAGAGAAATCACCCTCTCTACCATCTGAAGCTGCTGAAGGCAAAAAAAATGATGAAGAATACCATTTGACTGATGAGGAACAACTTTATCACGTAAATACTAAGCTGCTGAGGAAAGCAAAGCAGAGAATGAAACTTTGACCAATCTGGAGTCAATTTGGAAGATACCGCTTCATCTGTATCCAGAAATATTAGCTGCCGAAGGCAGCAAAAGAAAATAGGAAGACTGATCTAGAGTGTCTTTAGACAATTCGTCGTTTCCACCATCTGACGCCGCCGAAGGCAGAAAAAGAAGCATAAAATTTGACTGATGAGGAACCACTTTATGATGTAAATAATAAGCTGATGAAGAAGGTAAAGCAGTTAATCAAAGGATGAAGCTTTAACCACTCTGAAGTCAATTTGGAACATATCGCTTTATCTCTTCATCTATATCTTGAGATATTAGCTGCCGAAGGCAGCAGAGGAATATTGGAAGAACGAATTCCGACTGATTTTGAGTATCTACGTCTCTACCATCTAAAGCTGCCGAAGGCAGAAAAAGTAGAGACGAAGAATACAAATTGAGAATGAAACTTTGACTAATCCGGAGTCATTTTGACACACATTGCTTTATCTGTACCCAGAAATATTAGCTGCCGAAGGCAGCAGAAGAATTATAGGAAGAACAAATCCTGATTGATTTAGCGTATCTTTAGACAAACCATAATCTCTACTATCTAAAACTGCCAAAGACAGAAAAAGAAAAGACGAAAAATAAAATTCGATTGATGAGGAACAACAAATCAACTTCTCCATTACATAAACACTAATCTGCTGAAGAAAGCAAAGCAGAAGTCAAAGAATAAGTTTTGATCAATCTGGAGTCAATTTGAAACACATCGCTTCACCTGCAACCAGAAATATTAGCTGCCGAAGGCAGCAAAAGGAAATAGAAAGACTGATCTAGAGTATCTTTAGACAAGTCGCCATCTCTACCATCTGAAGCTGCCGAAGGCAGAAAAGGAAAAGGTTAAGAATAAAACTTGACTGATGAGGAACAACTCTATCATGTAAATAGTAAGCTGTTGGAGAAAGCAAATTAGTTAGTCAAAAAATCAAATTTTGACTAATCTCGATCTAGAGTATCTTCAGACAAATGGTCGTCTCTACCATCTGAAGCTATCGAAGACAGAAAATGCAAAGAAGAAGAATACACATAAATAATAAGCTAATGAAAGAAAGCAAAATCGAAGTCGAAGAATGAAGCTTGGACCAATTTGGAGTCAATTTGAAAGGCGTCGCTTCACCTGCAACCGAAAATATTAGCTGCCGATGGCCGCAAAAGAAAATAGGAAGACTGATATAGAGTATCTTTAGACAATTCGTCGTTTCTACCATCTAAAGCTGCCGAAGGCAGAAATGGAAAAGACAAAGCATACAATTTAACTGATGAGGAACCAAGCTATCATGTGAATAATAAGCTGACGAAGAGGGCAGAGCAGTTAATCAAAGGATGAAGCTTTGACCTCTGGAGTCAATTTGGAACATATTTTTTTATCTCTTCATCTATATCTACAAATATTAGCTGCCGAAGGCAGCAGAGGAATAGTGGAAGAATAAATCCTGACTGATTCAGAGTATTTTTAGACAAATCTTCGTCTCTACCATCTGAAGCTGCCGAAGGCAGAAAATGCAAAGGCGGTGAATATAAATTGAAAATGAAGCTTTGACTAATCTGGAGTCGTTTTGATATAATTGGCTTTATCTGTATCTAGATATATTAGCTGCTGAAGGCAGCAGAAGGAATATGGGGAGAATAAATCCTGACTGATCTAGTGCATCTTTAGACAAATCGTTATATCTACCATCTGAAGCTGCCGAAGGCAGAAAAAGAAAAGACAAAGAATAAAATTTGATTGATGAGGAACAACAAATCAACTTCTCTATTACATAAATAATAAACTGATGAAAGAAAGCAAAACCGAAGTCGAAGAATGAAGTTTGGACCATTTTAGAGTCAATTTGGAAGTCGTCGCTTCACCTGCAACCAGAAATATTAGCTGCCGAATGCAGCAAAGGAATAGCAGACTGATCTAAAGTATCTGTAGGTAATTTGTCGTCTCTACGATTTGAAGCTGCCGAAGGCAGAAAAGGAAATGACGAAGCATAAAATTTGACTGATGAGGAAAAACTCTTCATGTAAATGATAAGCTCAGGAAGAGAGCAAAGCAGTTAATCAAAGGATGAAGCTTCGACCACTCTGGAGGCAATTTGGAACGCATCGCTTCATCTATATCTAGAAATATTAGCTGCCGAAGGCAGCAGAGGAATATTGGAAGAACAAATCTCGACTGATCCTGAGTATCTTCAGAAAAATTGTCGTCCCTACCATCTGAAGCTGCCGAAGGCAGAAAAAGCAGAGATGAAGAATACAAATTGAGAATGAAGCTTTGACTAATCTGGAGTCATTTCGATACAAATTGCTTTATCTGTACCTAGATATATTAGCTGCCGAAGGCAGCAGAAGGAATATGGGGAGAACAAATCCTGACTGATTTAGTGTATCTTTGGACAAATTGTTACCTCTGTCATCTGAAGCTGCCGAAGACAGAAAAAGAAAAGGCGAAGAATAAAATTTGATTGGTGAGAGACAACTTCTCTATCACATAAGCTGCCGAAGAAAACAAAGCAGAAGTCGAAGAATGATGTTTTGACCAATTTGGAGTCAGTTTCGAAAACGTCGCTTCATCTATAACCAAAAATATATTAGCTGCCGAAGGCAGCAAAAGAAAATAGGAAGAACAAATCCTGACTGATCTACGGTATCTTTAGATAAATTGTCATCTCTACCACCTGAAGTCAATTTGGAACACATCGCCTTATCTGTATGTAGAAATAGTAACTGCCAATGGCAGCAGACGAATATAGGAAGAACAAATCCTGACTGATTTAGAGTACCTTTAGATAAATCGTCATCTCTATCATTTGAAGCTGCCGAAGGCAGAAAAGGAAAAGACGAAGAGTAAAATTTGATGAATGAGGAACAACCCTATAATGTAAAGAAAGAATAAGCTGATGAAGAAAACAAAGCAGTTAGTTAAAGAATGAAGCTTACAGTAGATCAATCTGGAGTCAATTTGGAACATATCTTTTTATATGTATCCAGAAATATTAGCTGCCGAATAAAAGCAGGAAAGTAAAAAGAACACACAGGAAAGTAACAAGAACACACAGGAAAGTACGAAGAACATACAGGAAAGTAGGAAAAACAAATCCTAATCTAGAAATATTAGCTGCCGAAGGCAGCAAAGGAATATTGGAAGAACAAGTCTCGACTGATCCTGAGTATCTTCAGAAAAATTGTCGTCCCTACCATCTGAAGCTGCCGAAGGCAGAAAAAGCAGAGATGAAGAATACAAATTGAGAATGAAGCTTTGACTAATCTGGAGTCATTTCGATACAAATTGCTTTATCTGTACCTAGATATATTAGCTGCCGAAGGCAGCAGAAGGAATATGGGGAGAACAAATCCTGACTGATTTAGTGTACCTTTAGACAAACCGTTACCTCTACCATCTGAAGCTGCCGAAGGCAGAAAAAAAAAGACGAAGAATAAAATTTGATTGATAAGGAACAATAAATCAACTTCTTTATCACATAAATCAGGGGTTCCCACCATGGCGCCCGCGGAACGATTCGTATGTGCCCGCCACTATTCGACATAGACAGAATTTTTTCATAAACATAGATCTTGACTCACCGATGAGCATCTTTATGATTGTCTGCTAACAGGATTATCGTCATACTCACCTAATTATGATGCACTGGTCAATAATATGCGATGCCAAAGATCACATTGACATATTGATATTTTATTTTTTATAAAATGTTTTCTTTGTATTTGTTTTTTGTTTACTTTGTTTACGTTTTGCAAATACATTTCTCCGTGTGTATGAAATTTGAATAATAATTTATTATTTTGAAACTTTTTTGTTTATTATTTATTTACAAATTATGAATATAAGAAAATAATCTATGGGAAAATGAGAAGTTATGGAAGGAGTTTGTAGGTTAAAAGTAGGTGATGCCCGCCACTCTACCAATATTTTAAAATGTGCTCTAGAGTACAAAAAGTTGGGAACCCCTGACATAAATAATAAGCTGATGAAAGAAAGCAAAACCGAAGTCGAAGAATGAAGCTTTGACCAATTTAATAATAATAATAATAGCATTTATTTAGCATAAGCTATTTAACATTCACAACATTACATTAAATCAGCATTAAAAGTTAAATTAAATTGAATTAAATTAAATTAAATTAAAACCTGTAAACTCTGTACATAGATGAAATAGAATACAAATAAAATTAATACTTGTTTTTTATATGCTTTAAACATAACATCTTAAATCTAGAAAAACTCGCCCAATTTTTTAGTTCCTTCGGTAATTCGTTAAAGTATATTAGTTCTTGGTAAAAAATACTATTAAATATTTTACTTCTTTCACAAACTTCTACATAAAAATTTCCTCGATTTCTTGTATCGTACTCATGAACTTCCGATGTATATTTAACATTTTTTATTATATACTCTGGTTGAATATCATGCTTTATTTTATAAATAAATTTAAATGTGAAAAAAATGACTTTCTGCTTAACAGACCTAAAATTTAAAACATGCATCATTGTCAAAACAGGTGTGTATCTACTGCATTTTAATATACCTCTCATTGCGCGATTTTGAATTTTTTGTATTTTTTGCATTTCGTTTTGTGTAACATTAAACAATATTGCAGAACAAAATTCCAAGTGGGGCAATACTATTGCATTGTATAATAGAATTCTAATATGCATACTAAGATCTTTACTTATGCGATTAAGGAACCCCACTTTTTTTGACATTTTCCCCATTAGATAATTGACATGCTTTTTAAAATTAAAGTGCTGGTCAAGAAACACTTCTAAGTATTTTATTTTCTTTACCCTCTCAAGCTCCGTATTGTTGATTTTTACATTTATTACATCCTTTAACAAACCTAACTTATATTTCGATCCAATTACAATGATCTTACTTTTTTTAATATTAATAGCCAAATCATTATCGCATAACCACTTATAGATACTATTAAGATCTGTTTGTAACTTGTATAGCATTTCTTTTACATTAGTGCCGCTAATATATATATCATTGTATCATCAGCAAACAGATAAGTATTACTATAATTAACAATGCTTACAATATCGTTTATATATAAAATGAAGAGAAGAGGACCAAGCAACGTGCCCTGGGGTATTCCCCAGTTGTTAACAATACATTCAGATGCACCATTATTATATTTTACCTTCTGTTTTCTATTACACAAATATGATTTAAACCATTCTAAGACTTGACCACGAATACCCATTTTGTTCATTTTGTCCAAGAGTAAATTTCTATTTATTGTTTCAAATGCCCTCCGAAAATCTAAAAACGCTGCAATTTTTAGAGTCAATTTGGAAGTCGTCGCTTCACCTGCAACCAAAAATATAAGCTGCCGAAGGCAGCAAAGGAATAGAAGACTGATCTAAAGTATATTTCGACAACTTGTCGTCTTTACCATCTGAAGCTGCCGAAGGCAGAAAAGGAAAAGACGAAGCATAAAATTTGACTGATGGGGAACAACTCTATCATGTAAATGATAAGCTAACGGAGAGAGCAAAGCAGTTAATCAAAGGATAAAGCTTTAACCTCAATCTGGAAGTCAATTTGGAACACATCGCTTTTTCTGTACATCTATATCTAGAAATATTAGCTGCCGAAGGCAGCAGAGGAATATTGGAAGAACAAATCTACGTCTGATCTAGAGTATCTTCAGACAAATCGTCATCTCTACCATCTGAAGCTGCCGAAAGCAGAAAATGCAAAGACGAAGAATACAGCTTTGTACCAATCTGGAGTCATTTTGGTACACATTGCTTTATCTGTACTTGGAAATATTAGTTGCCGAAGACAGCAGAAGAAATATGGGAAGAACAAACTGTCGTCTCTACCATCTGAAGCTGCCGAAGGCAGAAAAGGAAAAGATGAAGCATAAAATTTGACTGATGAGGAAAAATTCTATCATGTAAATAGTAAGCTATCGAAGAAAGCAAATCAATTAGTCCAAGAATCAAGCTTTGACTAATCTGGAGTTAATTTGGAACACATTGCTTCATCTGTAGCTAGAAATATTAGCTGCCGAAGGCAGCAGAGGGAATATAGGAAGAACTAATTCTGACTTAATTTAGGGTATTTTTAGACAAATCAATCGTCGTTACCATCTGAAATCTGCCGAAGGCAGAAAAGGAAAGGACTAAGAATAAAATTCGATTGATGGAAAACAACAAATTAATTCCCTATTCATGCAAATAATCAGCTGTTGAAGGAAGCAAACCAATTAGTAAAAGAATAAAGCTTTGAACAATCTGGAGTCAATTTGGAACACATCGCTTTATCTGTATCTAGAATATTTATATAGGATATAGAAAGAATAGATCATGATTGATTAAGAGTACCTTCAGACAAATCACTATCTCTATCATCTGAGGCTGCCGAATGCAGAAAAACGAAAGTCGAAAGAATAAAATTCGATTGATGGGGGACAACCAATTAATTTCTTTACAACCTAAATAATAAGCTGTTAAGGAAAGCAAAGCAGAAGTCGACGAATGAAGCTTTGACCAATTTGGAGTCCATTTGGAACACATTGCTTCATCTGTATCTAGAAATATTAGCTGCCGAAGGCAGCAGAGGAAGACAGGAAGATAGAAAGAATAAATCATGACTGATTTAAGTACCTTCAGACAAATCGCCATCTCTATCATTTGAAGCTGCCGAAGGCAGAAAAGAAAAGTCGAAGAGTAAAATTTGATTGATGAGGGACAACCAATTAACTTCTTTACAACATAAATAATAAGCTGTTGAGGAAAGCAAAGCAGAAGTCGATGAATGAGGCTTTGACCAATTTGGAGTCAATCTGGAACATATTGCTTCATCTGCATCTAAAATTATTAGCTGCCGAAGGCAGCAGAGGAAGATAGGAAGAATAAATCATGACTGATTTAAAGTACCTTCAGACAAATCGCCATCTCTATCATCTGAGGCTGCCGAAGGCAGAAAAGGAATAGTCGAAGAATAAAATTTGATTGATGAGGGACAATCAATTAACTTCTTTACAACATAAATAATAAGCTGTTGAGGAAAGCAAAGCAGAAGTCGACGAATGAAGCTTTGACCAATCTGGAGTCAATTTGGAACACATTGCTTCATCTGTTTCTAGAAATATTAGCTGCCGAAGGCAGCAGAGGAAGATAGGAAGAATAAATCATGACTGATTTAAAGTACCTTCAGACAAATCGCCATCTCTATCATCTGAGGCTGCCGAAGGCAGAAAAGGAAAAGTCTAAGAATAAAATTTGATTGATGGGGGACAACCAATTAATTTCTTTACAACCTAAATAATAAGCTGTTGAGGAAAGCAAAGTAGAAGTTGACGAATGAAGCTTTGACCAATTTGGAGTCAATCTGGAACACATTGCTTCATCTCTATCTAGCAATATTAGCTGTCGAAGGCAGCAGAGGAAGATGGGAAGATAGAAAGAATAAATCATGACTGATTTAAAGTACCTTCAGACAAATCGCCATCTCTATCATTTGAAGCTGCCGAAGGCAGAAAAGAAAAGTCGAAGAGTAAAATTTGATTGATGAGGGACAACCAATTAACTTCTTTACAACATAAATAATAAGCTGTTGAGGAAAGCAAAGCAAAAGTCGATGAATGAGGCTTTGACCAATTTGGAGTCAATCTGGAACACATTGCTTCATCTGTATCTAGAAATATTAGCTGCCGAAGGCAGCAGAGGAAGATAGGAAGAATAAATCATGACTGATTTAAAGTACCTTCAGACAAATCGCCATCTCTATCATCTGAGGCTGCCGAAGGCAGAAAAGGAATAGTCGAAGAATAAAATTTGATTGATGTGGGACAACCAATTAATTTCTTTACAACATAAATAATAAGCTGTTGAGGAAAGCAAAGCAGAAGTCGACGAATGAAGCTTTGACCAATCTGGAGTCAATTTGGAACACATTGCTTCATCTGTTTCTAGAAATATTAGCTGCCGAAGGCAGCAGAGGAAGATAGGAAGAATAAATCATGACTGATTTAAAGTATTTTCAGACAAATCGCCATCTCTATCATCTGAGGTTGCCGAAGGCAGAAAAGGAAAAGTCGAAGAGTAAAATTTGATTGATGAGGGACAACCAATTAACTTCTTCACAACATAAATAATAAGCTGTTGAGGAAAGCAAAGTAGAAGTTGACGAATGAAGCTTTGACCAATTTGGAGTCAATCTGGAACATATTGCTTCATCTGTATCTAGAATTATTAGCTGTCGAAGGCAGCATAGGAAGATAGGAAGAATAAATTATGACTGATTTAAAGTACCTTTAAAAAAATCACCATCTCTATCATTTGAGGCTGCCGAAGGCAGAAAAGGAAAAGTCGAAGAATAAAATTTGATTGATGTGGGACAAGCAATTAATTTCTTTACAACATAAATAATAAGCTGTTGAGGAAAATGAAGCAGAAGTCGACGGATGAAGCTTTGACCAATCTGGAGTCAATTTGGAACACATCGTTTCATCTGTATCTAGAAATATTAGCTGCCGAAGGCAGCAGAGGAAGATAGAAAGAATAAATCATGACTGATTTAAAGTACCTTCAGAAAAATCACCATCTCTATCATCTGAGGCTGCCGAAGGCAGAAAAGGAAAAATCGAAGAATAAAATTTGATTGATGAGGGACAACCAATTAATTTCTTTACAACATAAATAATAAGCTGTTAAGGAAAGCAAAGCAGAAGTCGACAAATGAAGCTTTGACCAATCTGGAGTCAACTTGGAAGACATCACTTTACTTGTATCCAGATGGTCCGAAGTTCCATATAGTTCGGCCACTGAGTTAGTTACAGAATGAGGATTGTTAATCCAGAAACGTTTAAGGAAGGTCACGATTTAGCTGCTACTTCCTTTCGCGATCTAGAGGCTACTTCCTTTCGCGATCTAGAGGCTACTTCCTTTCGCGATCTAGCTGCTACTTTCTTTCGTGATCTAGCTGCTACTTCAAGTACAACTGAAGTTATCACTAAGTAAGAGACTCACCTGCTGTAAAGCATGCGCTACGCCCACAGCGGATGCGGTAGCGTCCTGGCGTCCTCTGGGCAAGCTCGAGTGGTGCTGCAGAAACGGCGGGAGTTTCCCCGGTGGCGGCGGAGGCGGCAGCACTGGACTTCCTCGACCGCTCCAGCTGCGGTGGCGTGGCGGTCGCGTAAATATTCGCCGACGACCGCTGATGCACGCAAGTCCTTCTAACGTCGGGCATCGCGAACTGCAACTTTTGCCAAAACTGTCTATCACCCCACTCGATCACCGTATTGGTCTTCAGGTATAACCTGAGGTCCGGGTCGAGATCGCGCTGCGGTAAATCCCCGGTTATCACAAAGATCAACCGTCGACGTCTGTCTTTGAGCACCTCGTGTAGGGCGGATTTGAACTCGAAGCGACACCACTCGTTGTGGAGGAAGTTTTTCGAGAGGACTATGATGGTGCGTCGGCTGGATTCGACGGCTTCGATGATGGTGTCGGCGACGTAGGAGGAGATGTTGAAGTCGCGGTAGTGGAGGCAGAGGCGGTATGAAGGGTCGCCGGATTCTAAGCCGGAGGCGAGGACTTGGGAGACGAAGGCTTCGTCTTTGACGCTGTAGCTGATGTAGGCGTCGAAGAGGCGATCTTTGTCTTGTTGTTCTTCGAAGGCGGTGGTTTTGTAGCACATGCGGAGGCCGCATCGGGAGTATATCCAGATTCTTAGTTCGCGTCGGTAGTAGAAGGCGCCGCAGACTATGACGACGCTGGCGAGGAAGACGCACATGGTGACGAGGAGGAGGGGTAGATAGTCGTTGGTTATTTGGGTTTCGACGACGGCTCGGCTGTCTGTGTAAGGGGAGCAGGATGAGTTAAAGTCGGCCATTAGCAAACCGACGGCTTTGGTTACGTTGTTATACATGCAAACGATGCGATTCGAGTCGACGACTTTGCCGTGGTTAACACGTAACCAAGATTTGAATTTCTGCACGTAATAACAGTCGCAGGACCACTGATTATCAGATAAACCGATTTCCACTAAATATGGATTAAGAGCGAATTGCCAGACTTCGAATAGTGTTAGTCGGTTGTTATCCAACCTTAATACTTCTAATTGCTTTAATTCCAAAAATGTTCTATTGTCGATGTAGTGTAATAAGTTGCCTTGTAGATAAAGCTCTCTTAAGCTTTCCAAGCTTGTTAATTCGAATCCTAATAGTTGTTTAATGTGGTTGTTTTCCAAATGGAGTATCGTCAGTCTTCGTAGGCCGGTAAACGTATCGTTATAAATTGCGGCGATATTCGAACTATTCGCATAAAGAACTTTTAAATTCTTGCGGCCGATGAAAGAGTGGCTACTGAGCTGTCCAAAGTTGTTCCCATCTAGGTAAACTTCGGTGGCATCCATCGGTATCCTACTAGGCATTTCCGTGTAACCGACCCCGGAACACTCCACCAGATTAGCCGCCCATGATTGGTCATGGTAACACGTACAGTTACTGGGACATGTCATCTCGCAGTCGCAAGCGTCGAAGTCGCAGCAGTGGCACAGAGCAAAACAATGAGTCTTGTACGTGCAGAGAAACTGTGATGATTCAGCTTCGATCAAAGGAAGATAATTACTGTCGCGATTGTAAAGCAACTTGCAGTATATACTCTCCAAGTCCATAACGCGAGGATGTTGTCTTAAGTGGTCCAATTTGTTAATCCTCTGCAACCATTCCATGGTACAATCGCACTGAAACGGATTCCCTCCGATATAGAACTCCGGTAGAGGCTTTATTGGATCAACTGGAGTTAACCTCAACGCATTTAAATCCATACTAACTATTTGATTGGCATACAGATCAACGCGAGTCAAATTAGTCTTCTTGAGGAACGTATGAGCTTCAACGATCGAAATAAGATTAGTCGTTCAAGAACAACAACTCAATACTACTAGGAACAGCGGCCGCGTTCACTTTCGTCAATTTATTAAAACTAGCATCAAGAGTCTGCAATCGTAACTCAACATCAAGATTGTAGTGATTCCCAAGCTCCTTCAAGTTATTCTTATGCAAATCCAACCATTGCAACCCTCGAGGAATCAAAGCGTAATCGAACCACTCCAACTGATTATCGGAAACATTCAACCACAACAAGCTCTGAATATTCGTAAACAATCCGTTGATATCGCTCAACAAATTCGCATCCAATCTAATCGCCTGTAAATTGGCGCTCGCATCGAATGCTCCATGTTCCACCTTCTCGATCCTATTCCTCGCCAAATTCAATATCTGCAACGCCGGTAAATCAGCAAACGGTCTCTTACTAATATTCCTCAGCTGATTCCCGATCAACCTCAACCCGTACAAGTTAGACATCCCCCGGAACCCGGGCTCCTCCAACGACCCGATCGAATTCTCCCCCAAGTCGACCGTCCGCAACAACCGCATATCCTTCAAAGCCAACGGCACCGACTTCAGCTTGTTCCCGTTCAAATTCAAATCCTGCAAACTGGAACAATTCCTAAAGGCCTCCGGGTGCACCCCCTCGAGTAAATTATTATCGAGAGCCAACAGCGAGAGCACGTATAATCCGTTCAGAGAGTAAGCGTCTAGGTACGTGATTTTATTATAAGAAATAATTAATGTATGAAGATTATTCATCGGAGCGAACGTATCCGCGGGGATGGTTTCCAGGGAGTTGTGCTCCAAATTCAGTATCTGTAGCGTGTAGAGATCCCTGAACAGCGACGGGTCCAGTTTGGTTATTCGATTGTATGATAAATTCAGAAGGACGAGGCGTATCAGCCCCGAGAACGTGTCGGCTTTTATCCAAGAAGTTGGTGAGGAGATTACGCGATAGATGGAGGGCGAGTAGTTGCTCTAGATTGGCGAAGAGGCCGGGAGCTAGCACGCTGATCGAGTTATTTTGTAGATTAATCTCTTTTATTGAGCCGGCGCAATCTTTGAATAGCTCGGATGGTAGAGCGACTATTTTGTTGTTTGAAAGATCGAAGATTTGAAGGGATTTTAAGCCGGCTAACGCTCTGTCTGCCACCATTGATATCTCGTTGTGGTGAAGGTAAAGCTCTCGGAGATGACGTAGGGCGCTGAAGGCGTTCGCCGGTATCAAAACGAAATGATTAAATGAAGTGTCTAGAATTTGAATATCTAAACTACACGGATGAGTAAATTGTGCTTCAGGTGGATTATCCTCGTCTTGAACACTAATCAGCGGTTGGGGTAAAGCCGGCGCTTTCTCTCTGAAGCCTAAATCGTTAACGTCTTGTAATCTATTCTCGCTTACATTTAAAAATATGAGATTTATTAAAGGACAGAATAAATGTTCGGGGAACGACCATATGTTATTGCAGCTTAGGTCGAGTCGCTCCAGTTGGCGAACTGGGGAGAAGCTTTCCCGCGCGAACTCCAGATTCATCGCCGGCCAATCCGTATTGTGCGTTCTGATGGTGAAATTCCTCAAATCCCTCAACCCCATCAACGTTCCTGAAGGCCACTTACCGAGTTTACAATGTTCTAACTCCAATTCCCTCAATTTAACCAAATGGAAAAAGCTACGATCGTCTAAGCTACTCCGGCACTTAATCTCGGCATTACACTCGATACGTAACGACGTTGTGTGTTCCGACGGTATAACACTAAAATTCGTAGTGTCCACTTCACTGTTAATAGTCCTGAGGTTGCACGTTAGAGCCACCTCGTCTTGACCACCATTCGAGGTGGATTCCCGGATCCACCACTGGCAGTCATCGGGGGCTTCATAACGTAGCTGCTGCTGGATCGTATCGTCCGTTGGCATGGGGGAGTTTTCGCGTAGATCTGAAGTTCCACCGTAGGTGCACGCCAAAAGGAGGCCGAAAGAGAAAAGGGGGCAGAGGAAGCGATTCGGGGCGATCGCCCGTAGTTGAAGCGGGTAACTACTTGTGGCAGTCATGCTGGCGGTTAGTCCGAATCTACCGAAGTGAGCATCTTTCGCATAAGCTTTGATTTCTGATTTGGAAGGTTCCTGGTTCGCGATCGTAAGTTGGATTTTGGAAATATTTCATCGCAGTTTGAAATATTGGCAACCTAATACAAAAAGATAATTTATAAGGATTTTTTATTTCATTGCTGATAACGTTATCCAATGAGCTTTAACTTTGTCTTAGAGGCCAGTCAGTAATATAAAAAAATAATACAAAACCGATAGACACGCGATTATCTCACATTCATACTAGATTATTACGGTTGTGTTTTCGTTATTGTTAGGCTCCTAGTGCGTTTCAAAACTTAAGTAGGTGTACGTGATTATCTCGCATTCATCCGTATGGTTGACGGTCAGATTTTCATTATTTTCAGGCTCTTAGTGCGTTTCGAATGTTTTAATAATGCGCGTTAATAACGCTCTTGAACACTAAGAAGAGAAAGAATTCTCTTTCTCTTCTTAATTCTAAAGGAGTATCATTTTGACTCGACATTGCTGTTCTAAATTTATTTTTGTATAAATATTCTTAATTAGCAGCACAATAAAAAAATTATTTTAATTTCCAGCGAATCAAATCTTCTTTAACCAAAGATCCTAGTTTATAAAAAAAATTGAAATACAGAACTTGTCCCCTGAAACCAAGAAAGATTAAAAAACACAACAATGGTTGCTTTGAGGCGTTTCGGCAGCCAAACTATCATCTTCAGAGAGATGCTGTATCTAGCATCTCTCTGAAGATAATAGCTTGGCTGTCGAAACGCGTTAGAGCAACCTTTGTCGTGTTTTTAAATCTTTTTTTGGTTTCAAGAGGGCAAAATCTATATTTCAATTTTTGAAGATAACCAAGGACCAAAACAGAAATACAAATCTTGTTCACTGAAATGAAGAAAGATTAAAAAAACACAACAAAGATTGCTCTAACGCGCTTCGATTGCCAAGCTATCATTTTTAGAGAGTATTTCAATTTTGAAGATAACTAAGGATCAGTTCGTTCCTAATAGAATTCTTGAAACGCATTCGGAGCCTAAATATAAAGAGAAAACGATCGTGAATCTCATGGAGAAATGCAAGATGTCATCTTCAAAGAGAAACTATGTTTTTTAATCTTTCTTGGTTTCAGGGGACAAGTTCTGTATTTCAATTTTTTTATAAACTAGGATCTTTGGTTAAAGAAGAATACCAAGGACCAGTCCATCAAAAATAAGAGCACTAAATATTACATTTCTCCATGACATTCACGGTCGTTTTCTCGTTATATTTAGGCTCCGAATGCTTTTTAAGAATTCTATTAGTAACGTTCGTGTTTCGTTGCCTGTTTATTTTCAGAAATTGTTTCTCTAAAAATAGTTTGATTTCTAATTAGAATTAGTCGAATGTATTCTTTGAGAAAAACTTCAAGAATTTTTCAAGATAACGAAGGCTTCCACGGCCAGAGTCAGTACAGGATATATTTCTTCCGGGATTGGACCGTGTCAAAAAACTACTAAACTACTTTTAGTAGTTCTTTGACACGGTCCAATCCCGGAAGAAGTATATCCTGTAATTTTTCAAGAATTGTTTCTGTAATCGACAAAGGTACATTATTATCTTGCATTCGTCCGTGAGATTTACTGTCGTTTTTTCGTTATTTTCAGGCTCCTAGTGTGTTTCAAGAGTTCTGAAACGTTTCGTGTTTCGTATGTTGGATTTGTTACACAGCAACGATGGAGCACCACTCCACCACAAATAAGAGCACAAAATCTTGCATCTCTCCATGAGATTCGCGGTCATTTTCTCGTTATATTTGGGCTTCGAATGCGTTTTAAGAGTTCTGTTAATAACGTTCGTGTTTCGTTGCCTGTTTATTTTCAGAAATTGTTTCTCTAAAAATAGTTTGATCTCTAATTAAAATAAGTCGAATGTATTCTTCGAGAAAAACTTCAAGAATTTTTCAAGAATTGTTTCTGTAATCGACAAAGGTACATTATTATCTTGCATTCGTCCGTGAGATTTACTGTCGTTTTTTCGTTATTTTCAGGCTCTTAGTGTGTTTCAAGAGTTCTGCTAGTAACTTTCTAAAACGTTCGTGTTTCGTATGTTGGATTTGTTGCACAGCAACGATGGAGCACCACTCCACCACAAATAAGAGCACAAAATCTTGCATCTCTCCATGAGATTCGCGGTCATTTTCTCGTTATATTTGGGCTTCGAATGCGTTTTAAGAGTTCTGTTAATAACGTTCGTGTTTCGTTGCCTGTTTATTTTCAGAAATTGTTTCTCTAAAAATAGTTTGATCTCTAATTAATATTAGTCGAATGTATTCTTCGAGAAAAACTTCAAGAATGTTTCAAGAATTGTTTCTGTAATTGACAAAGGTACATTATTACCTTGCATTCGTCCGTGAGATTTACTGTCGTTTTTTCGTTATTTTCAGGTTCTTAGTGTGTTTCAAGAGTTCTGCTAGTAACTTTCTGAAACGTTCGTGTTTCGTATGTAGGATTTGTTGCACAGCAACGATGGAGCACCACTCCACCACAAATAAGAGCACAAAATCGTGCATCTCTCCATGAGATTCGCGGTCGTTTTCTCGTTATATTTAGGCTTCGAATGCGTTTTAAGAGTTCTGTTAATAACGTTCGTGTTTCGTTGCCTGTTTATTTTCAGAAATTGTTTCTCTAAAAATAGTTTGATCTCTAATTAATATTAGTCGAATGTATTCTTCGAGAAAAACTTCAAGAATTTTTCAAGAATTGTTTCTGTAATCGACAATGGTACATTATTACCTTGCATTCGTCCGTGAGATTTACTGTCGTTTTTTTCGTTATTTTCAGGCTTCTAGCGTGTTTCAAGAGTTCTGCTAGTAACTGTCCGAAACGTTCGTGTTTCGTATGTTGGATTTGTTGCACAGCAACGATGGAGCACCACTCCACCACAAATAAGAGCACAAAATCTTGCATCTCTCCATGAGATTCGCGGTCGTTTTCTCGTTATATTTGGGTTTCGAATGTGTTTTAAGAGTTCTGTTAATAACGTTGGTGTTTTGTATGTTGGATTTGTTGCACAGCAACGATGGAGCACCACTCCACCACAAATAAGAGCACAAAATCTTGCATCTCTTCATGAGATTCGCGGTCATTTTCTCGTTATATTTGGGCTTCGAATGCGTTTCAAAAGTTCTGTTAATAACGTTCGTGTTTCGTTGCCTTTTTGTATTCAGAAATTGTTTCTCTGTTTCTCTAAAAATGGTGTTATCTCCAATTAAAATTCGTCGAAGCAAGAAAAACATTTTTTGAAAACGATTTCTCCAAAAGAAATTGTTTCTTTAATCGACAAAGCTATTATTCGATGGAGAAAAAGCAGGAACTTGTTAAGTTTTCTAGAACAACTCTAAGAATCTTAGAGCAAGTGATTCTTAATTAGAGAAGCAGCAAGAACTTCTCAAAGATGCATTTTCCGAAAAGGGAATTTATTTCGAAATTGTAGCAGACAAAGCAAACGTTTTTTAAAGGTAGTTTCTCCAGAAAGTTGTTCCGCTAAATTTCTCAAATTTTCTAAAACAAAATATTTCTCTAAGAATTCTTAGAGAGAAGTTCTTGCTGCTTCTCTGATCAAGAATTACTTACTCTACAAAATATTTCTCTAAGAATTCTTAGTGAGAAGTTCTTGCTGCTTCTCTGATCAAGAATTACTTACTCTACAATTGTAGAGTAAGTAATTCTTGATCAGAGAAGCAGCAAGAACTTCTCACTAAGAATTCTTAGAGAAATATTTTGTTTTACAAAATTTGAGAAATTTAGCAGCAAGAACTTGTCAAGAATGTCTTCTCGAGAAACTGAAATTTTTTCTAGTTTATAGCAAAGTTTTTTTTAGACCAAATAAGCAAACGTTTTTTAAAGGTGGTTTTTCCAGAAAGTCGTTTCGCTAATTTAATGCAAAATAATCGATTAGTGATTTGTATAATTTTAAACAAACACGCTTTGATTATATTCTTTTATTACTACGTTTTGGATTTGAATATAGTTAACGTTAATAACCCAGGAAATTGTGGTGCTGCGATAATCCGATAGAGCCGCACTCCACCAAAGATAGGAGTACATTTTCATCCATCCGTGAGATTCGCGATTGTTTTCTCGTTATTTTCAGGCTCTTGGTGCGTTTCAAGAGTTCTGTTAGTAACTCTTTGAAACGTTCGTATTTCGTATGTTGACTTTGTTGCACATCAACGATGGAGCCACACTTTAATAAAAATAAGAGCACCTTTTCATCTTGCATTTCTCCATGAGATTCACGATCGTTTTCTCTTTATATTTAGGCTCCGAATGCGTTTCGAGAATTCTATTAGGAACGGACCGGTCCTTAGTTATCTTCAAAATTGAAATACTCTCTAAAAATGATCGCTTGGCAATCGAAACGCGTTAGAGTAATCTTTGTTGTGTTTTTTTAATCTTTCTTCATTTCAGTGAACAAGATTTGTATTTCTGTTTTGGTCCTTGGTTATCTTCAAAAATTGAAATATAGATTTTGTCCCTTAAAACCAAAAAAAGATTTAAAAACACGACAAAGGTTGCTGGCTAACGCGTTTCGACAGCCAAGCTATCATCTTCAGAGAGATGCTAGATACAGTATCTCTCTGAAGATGATAGTTTGGCTGCCGAAACGCCTTAGAGCAACCATTGTTGTGTTTTTTAATCTTTCTTAGTTTCAGGGAACAAGGCAATTAGTAAAAGATCGTTTTCCTTTTCAATGATGCCACAATGATCAGAATCATTTAGAACCAAAATTAACTTCATCTTGAAACTGAATATCAAATAATCCATCTACCAATTATCCCTGAAAATTGCTGCACTGGGGGTTACTTTTCTACATTTCTTTTCATAAAAAAGCTTCATCTTTGGATAACGTTAAAAGCAAACTCCAATGACATAATCTAGACTCTGATACTTGCCATAGCATAAATATTGAATGATCAATTTTCTAATTGAGCTCGAGCTCGTTCAATCCAAATCTCCGCGAACGCAATCACTTAAACTCAAAACGCTACCATTCACAAACCAATCGCACAACCTATCTCACATCAGCGCGAGTAGCGATGAATAACAGCGAGTTAACGTGGGCCACCCTTCGCGTGCGCGACGCTTCGTGGGCAGCAAGGAACTGATCCGAGGATGCAGCATCCTCAATGTGCGAAGAGGCATAGCGGGCGTCCACTTTCAGACGCTCCGAAACCGCCCGATCCTGCCCGACCCGCCGAACCTGCGCTCCGCCTCGACGTCGGCCAAACATGAAAGAAGACCCCCATCTTATGAACTCCCCTTTCTCGGGGTAGAAAAAAAATCGCCGGTAAGTTATTCAAGAAGCGGTCGAATATGTGTGTTAAATTTAGCGGACGATTTTCGATGCGACTGCTTCAAAAGCCTAATCCAATTATCGGAAATGTACGGGATCGTGTTGCAAAGGAGCATCGGGGGCTTTGTAGTGCAGATTATGATTACACGGAGTTGTTGCAAACCAATATGTTGCGTGATTCTGCGGACCATCATTGCGCCCAGCTGGTAGGAATTTAATTTGAAACTGGAGATGCTACGATGCGGCAGCACGAATGTTTTCGCCGTTTCCGCGTTTTTACTTCTGCCGCAAAAGGCTGTAATTAAAGCTGCCACGGCTTTCGAGCACTCTATCAAAATTGTTGCTTTCGCCAGGAATTTTTAGAGCTCCCTGTTATCGATCGCTGATACAAAGTCTGGACTTTGCTTTGGGGATGATCCTGCACAACTATAAATCGTTAGGAATTTGTTGGCAAAACTGGAAGTTTTGGGGGCAAGACCAGATTGAGATTGTTGGGGGCCCTATGCAACTCACTGACGGGGGCTCTTTGTATTACTACGAAAATATGACAAAATCTTGTCGAATTTCAAATGGATAAATTATAAATATTTTCGACAACTAAATAGGAGGCCATCCACTTCGGTGGGGGCTTCTAAATCGTGGGGGCCTTATGCTACAGCACTCGTTGCAAACCCTTAAATCTGCCACTGTTTGGGGGGCAACTCCTCAAATCACTATGTTAAGTTTAAATCCCTAAAACACAAAGTTCAATCCGAAATGACTTATAAATTCAACTTACAATCACAAATTTGTGCCAATACAAAATATTTAATAATGCATTAATCAGTACACTGATGAGAACATTCCTCAATTCGTTAATGAGAATACAAACCAATACATTTGACAGTACATTGACGGGAACATTAACAAGTACATTTACTGGAACATTGACGAGAACATTGAAGAAAATTTCGACAAATACATTTGCCAGTACATTGACAAGTAAATTGATGAATACACTGACGAATACAATGACAATTAAATTGATCATAACATTGACCAACACAATTAGCGAAGAATTGACGAGCACATAAACGATTACATGTGACAGTACACTAATAAGTACATTGACGAACCAATTTATCAGTACGCTAAACAGTACTGCCAATATTATTAACGAATACACTGACGAGAACATATTGAGCAGCATATTGAGGAGTACACTGAAAAGTACTTTGGTAAGTACATTAATGAATACATTACAGAATACATTGAAGAATACATCGATAAGTATTTCAACGAGCTTTTCATTTTTCTAGATCTTTAAAGTTTCTCCTGCATTTCTCGAAATATCGAGATATGATAAGTTTCAGAGTACATTGACTAGAATATTAGCGAAAGACACACTAGTACATCGACGATTTGACAGTACCCTACTAAGCACATTGTCGAATCAATTTAACAGTACGTTAAATAGTATGTTACCAAGGCTGTTAAGAAACATATTGCCGAGAACGTTGATAAATACATTAACGAGTACATTGAAGACTACTATATTGATAAGTACATTGACGAATTTCTAATTTTTTACGAACTTTCAAATTGCTCCAGCACTTTTCACTTGAATAACGATATATGAGCAGTTTGCGGAGTGTATTGATTAGTATATTAGAGAAAGATTAGTCAGTACATTGACAAATATATTTGACAGCACATTAATAAATAGATATACGAATGAAATCAACAGTTCGTTAAAATAATATTCTGTCAAGAAGGTTAACCTATACAATAACAAGAACATTGATGAATACGTTGATGAATACTTTAACAAGTATATTGAAGAGTACTACATTGATAAGTACATTGACAAATTTCTAAGTTTTGCGAACATTCAGATTGCTCCCTCTCTTTTTACTCCCATATTAAGCTATAAAAAGTTTCGGGAGTGTATTGATTGGTACATTAACGAAAAATGAGCGAGTACGTTGACAAATATATTTTCAGAGGACAGTCATAAATAGATGAAGTATTGAAGTCAACATTTCGTTAAAATAATATGTTGTCAAAAATGTTAACCTGTACAATGACGAGAACATTGATGAATACATTCATAAATACATTAACGAGTACATTGACAAGTACTGCATTGCTAAGTACATTGACGAATTACTAATTTTTCGCAAATTTTCAAATTACTTTCGCACTTTTCACTCTAATGTCGAGATATGAGAAACTTAGGGAGTGTATACAAATAGTAAATTAGTCAAAGATTGACGAGTACATTGACAAATACAGTTGATAATATTGTAATACATAGACTGACGAATGACTCTAAAAATTCGTTAAAATAATATGAAGAAGATTAATTGATACAATGACGAGAAAATCCATGAATACACCGATAAATACATTAACGAGTATATTCGAGAGTACTACGTTGATAAGTACATTGACAAATTTCTAATTTTTTGCAAACTTCAGATTGCTTTTGCGCTTTTCTTTCCAATATTGAGATATGAGAAGCTTGAGAAGTGTATTGATTAGTACATTAGCGAAAAATGGGCGAGTACATTGACAAATACAGTTGATAATATTGTAATACATAGACTGACGAATGACTCTAAAAATTCGTTAAAATAATATGAAGAAGATTAATTGATACAATGACGAGAAAATCCATGAATACATCGATAAATACATTAACGAGTACATTGAAGAGTACTACATTGATAAGTACATTGACAAATTTCTAATTTTTTGCAAACTTTCAGATTTCTTTTGCGCTTTCCTCCCCAATATTGAGAGATGAAAATCTTCAGGAGTGTATTGATTAGTACCTTAGCGAAAAATGGGCGAGTACATTGGCAAATACATTTGAGAGGCTACTAATAAATACATTAACGAATAAAATCAACAGTTCGTCAAAATAATATGTTGTCAAGTCAAAAATGTTGACCTATACAATAACAAAAACATTGATGAATACGTTAATAAATACATTAACGAGTACATTGAAAAGTACTGCATTGATAAGTACATTGACGAATTACTAATTTTCCGCTAATTTTTAAATTGCTTTCGCACTTGCCACTCTAATATCAAGACTTGGAGAAACTTAGGGAGTGTATTGATTAGTAAATTAGCCAAAGATTGGCGAGTACATTGACAAAAATATTTGACAGTACATTAATAAATAGACTGACGGATGAATTTAACAGTTCGTTAAAATAATATGCTGTCAAGAATGTTAACTTATGGAATGACGAGACCATTGACGAATACTTTAAAAAGTAGATTGTAGAGTACTACATTGATAAGTACATTGACAAATTTCTAAGTTCTTTCGAACAATCAGATTGCTCCCGCGCTTTGTACTCCAATATTAAGATATAAAAAGATTGAAGAGTGTATTGATTAGTACATTAGCGAAAAATGAGCGAGTACATTGACAAATATATTTTGAGAGGACAATTATAAATATATTTACGAATGAAATCAACAATTCGTTAAAATAATATGTTATCAAGAATGTTAACCTATGCAATAACGAGAACATTGATGAATACGTTAATAAATACATTAACGAGTACATTGAAAAGTACTGCATTGCTAAGTACATTCACGAATTACTAATTTTTCGTAAACTTTCAAATTGCTTTCGCACTTTTTATTTTGATATCGAGATATGAGAAATTTAGGGGGTGTATTAACTAATAAATGAGCCAAAGATTAGGAAGTACATTTTCAAATATATTTGACAGTACATTAATAAATAGACTGACGAATGAATCTAACAATTCGTTAAAATAATATGCTGTCAAGAATGTTAACCTATACAATGACGAGACGGTTGATGAATACGTTGATGAATACTTTTACGAGTACATTGAAGAGTACTACATTAATAAGTACATTGACAAATTTCTAAGTTTTTGCAAACATTTAGATTGCTCTCGCGCTTTTCACTCCAATATTAAGATATTAAAAGTTTAAGGAGTGTATTGATTAGTATATTAACGAAAAATGAGCGAGTACATTGACAAATATATTTTGAGAGGACAATTATAAATATATTAGGAAACGAAATCAAAAATTCGTTAAAATAATATGTTATCAAGAATATTAGCCTATACAATAACGAGAAGATTGATGAATACGTTAAGAAATACATTAACGAGTACATTGAAAAGTACTGCATTGCTAAGTACATTGACGAATTACTAATTTTTCGTAAACTTTTAAATTGCTTTCGCACTTTTCACTCTGATATCAAGGATATAAGAAACTTAGGGAGTGTATTGACTAGTAAATTAGTCACGGATTGGCAAGTACATTGACAAATACATTTGATAATACACTAATACATGGACTGACGAATGATTCAAACATTTCGTTAAAATAATATGTTCTCAAAAAGGTTGATCTATACAATGACGAGAAAATCCATGACTACATCGATCAATACATTAACGAATACATTGAAGAGTACTACATTGATAAGTACATTGACAAATTTCTAATTTTTTGCAAACTTTCAGATTGCTTTCGCGCTTTCCTCTCCAATATTGAGATATGAGAAGATTAAGGAGTGTATTTATTAGTACATTAGCAAAAAATGGGCGAGTACATTGACAAATAGATTTAAGAGAATACTAATAAGTACATTAACGAATAAAATCAATAATTTATTATAATAATATATTGTCAAAAATGTTGATCTATACAATAACGAAAATATTGATGAATACGTTAATAAATACATTACCGAGTACATTAAAAAGTACTGCATTTCTAAGTACATTGACGAATTACTAATTTTTTGTGAACTTTCAAATTGCTTTCGCACTTTTCACTCTGATATCGAGAATATAAGAAACTTAGGGAGTGTATTGACTAGTAAATTAGTCAAGGATTGGCGAGTACATTGACAAATATATTTGACAGTACATTAATAAATAAACTGACAAATGAATTTAAGAATTTGTTAAAATAATATGCTGTAAAGAATGTTAACCTGTACAATGACGAGAACATTGATAAATACGTTGATGAATACATTAACGAATACCTTGAAGAGTACTGCATTGATAAGTACATTGACAAATTTCTAATGTTTTGCGCACTTTAACATTGCTTTCGCGCTTTCCCCTTCAATATTGAGATATGAAAAGCTTGGGGTGTGTATTGATTAGTACATTAACAAAAAATGGGCGAGTACATTGACAAATATATTTTGAGAGGACAATTATAAATATGCTTACGAATGAAATAAACAATTCGTTAAAATAATATGTTGTCAAGAATGTTAACCTATACAATAACGAGAACATTGATGAATACGTTAAGAAATACATTAACGAGTACATTGACAAGTACTGCATTTCTAAGTACATCGACGAATTACTAATTTTTCGTGAACTTTCAAGTTGCTTTCGCACTTTCCACTTTGATATTGAGATATGAGAAATTTAGGGAGTGTATTGACTAGCAAATTAGCCAAAGATTGGCAAGTACAGTGACAAATATATTTGACAGTACATTAATAAATAGAGTGACGGACGAATCTAACAATTCGTTAAAATAATATACTGTCAAGAATGTTAACCTATACAATAACGAGAACATTGATGAATATTTGATGACAACTTTAACAAGTACATTGGAGAGTACTACATTGATAAGTACATTGAAAAATTTCTAAGTTTTTGCGAACATTTAGATTGCTTCCGCACTTTTCACTTGAATATTAAGATATGAAAAGTTTGGGGAGTGTATTGATTAGTACATTAACGAAAAATGGACGAGTACATTGACAAATATATTTTGAGAGGACAATTATAAATATATTAACAAATGAAATCAACAATTCGTTAAAATAATATGTTATCAAGAATGTTAACCTATACAATGACGAGAACATTGATAAATACGTTAACAAATGCATTAACGAGTACATTGAAAAGTACTGCATTGATAAGTACATTGACGAATTACTAATTTTTCGCAAATTTTTAAATTGCTTTTGCGCTTTCCACTCTAATATCAAGACTTATTGAAACTTAGGGAGTGTATTGATTAGTAAATTAGCCAAAGATTGGGGAGTACATTGACAAAAATATTTGACAGTACATTAATAAATAGACTGACGGATAAATCTAACAATTCGTTAAAATAATATGTTGTCAAGAATGTTAACCTATACAATAACGAGAACATTGATGAATACGTTAATAAATACATTAACGAGTACATTGACAAGTACTGGATTGCTAAGTCCATTGACGAATTACTAATTTTTCGCAAGTTTTCAAATTACTTTCGCAATTTCCACTCTAATATCGAGATATGAGAAACTTAGGGAGTGTATACAAATAGTAAATTAGTCAAAGATTGGCGAGTACATTGACAAATACATTAGATAGTACAGTAATACATGGACTGACGAATGATTCTAAAAATTCATTAAAATAATATGTTCTCAAAAAAGTTGATTTATACAATGACGAGAACATTAATGAATTAATCGATAAATACATTAGCGAGTACATTGAAGAGTACCACATTGATAAGTACATTGACGAATTTCTAATTTTTTGCGAACTTTAACATAGCTTTAACGCTTTTTTCTTCAATATTAAGATATTAGAAGTTTAAGGAATGGATTGATTAGTACATTGGTGAAAAATGGGCAAGTACATTGACAAATACATTTGAGAGGATACTTAAAAATACATTAACAAATAAATTTAACAATTCGTTTAAATAATATGTTGTCAAGAATGTTAAGCTATACAATACCGAGAACATTGATGAATACGTTAATAAATACATTAACAAGTACGTTGACAAGTACTGCATTGCTAAGTACATTGACGACTTACTAATTTTTCGCAAATTTTTTAATTGCTTTCGCACTTTCCACTCTAATATCAAGACTTATTGAAATTTAGGGAGTGTATTGATTAGTAAATTAGCCAAAAATTGGCGAGTACATTGACAAAAATATTTGACAGTACATTAATAAATAGACTGACGGATAAATCTAACAATTCGTTAAAATAATATGCTGTCAAGAATGCTAACCTATACAATGACGAGAACCTTGATGAATACGTTAATAAATACATTAACAAATACATTGAAGAGTACTGCATTGATAAGTACGTTGACGAATTTCTAATTTTTTTGCAAACTTTACCATTGCTTTCGCGCTTTTCTCTTCAATATTGAGATATGAGAAGTTTGAGGAGTGTATTGATTAGTACATTAGCGAAAAATGGGCGAGTACATTGACAAATACATTTGAGAGGATACTAATAAATATATTAACGAATGAAATTAACGATTCATTAAAATAATATGTTGTCAAGAATGTCAACCTATACAATAACGAGAACATTGATAAATACGTTAATAAATACATTAACAAGTACATTAAAAAGTACTGCATTGATAAGTACAGTGACGAATTACTAATTTTTTGCAAATTTTTAAATTGCTTTTGCACTTTCCACTCCAGTATCTAGGGAGTGTATTGACTAGTAAATTAGCCAAAGATTGGCGAGTACATTGACAAATACTTCTGACAGTACATTAATAAATAGACTGACGGATGAATCTAAAAATTCGAATAAATAATATGCTGTCAAGAATGTTAACCTATACAATGACTAGAACATAGATGAATACGGTGATGAATATATTTAGGAAGTACATTGAAGAGTACTGCATTGATAAGTACATTGGGGAATTTTTAATTTTTTGCGAACTTTCAGATTACCCCCGCGCTTGTCTCTCCAATATTAAGATATGAGAAGTTTGAAAAGTATATTGATTAGTACATTAGCGAAAAGTGGGCGAGTACATTGACAAATACATTTGAGAGGATACTAATAAATACATTAACGAATAAAATTAACAATTCATTAAAATAATATATTGTTAAGAATATTAACGTATACAATAATGAGAACATTAATGAATACGTTAATAAATACATCGACGAGTACATTGAAAAGCACAGCATTGAAAAGTACACTGACGAATTACCAATTTTTTGCAAATTTTTAAATTGCTTCCGCATTTTCCACTCTAATATCGAGATATAAGAAACTAAGGGAGTGTATTAACTAGTAAATTAGCCAAAGATTGGCGAGTACATTGACAAATAGATTTGATAGTACGGTAATAAATATTCTGAGGAATGACTCCAACAATTCGTTAAAATAATATGTTGTCAAGAACGTTAACCTATACAACGACAAAAAAATCGATGAATACATCGATAAATACATTAACGAATACATTGAGGAGTACTACATTGATAAGTACATTGACAAATTTCTAATTTTTGCAAACTTTTAGATTACCTCCTTGCTTTCCCCTCCAATATTGAGATATAAGAAGTTTGAGAAGTGTATTAATTAGTACATTCGCGAAAAATGGGCGAGTACATTGACAAATACATTTGAGGGGATACTAATAAATACATTAACGAATAAAATCAACAATTCATTAAAATAATATCTTGTCAAGGATGTTAACCTATACATTAACGAGAACATTGATGAATGCGTTAATAATTATAATAAGGAGTACATTGAAAAGTACTGCATTGATAAGTACATTGACGAATTATTAATTTTTCGCACATTTTTAAATTGCTTTCGCACTTTCCACTCTAGTATCAAGACATGAGAAACTTAGGGAGTGTGTTGACTAGTAAATTACTCAAAGATTGGCGAGTACATTGACAAATACTTTTGACAGTACATTAATAAATAGACTGGCGGATGAATCTAACAATTCGTTAAAATAATATGTTTTAAAGAATGTTAACCTATACAATAAGGAGAACATTGATAAATACGTTGATGAATACATTAACGAGTACATTGAAGAGTACTACATTGATAAGTACATTGACAAATATTTAATTTTTGCAAACTTTTAGATTGCTTCCTTGCTTTTCCCTCCAATATTGAGATATGAGAAGCTTGAAGAGTGTATTAATTAGTACATTCACGAAAAATGGGCGAGTGCATTGACAAATACATTTGAGGGGATACTAATAAATACATTAACGAATACATTGAAGAGTACTACATTGATAAGCACATTGACAAATTTCTAATTTTTGCAAACTTTTAGATTGCTTCCTCGCTTTCCCCTCCAATATTGAGATATGAGAAGTTTGAAGAGTGTATTAATTAGTACATTTACTAAAAATGGGCGAGTACATTGACAAATACATTTGAGGGGATACTAATAAATACATTAACGAAAAAAATCAACAATTCGTTAAAATAATATCTTGTCAAGAATGTTAACCTATACAATAACGAGAACATTGATGAATGCGTTAATAAATATAATAAGGAGTACATTGAAAAGTACTACATTGATAAGTACATTGACGAATTATTAATTTTTCGCACATTTTTAAATTGCTTTCGCACTTTCCACTCTAGTATCAAGATATGAGAAACTTAGGGAGTGTGTTGACTAGTAAATTACTCAAAGATTGGCGAGTACATTGACAAATACTTTTGACAGTACATTAATAAATAGACTGGCGGATGAATCTAACAATTCGTTAAAATAATATGTTTTAAAGAATGTTAACCTATACAATAAGGAGAACATTGATGAATACGTTGATGAATACATTAACGAGTACATTGAAGAGTACTACATTGATAAGTACATTGACGAATTTCTAATTTTTGCAAACTTTTAGATTGCTTCCTTGCTTTTCCCTCCAATATTGAGATATGAGAAGTTTGAAGAGTGTATTAATTAGTACATTCACGAAAAATGGGCGAGTACATTGACAAATACATTTGAGGGGATACTAATAAATACATTAACGAATACATTGAAGAGTACTACATTGATAAGTACATTGACAAATTTCTAAATTTTGCAAATTTTTAGATTGCCTTCTTGCTTTCCCCTCCAATATTGAGATATGAGAAGTTTGAGGAGTGTATTAATTAGTACATTTACGAAAAATCAGCGAGTACATTGACAAATACATTTGAGGGGATACTAATAAATACATTAACGAAAAAAATCAACAATTCGTTAAAATAATATCTTGTCAAGAATGTTAACCTATACAATAACGAGAACATTGATGAATGCGTTAATAAATATAATAAGAAGTACATTGAAAAGTACTACATTGATAAGTACATTGACGAATTATTAATTTTTCGCACATTTTTAAATTGCTTTCGTACGTTCCACTCTAGTATCAAGATATGAGAAACTTAGGGAGTATGTTGACTAATAAATTACTCAAAGATTGGCGAGTACATTGACAAATACTTTTGACAGTACATTAATAAATAGACTAGCGGATAAATCTAACAATTCGTTAAAATAATATGTTGTCAAGAATGTTAACCTATACAATAAGGAGAACATTGATGAATACGTTGATGAATACATTAACGAGTACATTCAAGAGTGCTACACTGATAAGTACATTGACGAGTTTTTAGTTTTTTGCGAACGTTCAAATTGCTCCCGCACTTTCTACTATAATATCAAGATATGAGAACTTTGATGAGTGAATTGATTAGTACCTTAGCAGAAAATTGGCGAGTACATCTATAAATACATTCGACAGTACTAATAAATACATTGACAAATGTGCAAAAATGTGTAGGAAATGATCGAATGTATTAATCAACAAGCAACTGCGCTCTTCATTCTAAGACATATTTGCCGCATTCCCATGCTCGGTTTCTCTTAAGATTTGGAACGATTAGACAGTACGAGAAATCGTCGGTGGCGTTTCGGACCCTTGAGTCAAGTTTGAAGTATTATCAACATACACGTTAAAGTAGAAACGTCTGAGGGAGCAGATAAAGGAAAGTGCTCCAGCGAAAGTTATTGATTGAATTAAGATTATCAGCGCATATCAAAGAAACAAAGAGAAGTTCTGGGGTATTCTCCGAGGGTTGAGACATCCCTTTCCCTTGATGATTTCGAACGAGAAATGTGCATCCCAAGTAGCCTCTGGAGAGAAATCATGATGCGGGCGATAAGCTGACGTGCCACCACATATGATTACTAGCTAGGGATTCTATCCCTCTTATTGGATCCGGGATGCCTTTTTGTTGAAATACGAATAAAAACGAAAAAAATTTCGAAGAAATTCATCCGCTGAAAAGGATAATTACGAAACAGGATGAAGTTAAAAGTTAGAATCCCATTCATTTAAAAGAATGTCTGTGTAAAATATTAAATAGATTAAAAGTGTAATCTCGCATTTATAAACCTTAAATATTAAATGGTCGTATAACATCTATTTTTATTGCTGTAGAAATACGCTCAGTCGTATGATAGTAGGATTTAAAATGAAAAGCCAGGGGAAAAGCACTATATACAACTAACATATTTCAACTCTATGCGTTTCGCCTACTATTTGTTTAAGTTCGCTTATATTACCTTCATGTATTTACGCAAGAACAACTTTATGCCTTCACCCAAAAATATTACTTTGCCAGAATAAACAACGCCGGCTAAATTATAATAAACGTCGACGCAGAAACAGAAATTAAAGCGCCCGTTAATTGTGGGATTATTTCCAGTATCCTACGTTAGAAAAAACGAATCTATTCATTAAAACTAATTCATCACACTTTGGAAAAGATTTCGCTTCTTTTGTAAGCAGCAGGAGTCGATTTTAATTTGCAATTGAATGCACAACACGGTTGGACTTCCCTAAAAAGGGAACAAAGGAAGACCTTCGTCTTTAATGATTTTTATTTAAGAATTTATGAAATTGGGCTTCCATCGGATGAACTCTAATACGATCCTAAATTGCCCGAACCCGGCAAGAGGTCTTTATTAATCCATATCGAGTGAAAACTAGCTCCTCCGCTTTTGTTATCTTTTTTCCATCGAACCAATCTTTGAATAGAGATCTTCCTTCAATCAAATTAGTTCGACAGAAACTCGAATAGGAATAGCTGCTTCCAGTTGATTTTTAGAAGGTTAACGTTGGTATTTTTAACAACCTCTACTAAATCGAATGAAATTAGATTTTCTACAAAAAATGTTTCACTTTTTTTATAAGAGTGATATTTATTGAGATATCCAAAACCAACAAATATTAGAAGTTAAATCAAAATGTCAAATAAAATTCGAATGGACTGCCGTTCGTGGTGAAAAACCTTGCTCGGTATTGTCGCGTATTTAAACGTATTTCCCTTTGTTTCCCAGTCCTATTCAAGCTTATGAATCTGATGTTTACTCGATGGTTAAGATACTACTGAATACGATCGATAATTTTGGCTTCTATCGTTTTCCTGAAACGACCGAAGTTCATACTTCATATGTCAAGCAAGCTCTGTAACGTACCCAAACTCCCACCGTCTAATAAATTGGATAAAATTCGAAAGTAGTGTACCAGAAGACATCGAGGGACGTAATCGAGTGAGAATCAGCTCCTATGGACTAACCCCAGTCGTTTGTCACGATTAGCGGCGGCGCTGGAAGCGGCGTCCGTCCGAGTGAGGCGGTAGAGGCAGATGGCGGCCACCGACGTATTACTTTCTGACTCCGGGCAGTGATTTGACCGGGTAAACACCTGCCGACTCATGTCGCTACTTCATCGCCTATAAATCTCGACACGACACCCCCACATGCACGCCGCCGACAGCGACGGCGAGATACGTTCCGTCTTGAATACACGCTGACGATATATCTAATCAGATGACACGAGGATGAACCACGGGAAACATGGAGTACGAACGTGATGGAATTCACTTTTTCGAGTCGCTTTATTTTACTGCCATCTTTCGACGTGACTCTTTAATTAAAAAATAAGCTTCGGTTAACACCGTCAGTTGCCAGTTATTAATAACGCCGCCTGTCTTAAAAAATATTGACTTTGACAGCTGACTTAAAACCAAAATTAGATAAAGTGAGTGAAATCACCTGGTGGAAAAGTTTACTCTTACTGAAAAATTCTTCTTAATGAAGAATTGACTCTTATAGAAAAATTTACTCTTACAGAAAAATTCGCTCTTACAGAAAATTGGCTCTGGCGGAAAAGTTGGCTCTTACAGCGAGGTTTGCTCTTATAGAAAAGTTGCCTCTTCAAGAAAAGTGCACTCTTCAAGAAAAGGACACTCTTATAGAAAGGTTCACTCTTACAGAAAAGTTCATCTTGCATAAAGTTGACTCTTACTGAAAAGTTCAACTTGAGAAAAAGTTGACTCTTACAAAACAGTTTACTTTTTCTTAAATTGGCTCCCATAGAAAAGCTCACTTACAGAAAGGTTCACTTTTACAGAAAGGTGCAATCTTACAGAAAAGTTAATCTTGCAGAAAGTTGACTCTTACAGAAAAGTTAATCTTACAGAAAGTTGACTCTTACAGAAAAGTTAATCTTGCAGAAAGTTGACTCTTACAGAAAAGTTTATCTTTAGAAAGAGTTGACTCTTGCAAAGAATTCACCTATTAAACAATTGACTACCACAGAAAACATCTCTTTTGCAGAAAAGTTCATCCTTACTAAAAAGTTCGTTCTTACAGAAAACTTGGCTTTTGCAGAAAAATTGGCTCTTGCAGCAAAGTGCGCTGCTACAGAAAAGTTCCCTCTTGCAGAAAGGTTCGCCCTTTCAGAAAAGTTCATCTTGCAGAAAGTTGACTCTTACGGAAAAGTTCATCTTAAAGAAAAGTTGACTCTTACAAAACAGTTTACTTATTCCTAAATTGCCCCCTCAAAAAAGTTCACTTAAAAAAAGTTTACTTTTAAACAATTGACTCCCACAGAAAACGTTTTTCTTGCAGAAAAGTTTACTCTTACTAAAAGGTTTATTCTTACAGAAAAATTGTCTCTTGCAGAAAAGTAGGTTCTTTGCTGCAAAGTGCACTTTTACAGAAAAGTTCCCTCTTAAAGAAAAGTGCACTGTTACAAAAAGATTCGCCCCTTCAGAAAAGTACATCTTGCAGAAAGTTAACTCTTACAGAAAAGTTCATCTTAAGAAAAAGTTGACTCCTGTAAAACAGTTTACTTACTCTTAAATTGACTCATACAGAAAAGTTTACTCTTATAGAGTTCACTTTTATAGAAAGGTGCAATTTTACAGAAAAGTTAATCTTGCAGAAAGTTGTCTTTTACAGAAAAGTTCATTTTTAGAAAGAGTTGACTCTTGCAAAGAATTCACTTGTTAAACAATTAATTTTCACAGAAAACGCCTTTCTTGCAGAAAAGTTTACTTTTACTAAAAAGTTCATTCTTACAGAAAAGTTGGCTTTTGCAGAAGAGTTGGCTCTTGCAGCAAAGTGCGCTATTACAGAAAAGTTTCCTCTTGCAGAAAAGTTCGCCTTTTCAGAAAAGTTCATCTTTCAGAAAGTCGGCTCTTACAGAAAAGTTCATCTTAAAGAAAAGTTGACTCTTGTAAAACAGTTTACTTACTCTTAAATTGGCTCATACAGAAAAGTTCACTCTTACAGAAAAGTTCACTTTTATAGAAAGGTGCAATTTTACAGAAAAGTTAATCTTGCAGAAAGTTGTATCTTACAGAAAAGTTCATTTTTAGAAAGAGTTGACTCTTGCAAAGAATTCACTTGTTAAACAATTGACTTCCACAGAAAACGCCTCTCTTGCAGAAAAGTTTACTTTAATTAAAAAGTTCATTCTCACAAAAAAGTTGGCTTTTGCAGAAGAGTTGGCTCTTGCAGCAAAGTGCGCCATTACAGAAAAGTTTCCTCTTGCAGAAAGGTTCGCCTTTTCATAAAAGTTCATCTTACAGAAAGTTGGCTCTTACAGAAAAGTTCATCTTAAAGAAAAGTTGACTCTTGTAAAACAGTTTACTTACTCTTGAATTGGCTCATACAGAAAAGTTCACTCTTAGAGAAGAGTTCACTTTTATAGAAAGGTGCAATTTTACAGAAAAGTTAATCTTGCAGAAAGTGGTCTCTTACAGAAAAGTTCATTTTTAGAAAGAGTTGACTCTTGCAAAGAATTCACTTGTTAAACAATTGACTTCCACAGAAAACGCCTCTCTTGCAGAAAAGTTTACTTTTACTAAAAAGTTCATTCTTACAGAAAAGTTGGCTTTTGCAGAAAAGTTGGCTATTGCAGCAAAGTGCGCTATTACAGAAAAGTTTCCTCTTGCAGAAAGGTTGCCTTTTCAGAAAAGTTCATCTTGCATAAAATTGGCTCTTACAAGAAAGTTCATCTTAAAAAAAGTTGACTCTTACAAAACAGTATACTTACTCTTAAATTGACCCTACAGTAAAGTTCACTCTTTCAGAAAAGTTCACTGTTGCAGAAAGGTGCAATCTTATAGAAAAGTTAATCTTACAGCAAGTTGACTCTTACAGAAAAGGTAATCTTTATAAAGAGTTGATCCTTACAAAAAAGTTCACTTATTAAATAATTGACTCCCACAGAAAACGTCTCTCTTGCAGAAAAGTTCACTCTTACTAAAAAGTTCATTCTTACAAAAAAGTTGGCTCTTGCAGATAAGTTGGCTCTTGCAGCAAAGTGCGTTCTTACAGAAAAGTTCCCTCTTAAAGAAAAGTGCAATATTGCAAAAGGGTTTGCCCTTTCAGAAAAGTTCATCTTGCAGAAAGTTGACTCTTACAGAAAAGTTCATCTCAAGGAATAGTTGACTCTTACAAAACAGTTAACTTACTCTTAAATTGACTCCAACGGAAAAGTTCACTTTTACAGAAAAGTTCACTTTTACAGAAAAGTTCACTTTTACAGAAAAGTTCACTTTTACAGAAAAGTTCACTTTTACAGAAAAGTTCTTTTTTACAGAAAGGTATAATCTCACAGAAACGTTAATATTACAGAAAGTTTACTCTTACAGAAGTGTTAATCTTTAGAAAGAGTTGACTCTTACAAAAAGTTCACTTATTAAACAATTTACTCCCACAGAAAGCGTCTCTCTTGCAAAAAAATTCACTATTACTAAAAAGTTCATTGTTTTAGAAAAGTTGGCTCTTGCAGCAAATTGCGCTATTACAGAAAGGTTCCATCCTAAGGAAAAGTGCACTGTTGCGAAAAGATTCGCCCTTTCAGAAAAGTTCACCTTGCAGAAAGTTGACTCTTACAGAAAAGTTCATCTTGAAGAAAAGTTGACTCTTACGAAACAGTTCTCTTAAATTGACCCCACAGAAAAGTTCACTCAGTTCACTTTCAGAAAAATTCACTTTTACAGAAAGATGCAATCTTACAGAAAATTTAATCTTGCAGAAAGTTGACTCTTACAGAAAAGTTAATCTTTATAAAAAGTTGATCCCTACAAAAAAGTTCCCTTATTAAATAATTGACTCCCACAGAAAACGTCTCTCCTGCAAAAAAAGTTCACTCTCACTAAAAAGTTTATTCTTACAGAAAAGTTGGCTCTTGCAGAAAATTTGGCTCTTGCAATAAAGTGCATTCTTAAAGAAAAGTTCCCTCTTAAATAAAACTGCTCTGTTGCAGAAAGGTTTACCCTTACACTTTTACAGAGAAGTTTACTTTTACAGAAAAGTTCAATCTTGCTGAAAAGTTAATCTTGCAGAAAGTTAACTGTTACAGAAAAGTTAATCTTTAGATAGAGTTGACTCTTACAAAAAAGTTCACCTATTAAACAACTGACTCCCACAAAAAACGTCTCTCTTGAAAAAAATTTACTCTTACTAAAAAGTTCATTCTTACAGAAATGTTGGCTTTTAAAAAACAGTTTATTTACTCTTAAATTGACTCGCACAGAAAAGCTCATTCTCAAAGAAAAGTTTACTTTTACAGAAAGGTGCAATCTTACAGAAAAGGTAATCTTTAGAAAAAGTTGACTTCTACAATAAAGTTCACTTATTAAACAACTGACTCCCACAAAAAACGTCTCTCTTACAGAAAAGTTCACTCTTACTAAAAAGTTTATTCTTACAGAAAAGTTGGCTCGTGCAGAAAAGTTGGCTCTTGCATTAAAATGCACTCTTACAGAAAAGTTCCCTCTTAAACAAAACTGCTCTGTTGCAGAAAGGTTCACACTTTCAGGAAAATTAATCTTGCAGAAAGTTGACTCTTACAGAAAAGTTCGTCTTAAGTAAAATTTGACTCCTACAAAATAGGTTACTGACTCTTAAATTGACTCTTACAGAAAAGCCCACTTTTACAGAAAAGTTTTTTTTACAGAAAGGTCCAATCTTACAGAAACTTTAATTTTACAGAAAGTTTACTCTTACAGAAAAGTTAATCTTTAGAAAGAGTTGACTTTTACAAAAAAAGTTCACTTATTTAACAATTGACTCCCACCGAAAACGTCTTTCTTACAGAAAAATTCACTATTACTAAAAAGTTCATTGTTACAAAAAAGTTGGCTCTTGCAAAGTGCGCTCTTACAGAAAAATTCATCTTAAGGAAAAGTTGACTATTACAAAACAGTTTATTTACTCTTTACAACTGACTCCCACAGAAAACGTCGCTCTTGCAGAAAAATTCACTCTTATTAAAAGGTTCATTGTTACAAAAAAGTTGGCTCTTGCGGAAAAGTTGGCTTTTGCAGCAAAGTGCGCTCTTGCAGAAAAGTTTATTTACTCTTAAATTGACTCTCACAAAAAAGCTCACCTTTGCAGAAAAGTTCACTTTTACAGAAAGGTGCAATCTAACAGAAAAATTAATCTTGCAGAAAGTTGACTGTTACAGAAAAGTTAATCTTTAGAAAAAGTTAACTCTTACAAAAAAGTTTAATCATTAAACATTTGACCCCCACAAAAAACCCCACTCTTGCAGGAAAGTGTTTTCTTATTAGAAAGTACATTCTTACAGAAAAGTTCATCTTGCAGAAAGCTGACTCTTACAGAAAAGATCATCTTGTTGAAAAGTTGATTCTTACAAAACAGTTTACTTACTCCAAAATTAATGCCCACAGAAAAGTTGACTCTTACAGAGAGCTTCACTTTTACAGAAAAGTTCAATCTTGCAGAAAAAATAATTTTGTAGAAAGTTGACTCTTACAGAAAAGGTCATCTTTATAAAAAGTTGACTCTTACAAAAAAAATTACTTATTAAACAGTTGACTTTCACAGAAAAGTTCGCTCTTACTAAAAGGTTAATTCTTAAAGAAAAGTTTATTTTGCAAAAATGTTTACTCTCACGGAAAATTCTACTTACCTAAAAATTTACTTCTACAAAAAAGTTAACCCTTACGAAAAATTTATCTTCTTTACACCTACAGATAACTTCATCTTGCGAAAAAGTTAACTCTCACAGAAAAGTTAGCTTACTAAAAAAATGACTGCTACAGGAGAGTATACTTCTACAGAAAAGTTGGTTCTTACAGAAAAGTGCGCTTCTTTGGAAAAGTTCCTTTCACAGAAAGGTTCACTCTTCCAGAAAAGTTCATCCTGCAGAAAAATTGACTCTTACAGTAAATAGACGTTGAAGAAAATTTGCCCTTACAAAAAAATTAACTTATTAAAGAATTAACTTCCACAGAAAAGTTTGCTATTACAGCAAAGTTCACTTTAACAGAAAAGTTAACTCCTACAGAAAAGTTAGCTTACTAAAAAAATGACTTCTACAGGAGAGTAGACTCCTACAGAAAAACTGGTTTTTACAGAGAAGTACGCTTCTCTGGAAAAGTTCCTCTTTCAGAAAGGTTCACTCTTCCAGATAGGTTCATTCTTCCAGAAAAGTTCATCCTGCAGAAAAGTTGGCTCTTACAGATAAATAGACGTTGAAGAAAATTTGCCTCTTATACAAAACTTAGCTTACTGAAGAATTAAACTTCCACAGAAAAATTTACTATTACAGCAAAGTTCACTCTTACAGAAAGTTAAGTCTTACAGAAAAGTTAGCTTACTAAAAAATGACTCCTACAGGAGAGTACACTCCTACAGAAAAGTAGGTTCTTACAGAAAAGTGTGCTTCTCTGGAAAAGTTCCTCGTACAGAAAGGTTCACGCTTACAGAAAAGTTCATCCTGCAGAAAAGTTGCCTCTTACAGATAAATAGATGTTGAAGAAAAGTTGCCTCTTACAAAAAAGTTAACTTACTAAAGAATTAACTTCCAGAGAAAAGTGCACTATTACAGCAAAGTTCACTCTTACAGAAAAGTTAACTCTTACAGAAAAGTTAGCTTACTAAAAAAAATATTCCTACAGGAGAGTACACTCCTACAGAAAAGTTGGTTCTTACAGAAGAGTGCGCTTCTTTGAAAAAGTTTCTCTTACAGAAAGGCTCACCATTACAGAAAAGTTTATCCTGCAGAAAAGTTAACTCTTCAGATGAATAAATATTGAAGAAAAGTTGCCTCTTACAAAAAAGTTAACTTAATAAAGAATTAACTTCCACAGAAAAATTATACTATAACAGCAGAGTTCCCTCCAACAGAAAAGTTAACTTTTAGAGAAAAGTTAGCTTACTAAAAAAATTACTCCTACACTAAGAGTACACTCCTACAGGAAAGTTGGTTCTTACAGAAAAGTGTGCTCTGGAAAAGTGAACCTTTCTGTACGAGGAACTTTTCCAGAGAAGCACACTTTTCTGTAAGAACCAACTTTCCTGTAGGAGTGTACTCTTAGTTCCTCGTACAGAAAGGTTCACTTTTCCAGAAAAGTTCATCCTGCAGAAAAGTTGACTCTTACACATAAATGGACATTGAAAAAAATTTGCCTCTTACAACAAACTTAACTCACTAAAGAATTAACTTTTACAGAAAAATTCACCACTACAGCAAAGATCACTCTAAAAGAAAAGTTAGCTCTTACAGAAAAGTTAGCTTGCTAAAAAAATTACTTTCACACTAGAGTACACTCCTACAGAAAAGTTGATTCTTACAGAAAAGTGTGCTTCTCTGCAAAAGTTCCTCGTACAGAAAGGTTCACTTTTACAGAAAAGTTCATGCTGCAGAAAAGCTGACTCTTACAGATAAATATATGTTGAAGAAAAATTGCCTTTTCTCTTCTTCTCTTCTTTCACAGTAAAGAGTTAACTTTTACAGAAAAGTTAAGTTTTACAGAAAAGTTAACTTTTACAGAAAAGTTAACTTTTACAGAAAAGTTAACTTTTACAGAAAAGTTAACTCTTATAGAAAAGTTAGCTTACTAGAAAAAATACTTCTACAAGAGAGTACACTCCTAGAGAAAAGTTGGATCTTACAGAAAAGTACGCTTTTCTGGAAATGTTTCTTTTACAGGAAGGTTCACTTTTACAGAAAAGTTCATCCTGCAGAAAAGTTGACTCTTGCAGATAAATAGACGTTGAAAAAAAGCTGCCTACTACAAAAAAGTTAACTTAATAAGGAATTAACTTCTACAAAAAAGTTTACTATTACAGCAAAGTTCACTCTTACAGAAAAGTTCACTCTTACAGAAAAGTTAACTCTTACAGAAAAGTTAACTTTTACAAAAAAGTTAGGTTACTAAAAACATACTCCTACAAGAGAGTACACTTCCACAGAAAAGTTGGTTCTTTCAGAAAAGTGTGCTTCTCTGGAAAAGTTTCTTTTATGGGAAGGTTCACTTTTACAAAAAAATTCATCCTGCAGAAAAATCGACTCTTACAGATAAATAGACGTTGAAGAAAAGTTGCCTATTACAAAAAAGTTAACTTACTAAGGAATTATCTTCCACAGAAAGTTCACTATTGCAGCAAAGTTCACTCTTACAGAAAAGTTCACTCTTACAGAAAAGTTCACTCTTACAGAAAAGTTCACTCTTACAGAAAAGTTAACTCTTACAGAAAAGTTAGCTTACTAAAAACAAACTCCTATAGGAAAGTACACTCCCACAGAAAAGTTGGTTCTTACAGAAAAGTGTGCTTCTCTGAAAAAGTTTCTTTTACAGGAAGGTTCACTTTTACAGAAAAGTTCATCTTGCAGAAAAGTTGACCCTTGCAGATAAATAGGCGTTGAAGAAAAGTTGCCTATTACAAAAAAGTTAACTTACTAAGAAATTAACTTCCACAGAAAGTTCACTATTGCAGCAAAGTTCACTCCTACAGAAAAGTTCACTCTTACAGAAAAGTTCACTCTTACAGAAAAGTTAACTCTTACAGAAAAGTTAGGTTACTAAAAACAAACTCCTATAGGAGAGTACACTCCCACAGAAAAGTTGGTTCTTACAGAAAAGTGTGCTTCTCTGAAAAAGTTTCTTTTACAGGAAGGTTCACTTTTACAGAAAAGTTCATCTTGCAGAAAAGTTTACCCTTGCAGATAAATAGGCGTTGAAGAAAAGTTGCCTATTACAAAAAAGTTTACTTACTAAGGAATTAACTTCCACAGAAAAGTTCACTATTGCAACAAAGTTTACTCTTACAAAAAAGTTCACTCTTACAGAAAAGTTCACTCTTACAGAAAAGTTAACTCTTACAGAAAAGTTAAGTTACTAAAAACATACTCCTACAGGAGAGTACACTCCCACAGAAAAGTTGGTTATTACAGAAAAGTGTGCTTCTCTGAAAAAGTTTCTTTTACAGGAAGGTTCTCTTTTACAGAAAAGTTCATCTTGCAGAAAAGTTGACCCTTGCAGATAAATAGGCGTTGAAGAAAAGTTGCCTATTACAAAAAAGTTAACTTACTAAGGAATTAACTTCCACAGAAAAGTTCACTATTGCAACAAAGTTTACTCTTACAAAAAAGTTCACTCTTACAGAAAAGTTCACTCTTACAGAAAAGTTCACTCTTGCAGAAAAATTCATTCTGACAGAAAAATTGACTTTTATAGCTCACTCTTACATTCTAACAGAAAAGTTAATCTTGTAGAAACCTTGACTCTTATATAAAATTGATCCTAACAGAGAACTTTGCTTTGGCAGAAGAGTTGCTTTTACAATAAAATCAGCTTCCAAAAACAAATTATAAAGCAAATTTTTCAAAGGACGACGATATCTCTACCTTTGAAAATAAATGCACCGGAATGAGTGACGAGGCGCGATAGAACAGCGTAGTTTCTAAATTAAAACGCCGGCCCGTCATCAATGACAAATTAGCACAGTGAATCACGTGACAAAGCGACAACTGTGCGCCCAAGATGTGTTCTATTAATTATGGATGCGACGTCGGCGTAATTTGACAAATTGGACTAAATTATTGAAGTGTTTTTATAACGACACATCAAAGCGATCCAACAACAAATTCACGAGATGAAAGTCGCTCGATGTTCGGTTTGTTTTAATAAGCGGGGCTTTCGCGAAAGTTGCGCGCCCCGTAAGTTAAAACAACCGCAACGAAAACATCACAAAGCGAGAAGTCGTTAAAAATCGCTTTCTAATCGAAAAGTTGCCGAATGGAAATAATAAGCGAGAAGTTTTGGTTTAATACGCTTGGCCGGGAAGTTTTAAAAACGTAAAACGAACACTTGTTTTACCACCAGAATTTTTAAGAGGTCGTAAAACGTCGTTTCAAGATATGGGCCCTCGGTCTGAAGCTTTAACGAAGTGGTAAACTGTGAAACGTACTCTACCCCGTCACGTGTCTATCAAATTATCTCGATGAATTTTTAAAATCAATTATGGACGAATCTATATACCTGGAAATACTTTGGAAGACGTTTCTTTGCTAATATTTTGAAAACTGGGCTAATTAAAATTTGAAACGATGCAGATCGCCGAATGTGTTGTCTTTCACTGTGTCGTTTGCCTCAAGAATGTTGCTCTTGGGGTAAGTAAAGAGTTAGATGAGACTTTGTTTTTAAATTTTGCTAAATGTGAGAAATGCAGCGGCGCGATATGTCCACCCATTCGCGAGCAGTCTGAAAAATTGCAACACTCAATTTAAAATCGATTGTTTGGATAAAGTTTGCCGCTGTTAATACCAGAATTATCTATGATCTTCGATGAAAAAAATAGGGAAAGTCTATAAAAAAGAAGAGTCGCCATAAGTAGTTCTCCTTGTGTAAAGTTCGACTGCACAGATAGTTGGACTTTCCAACAGTTTTGGATTCGTTAATATTGTTGCTTTTGCATCATTTCGTTAATTTTTCTGTGGTTTTGCTAAATGTAAGAAACGCAGGGACATGATAATTTGCGAACTTTCTCGAAAGTTACAATTTGGAAAAACTGGCTTGGAGAGACTTTGCCTTCGATAAAAGCCAAGGGAAGTTCTCTAGAGAAAGGGTCACCATAAATATACGGTGGATTACTTGGATACACTTTATCCCTAATAAGACCATAAGTATCTATAACCTGCGATTAAAGTCAAGGGAAGTTCTATAGAAAGAGGGTCGCCATAAATGGAAGTCTGACTGTGCCAAGTTGGATTGTATAGGAATTTGCTGCTTTCTATTGTCTTATATAGTTTAAGAATGTTGCCTCATGGGGAAATGTGAGTTAGAAAACACTCATTAGTTGTCGTTTTGCTAAATGTGAAGCATGCAACGGCGCGATATTTTCACCCATTCGCGAGTAATGTTGAAAGTTACAAAATTCCATTTTAAACGGTTTGAACAACTTTGTTAATAACAGAATTATCTATAACCTTCGATAGAAAGAAAATTAGGTTCTGTAGAAAAAAAGACTTGCCATAAATAGAAGTCTTCCCTCTGCCAAGTTGAACTTTAAAGAGCTTTGTTCTTTGATTGTTTTGTTTGCCTCAAGGATGTTGCTCTTGGGGTAAGTGGAAAGTTAAACCACACTTTGTTCTTAAATTTTGTCAAACGTGAGGGATGCAGCGGCGCGATATTTTCACCCATTCGCGAGCGGTCTCGAAAGTTACAAGAAAGCTAAAATTAAGAAACTCCAATTCAAATCTCAGCAATTTTCATCTAGTAAACTCCTAATTGTGTTATAAGGTGTCCCAGTAATTACAGGGACACTGTTCAAGTTTTGTATTGAAGGAGTTTTCGCACGTTAACTCGAAAACGCGTTCAAAGTATTTCCGACACGTCGCTTTTGTTGCTAGTGAAGTGTTTATTGTATTAGTGACGTGCATTCGAAAAGTTTTCGGTTGGTTCTTAGCAAACAAATTTAAGCGAGTTTGACTGCAATTTATGCATATATGTGAATTATGGCGGTGGGAAAACTTCTTAATTACTTTGATATTAGTTGGAATATCCGAGTAAATGAAAGCAGAGAGAAGCTGAATTCGAAATTACGGAACTTTAATGCATCTTTTATTAAAATATTATGAGACTATTCAATTTAAATCTTCATTAATTTTACCTAATTTCAAAATAATTAACGCGCTGTGTGAATCGAAATATTTTAGAATTAGAATCACAAATTTGTTGATATTATATTTTGATGACTTATTTCGTATTTTAAATTTCGTTTTTGTTTGAAAAATACTTATAATGATCTGAAATTTAACATTTTTTCAAAAGAAAAACGAACTTTGATTGATAAAAATTTTTTAACATTTCCTTCTGCGAGTTTTATTTCTTCGAACGATCATCCTACGATGTATTACATTATATGAATTTTAGCTTCTGTGAATCTTACGCTGTAGAAGATTTCAGGCTCTATAAAACTCTACGAGTCTTACACTCCATGAGACTTACACATTACGAGTCTTACACTTCACGAGTCTTACACTTTACGAGTCTTACACTTTACGAGTCTTACACTCCACGAGTCGTACGCTTTATGAGTCTTACACTTTACGAGTCTTACACTTTACGAGTCTTACACTCCACGAGTCGTACACTTTAAGAGTCTTACCCTCCACAAATCTTACACTTTATGAGACTTACACTCCACGAGTCTTACAAGTTTTATCAGTTTTATGCTCAACGAGTCTTATGGGTTTATTTACCTTCTGTGGAGTATTACTTGATTCAAGTCTTGTGCTATGAAGAATTTAGGCTCTACGAAGCCTAAACTCTACCCGTTTTACATTTTACGAATCTTACACTTTACGAGTCTTACACTCCACGAGTCTTACACTTTATGAGTCTTGCACTCCACGAGTTTTACGCTTTACGAGTCTTACACTTTACGAGTTTTATGCACAACAAATCTGGTGTGTGTTTTTTAGGTTTTGTGGAATATTACTTGTTACGAGGCTCTGCGAAGCTTAAGCTCTACAAGTCTTACACTCCACGAATCTTATACTCCACGAGTCTTACACTTTACGAGTCTTACACTCCACGAGTCTTACACTTTACGAGTTCTACACTTTACGAGTCTTACACTCCACTGGTCTTACGCTTTAGGAGTCTTACACTTTACGAGTCTTACACTCCATGAGTTATACATATTACGAATCTTACATTCCGCGAGTCTTACCCTTTACGAGTTTTACACTTCACGAGTCTTACACTCAACGAGTCTTACACTTTACGAGTCTTACACTTCGCGACTCTTACACTTTACGAATCTTACATTTCACGAGTCTTACACTTTTCGAGTCCTACACTCGACGAATCTTACAATCTTACACTCCACGAGTCTTACGCTTTACGAGTCTTACACTCCACGAGTTATATACTTTACAAATCTTATATTCCACGAGTCTTACACTTTACGAGTCTTATACTCGACGACTCTTACACTTTATGAGTCTTGCACTTTACGAATCTTACATTCCACAAGTCTTACACTTTACGAGTCTTACACTCGACGAGTCTTACACTTTTCGAGTCTTACACTCCACGAGTCTTATGCTTTATGAGTCTGACACTCCACGAGTTATACACTTTATAAATCTTACACTCCACGAGTCTTACACTTTACGAGTCTTACACTCGACGAGTCTTATACTTTACGAGTCTTACACTTCGCGACTCTTACACTTTACGACTCTTACACTATATGAGTCTTACACTTCACGAGTCTTACACTTTACGAGTCTTACACTCCACGAGTCGTACGCTTTATGAGTCTTACACTCCACGAGTTATACACTTTACGAATCTTACATTCCGCGAGTCTTACACTCTACGAGTCTTACACTCCACAACTCTTACACTTTACGAATCTTACACTTTACGAGTCTTACACTTCACGAGTCTTACACTTTACGAGTCTTACACTCCACGAGTCTTACGCTTTTCGAGTCTCACACTCCACGAGATATACACTCCACGAGTTACTTTACCAATCTTACATTCCACGAGTCTTACACTTTACGAGTCTTACACTTTACGAGTCTTACACTTTACGAGTCTTACACTCCACGAGTCGTACGCTTTATGAGTCTTACACTCCACGAGTTATACACTTTACGAATCTTACATTCCGCGAGTCTTACACTCTACGAGTCTTACACTCCACAACTCTTACACTTTACGAATCTTACACTTTACGAGTCTTACACTTCACGAGTCTTACACTTTACGAGTCTTACACTCCACGAGTCTTACCCTTTACGAGTCTCACACTCCACGAGTTATACACTCCACGAGTTACTTTACCAATCTTACATTCCACGAGTCTTACACTTTACGAGTCTTACACTTTACGAGTCTTACACTCCACGAGTCGTACACTTTACGAATCTTACATTCCGTGAGTTTTACACTTTACGAGTCTTACACCCCACAACTCTTACACTTTACGAATCTTACACTTTACGAGTCTTACATTTCACGAGTCTTACACTTTACGAGTCTTACACTCCACGAGTCTTACGCTTTACGAGTCTCACACTCCACGAGTTATGCACTCCACGAGTTACTTTACCAATCTTACATTCCACGAGTCTTACACTTTACAAGTCTTACACTTTATGAGTCTTACACTTTACGAGTCTTACATTTTACGAATCTTGACGGCTCTTATACTTTACGAATTTAATGCTCTACGAATCTTGCACCCTTTTTACGTTCTGTGGTATATTACTTTACGTGAGTTTGCGCTACATTTTATGAGTTTTACTGCAGGTTTCCCTATAACAGTTTTAGCGTAAAAAAGCTGCTTTCCCCAGCCATATTTTCCTTCTGTTTAACTTAACAGTAGAGACTACTTGTTCAAGTAAGCATTCATCTAACAAGACTCCACCTAGAGGCTGACAAACTTGCTCTATTAATATTTATCGTGACACAATAAATTAATATTATTCAACCTCATTATCTACCTCTGTAATCTATACAACAACAGTTCAACCAAAATAACTTCTTGTTTTATAATTTAACAAGCTCCTATTACGTACCACTGCCCTCGAAAGCATATAATTAAAATTCGAATCCGTCCCCAGTTACACGATACCTCTAAAACGAATTTATAAATAGATCTGATATTTTTCTAATTAAAACCATCATAAAGTAGAAATAATTGAGACCCCGCAGACGGCAAAACAACGTGCTGCTGCTTGCGATAAAGCGAAGCCCTCGGATGCATTTTTCCGGTAATGCGGCAGCTCTCGACTCCCTCGGGGCGTTTTCCGTGCATTTCCGCAAGATGGTTAAGCTGGAAATTGCACCGCAAAAGTGGACATGAAAGCATTTTATTAATACAAACACAATAAGCGTATGCAGAACTCATCCAGGTCGAGCCTTTTACGTAAACGACGAAACAAGGAAAAAGCTTTCGAAAGGCTAATTCGGTTTTTCCCCGACTGGGGTTACAGCGCGATCGACCTCCTTTCCTTATAACCCTCGATGACTTTTTTCTCAATCGAGAATGCAGGTCACGATATCCCAGGCCATGAGATCGTTTGAAATGCCCCAATTAGATGCAAAATCTTGGAAATTGAATAATCATCTCTTGGGGCGTTAAGTAGACTCAGAGTTTCGAATCCAGAGGCTGACGATATCTAATTAAAACGAAACTGGTCTCCGGGTCTCAGACTCGGCCGCAGCCTAGCGTTCTCTCCAATAGAGTTCTCTGAACTTTGTCAGAGTGACCGTTGTGTCTCCATAGCGCGCGCAGGTCATCTATGGTTGTGACTCCACCACCTTAGGATCTGCTGCTATACGCTCTTGCCCTTTGCAGTTAAGGTCGTTCTCTATTTAATCTCAGAGTGATTCGACGTTACGACATATTTCACTATGGTTAGAGTCGGTTTAAAACCGTTGGGAACCCTTGGCCTACGACCTCTGTTCGAAATTGCTGAAACTAGGTTTCTTAGAGGGTTGCAACTTTTGGATTTTTTATTTCCATCTCAAAATGATTCAAAGTTGAGACATATTTCAGTGATGTCAGGGTCGGATTAGAACTGTTGGGACTGGGCCCTCTATTCGAGGTTGCACAAACTAGGTTTCCTGCAGAATGTCCCCAGGGCCGAAATTCAGTTGTTAACTTTTCTCGTTGGTTGTCATCGTCCGGAAGGTGAAACCTAACGAACGTTTCAATTTCCACCGCAGTTAAAATATCAATTACGCTATTCTTGATTGCGGACGGTCGATTTGACCCTTCGGAGGCCTCTGCCGGCCGTCGTGTGATTTATGCCTCCGGCTTTCGCCGGAGACGGATGAGCGGAGAGCGATTGTAAATCGGATCCGGGCATCTGAAGCTGAAACTCGGCAGATTGTTGTGAAATATGGTCCCTTCATTCACAGACCAGATACATTGCTATGCATGAGCGATTACAAATTACCGATGTATGGTCGGACGAGGCCGATAAGTCCGCAATGGTCGCGATGACTTGCGATTAATTGACCCGATGTGAGAACGCTCGTCTGACGCTGAATCCGATCGTCGATGGGTAGGAAGAGGGCATGAGCTTTATTAAACGTCATTATAAGGAACTCTCGACGATTTGGTAGTAGAGCTTTATTAGGTTTCACCAAAGAAATATTTCAATAAATTTCTAAAACACCAGAATTGAAAAAAAAAGTGTTTTTCCCAAAATAACATCAAAGGAACCTATTCTACGCCTACTTATTATACTAGGAGATAACTAAAAGTATTGAAAAAAATTACCTTCCTTTAGAAAAGTGACGTTTTATGAAACTTTTAGAGTAACACTTCCTTTCTTAGCTAAAGCTGCAAGAACGAGCAATTTTGTCAAAGTTGGATCAAGTTTTTAAAGTTAGGAGTTTTGTTAAAGATGGAGAATGCAGCAGGGCGATATTTCCACCCATTCGCGAGCGATTTAAAACGGTTCTAAAGCTGCAAGATCGAGCAATCTGTTCAAAGTTCGATCATCTATTCAAAGTTAGGAGTTTTGTTAAACGTGAAGAATGCAGCGAGCGCGATATTTCCACCCATTCGCGAGCAGTTTGAAAAATATACCGTACTCAATTAGTACCGATTAATTGGACAAACGTTGCTCCTAATAATACCAGAATTATCTATAACTTTCGCGTAAAAAAAGGGAATGTTTATAGAAAAAACAGCCGCCATTAATAGAATTTCCCCCTGTGCCAAGTTGTGCTGCATAGGTATTTGTCGGTTTTCAACTGCTTTCCATGTGTTTAGAATGTTGCTTTTGGAGACATCAGAGAATTAGCCATCATCCGTCAATTGTTCTGTATGTGATTGTTCTAAATATGAGAAATGCAGCGACGCGATGTTTTGGTCCATTCGCGAACTATCTTGAAAGTTTCAAAGTTCAATTTGGAGTGAATTGCTTGGACAGACTTTGCCCCTAATAATACTATATCCTTTGATTAAAACAAAGAGAAGTTCTATAGAAAGAGTCGCCTTAAATAGAAGTATCATTGGGCTAAAATAGACTGCACAGGAATTCCCTGTCTTGTATGCCTTAGGAATGTAGCCTTATGGAAAAATCGGAGTATTGGAAAACACTCATTTATTTTGCTAAAAAGTGAGGACTGCAACAGCGCAATGTTTTCACCCATTCGCGAGTGGTCTCGAAAGTTACGAAACCCAATGTTGACTGCTTTGCCCTAATGATAACAAAATTATCTATAACCTTCGATACTAAGAAAATGAAATTCTGTAGAAAAAATATTCGCCATAAATAGAAATTTTCACCAAGTTAAACTGCACATGAATTTGTTGTCTTAGATTCTCTTGTTTGCCTCAAGAATATTGCTCTTGAAACAAGTAAAGAATTAGACAATATTTTGTTCTTAAATTTTGCTAAACGTTGGGAATGCAACGGCGCGATATATCCACCCATTCGCGAGCAGTCTTCAGATTGCTCTTCTTTAGACAATTCTGGTATTATTAGGGACAACGTTTGTTTACCCAATCGATTCTAAATTGAGTTGTTATTCTAAAGAAATATCCGTTTTCATTTGTAGTTTAATTGTCTATAAACCTTCGATAAAAAAAAAGAGAAAGTCTATAGAAAAAAGAGAAATAGAAATTCATCCTGTGCCAAGTTGGACCCCATAGGAATTCGCGGTTTCCAACTGTTTGGTATACATTAAGATTGTTGCTTTTAAAAGCAGCAGAAAATTAGCAACATTCGTTAATTGTTCTGTGGGTTTGCTAAATGTAACGCAATATTTTTACCCGTTTGTAAACTGTCCCGAAAGCTACAAAGCTCTACTTAGAGTGAATTGATTGGGCAGCGACGCGATATTTCCACCCATTCGCGAGCAGTCTAAAATATTGCAACACTCAATTTAGAATCGATTGGACAACTGTGCCCCTGATTATACCAGAATTATGTATAACCTTCGATAAAAGCAAAGGGAACTTCTGTAGAAAAAAAGAGTCGCCATATTTAGAAGTTTCACTGTATCAAATTGGATTGCACAGAATTTGCTGTTCCCTACTGTCTTGTATGTCTTAAGAATGCTCCCCATGGGATGATCGCTTTAGAAAGCACTCAGTGGTTGTTGTTTTGCTAAAGATGAGTAAGGCAGCGGCGCGATATTTCCACCCATTCGCGAGCAGTCTAAAGAATTACAACATTCAATTTACAATCAATTGGATAAAAAAATGTTGTCCCTTATAATGCCAGAATTGTCTATAAACCTTCGATAACAAAAAAAAAGAGAAAGTCTGTAGAAAAAAAGAAATAGGAATTCTTCGTGTGCCAAGTTGGACCCCATAGGTATTCGCGGTTTCCTATTGGTATGCATTAAGATTGTTGCTTTTAAACGCACCAGAAAATTAACATCATTCGTTAATTGTTCTGTGGTTCTGCTAAATGTAACCCAATATTTTTACCCGTTTGCAAACTGTCCCGAAAGTTATAAAGCTCTACTTAGGATGGATTGATTGGGCAGCGACGCGATATTTCCACCCATTCGCGAGCAGTCTAAAATATTACAACACTCAATTTAGAATCGATCGGACAACTGTGCCCCTGATTATACCAGAATTATGTATAACCTTCGATAAAAACAAAGGGAACTTCTGTAGAAAAAAAGAGTCGCCATATTTAGAAGTTTCACTGTATCAAATTGGATTTCACAGGAATTTGCTGTTTCCTACTGTCTTGTATGTCTTAAGAATGCTCCCCATGGGATGATCGCTTTAGAAAGCACTCATTGGTTGTTGTTTTGCTAAAGATGAGTAATGCAGCGGCGCGATATTTCCACCCATTCGCGAGCAGTCTAAAGAATTACAACATTCAATTTACAATCGATTGAATAAAGAAATTTTGTCCCTTATAATGCCAGAATTGTTTATAAGCCTTCGATAACAAAAAAAAAGAGAAAGTCTATAGAAAAAAAGAAATAGGAATTCTTCGTGTGCCAAGTTGGACCCCATAGGTATTCGCGGTTTCCTATTGGTATGCATTAAGATTGTTGCTTTTAAACGCACCAGAAAATTAACATCATTCGTTAATTGTTTTGTGGTTCTGCTAAATGTAACCCAATATTTTTACCCGTTTGCAAACTGTCCCGAAAGTTACAAAGCTCTACTTAGAGTGGATTGATTGGGCAGCGACGCGATATTTCCACCCATTCGCGAGCAGTCTAAAATATTGCAACACTCAATTTAGAATCGATTGGACAACTGTGCCCCTGATTATACCAGAATTATGTATAACCTTCGATAAAAGCAAAGGGAACTTCTGTAGAAAAAAGAGTCGCCATATTTAGAAGTTTCACTGTATCAAATTGGATTGCACAGGAATTTGCTGTTCCCTACTGTCTTGTATGTTCTAAGAATGCTCCCCATGGGATGATCGCTTTAGAAAGCACTCATTGGTTGTTGTTTTGCTAAAGATGAGTAATGCAGCGGCGCGATATTTCCACCCATTCGCGAGCAGTCTAATGAATTATAACATTCAATTTACAATCGATTGGACCACTGTGCCCCTGATAAAAGCAGAATTATGTATAAACTTCGATAAAAGCAAAAGGAACTTCTGTAGAAAAAAGAGTCGCCATAAATAGAAATTTCACTGTGTCAAGTTGGATTGCACAGGAATTTACTGTTCCCTACTGTCTTGTATGCCTCAAGAATGTTGTCTTATGGGAAGATCGGTTTAGAAAGCACTCTTTGGTTGTCGTTTTACCAAAGATGACTAATGCAACGCCGCGATATTTTCACCCATTCACGAGTGATCTCCAAAGTTACACAATTTAATTTTAAATGGATGTATTTGCTGCCTTTGCCCTAATAATAACAGAATTATCTGTTACCTTTGATAGAAAGAAAAAAGATTTGCCATAAATAAGTTTTCATTGAACCAAGTTGAACTACAACTACAACAACTACAAAGGAAGAATGTTTTGTTTGCCCCAATAATGTCGCTCTTGGGGAAACTTGGGAATTAGATAACACTTTTTTCTTAATTATTCTTTATGGTACTCTTATTGGTCGGAAACATTATGGTTATCAATTTTATTTAACATTTTTGCGACCCAGTTTGGAAATATTTAAATATTTATTAATGAAACTTGACAATAACCTGAAACATTTTTTGAAATATGACTACGAGATATCTAATTTTTTTTAAAAACCGTCACCTCATGACAAAAAATGGGTTAGTTTATTTTACATAGAATAGAAAAAAAATGAAATATAGAAGACCAAAATTAGACATGACAATTTTTTTGAAATAAAGTATAAAAAAATATAACAAATGTAAATAAAAAGACTGTAGCACTGGACTTTGTTCTTAAATTTTGCTAAACATGAGGAATGTAACGGCGCGATATTTTCACCCTTTCGCGAACGTGTCTCTCAAGTTACAAAGCTTAATGAGAATGAATTACTTGGACAGTCTATTGCTCCTAATAATACCTTAATTATCTATAACCTTCGTGAAAAGCAAACTGGAGTTCTATAGAAAAAAATAGTCGTCCATATATAGAAGACTCGCCATGCCAAGTTGGACTGCACAGGAATTTGCTGCTCTCTACCGTCTTGTATGTCTCAAGCATGTTGCCTCGTTGAAAACACTCGTTTTGCTAAACGTGAGGAATGCAACGGCGCGATATTTTCACCCATTCGCGAGTAATCTCGAAAGTTACAAAATTCAATTTTAAATGGTTTCTCTTCTCTTCTCTTGTCTTCTCTTGTCTTCTTTTGTCTTCTTTTGTCTTCTTTTGTCTTCTCTTCTCTTCTCTTCTCTTCTCTTCTCTTCTCTTCTCTTCTCTTCTCTTCTCTTCTCTTCTCTTCTCTTCTCTTCTCTTCTCTTCTCTTCTCTTCTCTTCTCTTCTCTTTCTCTTCTCTTCTCTTCTCTTCTCTTCTCTTCTCTCTCTTCTCTTCTCTTCTCTTCTCTTCTCATTCTCTTCTCTTCTCTTCTCTTCCCTTCCCTTCCTCCCTTCCCTTCCTTCCCTTCCTTCCCTTCCCTTCCCTTCCCTTCCCTTCCTCTCCTCCTTCCCTTCCTCTCCTCTCCTTCCCTTCCCTTCCCTTCCCTTCCCTTCCCTTCTCCTTCCCTTCCCTTCCTTCCTTCCCTTCCCTTCCCTTCCCTTCCTCCCTTCCCTTCCCTTCCTTCCCTTCCCCTTCCTCTCCTTCCCTTCCCTTCCTTCCCTTCCCTTCCCTTCCTTCCTCTCCTCCCTTCCTCTTCCCTCTCCCTTCTCTTCTCTCCTCTTCTCTTCTCTCTCTCTCCTCTCCTCTCCTCTCCTCTCCTCCTCTCTCTCTTCTCTTCTTCTCTCTCTTCTCTTCTCTTCTCTTCTCTTTCTCTTTCTCTTCTCTTCTTCTTCTCTTCTCTTCTCTTCTCTTTCTTCTTCTCTTCTCTTCTCTTCTTCTTCTCTTCTCTTCTCTTCTCTTCTCTTCTCTTCTCTCTTTCTCTTCTCTTCTCTTCTCTTCTCTTCTCTTCTCTTCTCTTCTCTTCTCTTCTCTTCTCTTCTCTTCTCTTCTCTTCTCTTCTGCCTTCTCTTCTCTTCTCTTCCTCTTCTCTTCTCTCTTCTCTTCTCTTCTCCTTTCTCTTCTCTTCTCGTTCTCTTCTTTTCTCTTCCCTTCCCTTCTCTTCTCTTCTCTTCTCTTCCTTTTCTTTCCCTTACCCATCTTCTTTCCTTCCCTTCCCTTTCTTCCTTCCCTTCCCTTCCTTATCCCTTCCCTTCCTTCCCTTCCCTCTCTTTCCTTCTTTTCTCTTCTCGTGCGCTTCTCTTCTCTTCTCTTCTCTTCCCTTCCTTCGCTTCTCTTTCTTCTCTTCCCTTTTCTTCCCTTCCCGATCTCTTTCCTTCCTTCCCTATTCCTTCATTCCTTCCCTCCCTCACCTTCCCTTCCCTTGCCCTTCCCTTTCCTTTCGCTTCTTTTCTCTTCTCTCTCTTTTTTCTGCTCTTCATCTTCTCATTCTCTTCTCTTCAGCTTCTCTTCTCTCCTTCTCTTCTCTTCTCTTCGTCTTTCTCTTGCCTCTTCTCTTCTCTTCTCTTCTCTTCTCTTCTCTTCTCTTTCTCTTCTCTTCTCTTCTCTTCTCTTCTCTTCTCTCTTCTCTTCTCCTTCTCTTCTCTTCTCTTCTCTTCTCTCTCTTCTCTTCTCTTCTCTTCTCTTCTCTTCTCTTCTCTTCTCTTCTCTTCTCTTCTCTTCTCTTCTCTTCTTTCTCTTCTCTTCTCTCTCTCTCTTCTTCTCTTCTCTCTCTTCTCCTCTCTTCTCTTCTCTTCTCTTCTCTTCTCTTCTCTCTCTTCTCTTCCTGATTTAGAGATTACCGAAATCGATAGTGACTCTTTTGTCTGGATAATTCAGCTTTGTCTGGCTTGTTCGGCTAATTCAGCAAAATTTCATCGTACAGGGCTCGGGGACCAGTCAGATCAAAAGAAACAAATTATCTTGAAGCGATTTATAATAGAATACTTGGAATTTCGACATTTGTAAATTTCATTTTTCGTAAATTTCGAATTCTGTAATTTTCAACTTTTTGTAAATTTTATAAATATCGATTTTCGTAAATTTGGATTAGATGTAAATTTCGATTTTTGTAAATGTCGACTTTTAGTAAATTTCAATTTTTATAAATTTCGACTTTTGGTGAATTTCGATTATTTGTAAATTTCGAATTCTTGTAATTTTCGACTTTTTGTGAATTTCGACTTAAGTAAATTTCGATTTTCGTAAATATCACCTTTTCTAAATCTCGACCTTTGTTAATTTCATTTTCCGTAAATTTAGATTTTTGTACAATAAATTTCGATTTTTTTTTAAATTTGGTTTTAGCTTTGCAAATTCTTTTCCTCGAAATTCGCCTCACTTGAAATTTTGAGATTTGTTTCGAAATTTCGATCTTTTTCTCGAAATTTTTATACTTTCATTTCACAATCCGTCTTTATTTTTGAAAATTTCCATTTTTCTTTTGAAAGTTCGTTTTTGTTTTTGGAAATTTATATCTTTTCCGCCAAATGTGTAAATGTGTCTATATCTAAAATTTTGATAATTTTTCCTAAATTTCGATTTTGTTTTTTTCAAAATTCATTCTCTTTGGAAAGTTTAAGGTCAGATTTTTGTATGATATTAGGATACATGGAAGTAGAGGTTTACTAATCATGAAACCAGATCGTTGGCACTAGCGTCATAGAGATTTTCGAAGAGTTTGCTTAACATATTTTCTTCTGTAGGGGTTCTGATGTGACACCAATGAAAATATTTGATTTACAATTAAATGATTTTTGGTGGGCGGACTGGTCCTTGGTTATCTTTAAAAATTAAATTACAAATCTTGTCCCCTGAAACCAAGAAAGATTAGAAGCACAACAAAGGTTGTTCTAACGCGTTTTCGATAGCCAAGCTATCATCTTCAGAGAGATACTGATCTCTTTCATCTCTCTGAAGATGATAGCTTGGCTATCGAAACGCCCCAGAGCAACCTTTGCTGTGTTTTTTAATCTTTCTTGGTTTCAGGGGGCAACATTTGTATTTCATTAAACGATTTAACGATTAGGCTGAAGTGGGGTGTATTTGGTGGTCGCACATTTGATTCTCACTTGCCAAACCCATTATTCTTTCGTGCGATATGGCTTTATCTGGATGAACGTAATTACCTCTCAATATCCTACCTACCTGTATGGGCGCCGTCTGTTTGCGAGCGGATAGCAAGTCCGATAGCGAAGCAAACCGGCCGCAAACAACATAATGAGGCACTTATAATAAGCAGACGTGCACGAGGTTGGGCGCTTTCGGCACCTGCTTAGTGCCCTTAATAACACCTTGTGATATCTGCTGCATCTCGCCGGATCGCCTACGAAACGGAGAAGATTCGCTCCACCAGCGCCGCGTATAAAAGCGAAAGGTGGAAAAAAAGGTATAATAACGTGTCGGAGATTGTAAATTACACTAAACAAGGCTGTGAGCAGTTGTTTCGTAAAATAACGAGACTACATTTGCAATTTCGCTCCGATGGATTTTTTCACGCATGGAGATGCATTCGCTCATTTTATGCCATCCCGGACTTAACCTAAACGCACAGTTTTAATTCCACCACGCAGACACTTAGTAGGCGTCGTGGGATCCCTCAAGGACTGTTCTAGGGCTCTCATAGTATTGCCGGTTATTAGTGCAATTTAAGGGATTCTGTAAAGTGTTTTTTCTTATAAATGCATCTGCTCCCCGAATATATTCATAGTCGTTTAAAACACTTAAGTGTTGGACGTTTCCACTATTTAAGTTTTATTTGAAGAATACACCAAACCCCAACAAATTTTTCGACAGACTTCAAAAAAAAATTAAATTTAGTATCTAAAGCTCAGAAAATTATCTGTTTATGGACTGCAGATATTAAAAATAACTGATTTTCTTCGAAGTTGTCGCAATTTTTTTTGTGAAACGGACTGCTCCTTGGTTATCTTTCATAATTTCATAAATTGAATACAAATCTTGTCCCCTGAACCCAAAAGAGTTTTGTATTTCAATTTTTGCAAAACTCGTTGTTATAGATAATCGTGTAAATACACGTGGTTCTGGATCAATACTAGAACTTCATATTGACAGACAAACGTAATATCAGGTGGCAGGATTCTGTCGCGTTTGAAATTTTTAACTTGTCATATTCAGGAGCAAAGCATTTCGTGATAATATTTAAATTTCTGGTTCTTGGGGATGCAGAACATGGATATAGTTGATCGGGAAGAATTAGCTTTCCCGGAGATAACCTTTTAGTCGGCCGCGATGACAAAGTGCTACATTGGAATACAAAAGACTCGCTTTCCAAGCAGGCCGGCTCTAATTAGGCAATAAAATTAAGTTTCCTAATGAATTTAAATGTATTAAAAGCGTTTGATGTTAATTGCAACTTTTTCAAGTCACTGTATAATTTCGACCTTTCGTGCTTTTTTTCTGGAGAGCTTTGTATAACGTTGGCGTGTGTAATTACACAAAATTTACATTGGAAAATTTTCATTAACCAAACGCCGCTCGATCCTCCACTTGACGAGGATTTTCGTAGGACGTTATTTAAAAAATTATTGCAACGAAGTGTGAAAACAAATTAGTATATGCGCCGCTTCAGTAGACGTTTACTAGAAGTTTAATCACATTGCCAACCTCTCGAGTGTGTGCTGAAGAATTTGCTGCTCGCGAATGGGCGAAACTATTGCGCCGCTGCATCCAAAACATTACAACGAAGTGTCAAAATAAATTAGTGCATGAACCACTTAACTAGACGTTTACTGGAAGTTTAATCAGATTGTCAACCTTTTCTGTTTGTGCTGAAGAATTCGCTGCTCGCGAATGGGTGAAATTATTGCGCCGCTGCATCCAAAATATTATTGCATCGAAGTGTGAAAATAAATTAGTGTATCAACCACTTTTCTAGAAGATCAGTCAACCTTTCCTGTTTGTGCTGAAAAATTCGCTGCTCGGGAACGTGTGAAATTATTGCGCCGCTGCATTCAAAACATTACAAAGAAGTGGCAAAATAAATTAGTGTATGAACCACTTAACTAGACGTTTACTAGAAGTTTGGTTACATTGTCAACCTTTTCTGTTTATGCTGAAGAATTCGCTGCTCGCGAATGGGTGAAATTATTGCGCCGCTGCATCCAAAATATTATTGCAATGAAGTGTAAAAATAAATTAGTGTATGACCCACTTTACTAGGAGTGTAAATTAGTGTATGAACCACTTTACTAGAAGTTTAGTCACATTGTCAACCTCTCTTGTTTGTGGTACAGAATTCGCTGCTCGCGAATGGGTGAAATTATTGCGCCGCTGCATCCAAAACATTACAAAGAAGTCTCAAAGTAAATTAGTGTATAAACCACTTAACTAGACGTTTACTTAAAGTTTAGTTACATTGTCAACCTTTCCTGTTTGATCTGAAGAATCCGCTGCTCGCGAATGGGTGAGAATATTGCGCCGCTGCATCCAAAATTTTATTGCATCGAAGTGTGAAAATAAATTGGTGTATCAACCACTTTTCTAGAAGATCAGTCACATTGTCAACCTCTCTTGTTTGTGTTGAAAAATTCGCTGCTCGCGAATGGGTGAAATTATTGCGCCGCTGCATCTAAAACATTACAACGAAGTGTTAAAATAAACTAGTGCATAAACAACTAAACTAGACGTTTACTAGAAGTTTAGTAACATTGTCAACCTTTCCTGTTTGTGCGAAAGAATTCGTTGCTCGCGAATGGGTGAAATTATTGCGCCGCTGCATCCAAAACATTACAACGAAGTGTCAAAATAAATTAATGTATAAAGCAATTAACTAGATGTTTAATAGAAGTTTAGTCACATTGCGAACCTCTCCTGTTTGTGCCAAAGAATTCGCTGCTCGCGAATTGTTGACATTATTGCGCCGCTGCAAATTTCGAATTTTGTACATTTCGACTTTTCGTAAATTTCGATTTTTGCAAGTTTCGACTTTTATATATTTCGATTTTCGTAAATTTCGACTTTTCGTAAATTTTGACCTTTGTTAATTTCGTTATTCGTAAATTTTGTAAATTTCGGTTTTTGTAAATTTCGACTTTTCGAAAATTTCAATAATTTGTAAATTTCGAATTTTTATAATTTTCAACTTTTTATACATTTCGCCTTTTCGTAAATTTCGATTTTTGTAAATTTCAATTTTTGTAAATTTTGACCTTTGTTAATTTCGTTTTTCGTAAATTTTGTAAAAATCGATTTTTTTAAATTTCGATTATTTGTAAATTTCGACTTTTGTATATTTCGATTTTCGTAAATTTCGACTTTTTGTAAATTTTGACTTTTCGTAAATTTCGATATTTTGTAAATTTCGAATTTTTGTAATTTCCTACTTTTTGTAATTTTCGACATTTGTAAATTTAATCTTTTGTCAATTTTGTAAATATCGATTTTTGTAAACTTCGATTATTTGTAAATTTCGATTTTTGTAAATTTAGACTTTTTGTTAATTCCTATTTTTGTAAATTTCGACTTTTCGTAAATTTCAATTATTTGTAAATTACTAATTCTCAACTTTTTGTAATTTTCCATTTTTCGTAAATTTCGTTTTTTGTAAATTTCGACTTTTGTATATTTCAATTTTCGTAAATTTCGACTTTTTTTAAATTTTGACCTTTGTTAATTTCGTTTTTCGTAAATTTTGTAAATATCGATTTTTGTAAATTTCGATTATTTGAAATTTCGACTTTTGTAAATTTCGATTTTCGTAAATTTCGACTTTTTGTAAATTTCGACTTTTCGTAAATTTCGATTAGTTGCAATTTTCGAATTTTTGTTATTTCCGTCTTTTTGTAAATTTAGACATTTGTAAATTCCGTTTTGCGTAAATTTGGACTTCTGTAAATTTCAACTTTTTGTAAATTTTGTAAATATCGACTTTTGTAAATTTCGATTATTTGTAAATTTCGATTTTTGTAAATTTCGATTTTTGTAAATTTGGACTTTTTGTAAATTTCTATTTTCGTAAATTTCGAAGTTTAGTAAATTCAATTTTTGTAAATTTCGACTTTTCGAAAATTTCGATTATTCGCAAATTTCGAAATTTTGTAAATTTTGACTTGTAAATTTCGACTTTTATTAATTTCGATTTTCGTAAATATCGACTTTTTCTAAATTTTGACCTTTGGTTGACATTGTTGACCTCTCCCGTTTGTGCTGAAGAGTTCGCTGCTCGCGAATGGGTGAAATTATTTCGCCGCTGCATTCAAAACATTACAACGAAGTGTCAGAATAAATTAATGTATGAACCACTTAACTAGACGTTTACTGAAAATTTGGTCACATTGTCAACCTTTCTTGTTTATGCTGAAAAATTTCCTGCTCGCGAATGGGTGAAATTTTGGCGCCGCTGCATCCAAATTATTATTGCAACGAAGTGTGAAAATAAATTAGTGTATGAATTACTTCACTAGAAGTTTAGTCACATTGTCAACCTCTCCTGCTTGTGCTTAAGGATTCGCTGCTCGCGAATGGGTGAAATTATTGCGCCGCTGCATCCAAAACATTACAACGAAGTGTCAAAATGAATTAGTGTATAAACCAATGAACTAGACGTTTAGTAGAAGTTTAGTCACATTGCGAACCTCTCCTGTTTCTGCTGAGGAATTCGCTGCTCGCGAATGGGTGACATTATTGCGCCGCTGCATCCAAAATATTACTTCAACGAAGTGTGAAAATTAATAAGTGCATCAACCACTTTTTTAGAAGCTTAGTCACATTGTTAACATTTGCTGTTTGTGCTGAAGAATTCGCTGCTCGCGAATGGGTGAAATTATTGCGCCGCTGCATCCAAAACATTACAAAGAAGTGTCAAAATAAATTAGTGTAGGAACCACTTAACTAGACGTTTACTAGAAGTTTAGTCACATTGTCAACCTTTCTTTGTTTATGCTGTAAATTTTGACCTTTGTTATAAATTTCGAATTTTTGTAATTTTCCACTCTTTGTACATTTCGTCTTTTCATAAATTTCGATTTTTGTAAATTTCGACTTTTGTATATTTCGATTTTCGTAAATTTCGACTTTTTGTAAATTTTGACCTTTGTTTATTTCGTTTTTCGTAAATTTCGGTTTTGTAAATTTCGACTTTTCGTAAATTTCAATTATTTCTAAATTTCGAATTTTTGTAATTTTCGGCCTTTCGTAAATTTCGATTTTTGTAAATTTCGACTTTTGTATATTTCGATTTTCGTAAATTTCGACTTCTTGTAAATTTTGACCTTTGTCAATTTCATATTTCGTAAATTTTGTAAATATCGATTTTTGTAAATTTCGATTATTTGTAAATTTCGATTTTTGACGTTTAGCAATTTCAATTTTAGTAAATTTCGATTTTTCGTAAATTTCAATTATTCGACTTTTTGTACATTTTGACTTTTCGTAAATTTCGATTTATGTAAATTTCGACTTTTGTATATTTCGAATTTTGTAAATTTCGACTTTTTGTAAATTTTGACCTTTGTTTATTTCGTTTTTCGTAAATTTAGGTTTTTGTAAATTTCGATTTTTCGTAAATTTCAATAATTTTTAAATTTCTAATTTTTGTAATTTTCGACTTTTTATATATTTCGATTTTTCGCAAATTTCGATTTTTCGCAAATTTCGATTTTTGTGAATTTCGACTTTTGTATATTTCGATTTTCGAAAATTTCGACTTTTTGTAAATTTTGACCTTTGTCAATTTCGTTTTTCGTAAATTTTGTATATATCGATTTTTGTAAATTTCGATTGTTTGTAAATTTCGATTTTTGTAAATTTCGATTTTTTGTAATTTTCGACGTTTTGTACATTTTGACTTTTCGTAAATTTCGATTTATGTATATTTCGCTTTTGTATATTTCGATTTTCGTAAATTTCGACTTTTTGTAAATTTTGACCTTTGTTTATTTCGTTTTTCGTAAATTTAAGTTTTTGTAAATTTCAACTTTTCGTAAATTTTAATTATTTCTAAATTTCGAATTTTTGTAATTTTCGACTTTTTATACATTTCGACTTTTCGGAAATTTCGATTTTTGTAAATTTCGACTTTTGTACATTTCGATCTTCGTAAATTTCGACTTTTTGTAAAATTTGACCTTTGTCAATTTCGTTTTTCGTAAATTTTGTAAATATCGATTTTTGTAAATTTCGATTATTTGTAAATTTCGATTTTTGTAAATTTTGATTTTTTGTAAATTTCTGTTTTCGTAAATTTCGACGTTTAGTAATTTCAATTTTTGTAAATTTCGATTTTTCGTACATTTCAATTATTTGTAAATTTCGAATTTTTGTAATTTTCGATTTTTCTTACATTTCAATTATTTGTAAATTTCGAATTTTTGTAATTTTCGACTTTTTGTACATATTGACTTTTCCTAAATTTTGATTTTTGTAAATTTCGACTTTTGTATATTTCGATTTTTGTAAAATTTCAACTTTTTGTAAATTTTTATTTTCGTAAATTTCGACGTTCAGTTATTTCAATTTTTGTAAATTTCAATTTTTCGTAAATTTCAATTATTTGTAAATTTAGAATATTCTTAATTTTCGACCTTTTGTACATTTTGACTTTTCGTAAATTTCGATTTTTGTAAATTTCGACTTTTTTTAAATTTCTATTTTCGTAAATTTCGACGTTTAGTAATTTCAATTTTTGTAAATTTCGATTTTTCATAAATTTCGATTATTTGTAAATTTCGAATTTTTGTAATTTCCGACTTTTTGTGAATTTCGACATTTGTAAATTTTGTTTTGGCCAAATTTGGACTTCTGTAAATTTCAACTTTTTGTAAATTTCGATTATTTGTAAATTTCGAATTTTTGTAATTTCCAACTTCGACATTTGTAAATTTCGTTTTGGCTAAATTTGGACTTCTGTAAATTTTAACTTTTTGTAAATTTTGTAAACATCAATTTTTGTAAATTTCGATTTTTGTAAATTTCGACTTTTTATAAATTTCGCTTTTTGTAAATTTCGACTTTTGGTAAATTTCGATTTTTGTAAATTTCGACTTTTGTATATTTCGATTTTCGTAAAATTTCGACTTTTTGTAAATTTCTATTTTCATAAATTTGCACGTTTAGTAATTTCAATTTTTGTAAATTTCGATTTTTCGTAAATTTAAATTATTTGTAAATTTAGAATATTTTTAATTTTCGACTTTTTGTACATTTTGACTTTTCGTAAATTTCGATTTTTGCAAATTTCGACTTTTGTATATTTCGAGTTTCGTAAATTTCGATTTTTCGTAAATTTCAATTATTTGTAAATTTAGAATATTTTTAATTTTCGACCTTTTGTACATTTTGACTTCGTAAATTTCGATTTTTGTAACTTTCGATTTTTTTTAAATTTCTATTTTCGTAAATCTCGACGTTTAGTAATTTCAATTTTGGTAAATTTCGATTTTTTGTAAATTTCGATTATTTGTAAATTTCGAATTTTTGTAATTTCCAACTTCGATATTTGTAAATTTCGTTTTGGCTAAATTTGGACTTCTGTAAATTTTAACTTTTTGTAAATTTTGTAAACATCAATTTTTGTAAATTTCGATTTTTGAAAATTTCGACTTTTTGTAAATTTCAATTTTTGTAAATTTCGACTTTTTGTAAATTTCGATTTTTGTAAATTTCGACTTTTGTATATTTCGATTTTCGTAAAATTTCGACTTTTTGTAAATTTCTATTTTCATAAATTTGCACGTTTAGTAATTTCAATTTTTGTAAATTTCGATTTTTCGTAAATTTAAATTATTTGTAAATTTAGAATATTTTTAATTTTCGACTTTTTGTACATTTTGACTTTTCGTAAATTTCGATTTTTGTAAATTTCTATTTTGGTAAATTTCGCCGTTAAGTAATTTCAATTTTTGTAAATTTCGACTTTTCTCAAATATCGACTTCTTCTAAATTTCGACCTTTGGTTGACATTGTCAACCTCTCCTGTTTGTGCTGAAGAATTCCCTGCTCGTGAATGGGTGAAATTATTGCGCCGCTGCATCCAAAACGTTACAACGAAATGTCAAAATAAATTAGTGTATGAACCACTTTTCTAGGAGCTTAGTCACATTGTCAACTTTTACTGTTTGTGCTGAAGAATTCGCTGCTCGCGAATGGGTGAAATTATTGCGCCGCTGCATTCAAAACATTACAGTGAAGTGTCAAAATAAATACGTGTATGAACCACTTAACTAGACGTTTACTGGAAATTGAGTCACATTGTCAACCTTTTCTTTTTGTGCTGAAGAATTCGACGCCCGCGAATGGGTGAAATTATTGCGCCGCTGCATCCAAAACATTACAGCTAAGTGTCAAAATAAATTAGTTTCTGACCCACTTAACTAAACGTTTACTAGAAGTTTAGTCACATTGTTAACCTTTCCTGTTTGTGCTGAAGAAGTTGTTGCTCGCGAATGGATGAAATTATTGCGCCGCTGCATCCAAAATATTATTGCAACGAAGTGTGAAAATAAATTATTGTATGAACCACTTCACTAGAAGATTAGTCACATTGTCAACCTCTCCTGTTTGTGCTACAGAATTTGCTGCTCGCGAATGGGTGAAATTATTGCGCCGCTGCATCCACAACATTGCAATGAAGTGTTAAAATAAATTAATGTACGAACCACTTAACTAGACGTTTACTAGAGGTTTAGTCACATTGTTAACCTCTCCTGTTTGTGCTGAAGAATTCGCTGCTCGCGAATGGGTGAAATTATTGCGCCGCTGCATCCAAAACATTACAACGAAGTTTTAAAATAAATTAGTGTATAAACCACTTAACTAGACGTTTACTTGAAGTTTAGTCACATTGTCAACCTTTCTTTGTTTATGCTGAAGAATTCGCTGCTCGCGAATGGGTGAAATTAGTGCGCCGCTGCATCCAACATATAACTGCAACGAAGTGAGAAAATAATCTAGTGTATCAGCCACCAACCACCAAGATTAGTCACATTGTCAACCTCTCCTTTTTGTGCTGAAGAATTCGCTGCTCGCGAATGGGTGAAATAATTGCACCGTTGCATCCAAAACATTACAACGAAGTGTCAAAATAAATTAGTGTATAAACAATTAACTAGACGTTTAATAAAAGTTTAATCACATTGCGAACCTCTCTTGTTTGTGCTGAAGAATTCGCTGCTCGCGAATGGGTGACACTATTGCGCCGCTGCATCCAAAGCTTTACAGCGTAGTGTCAAAATAAATTAGTGCATGAAACACTTTACTAGAAGTTTACTTACATTGTCAACTTCTCCTGTTTGTGCTGAAGAATTCACTGCTCGCGAATGGGTGAAATTATCGCGCCGCTGCGTTCAAAACATTACAATGAAGTGTCAAAATAAACCCTTTAACTAGACGTTTACTAGAAGTTTAATCAGATTGTCAACCTCTCCTGTTTGTGCTGTAGGATTCGTTGCTCGCGAATGGATGAAACTATTGCGCCGCTGCATCTAAAATTTTACAGCGAAGTGTCAAAATAAATTAATGCATGAACCACTTTACTAGAAGTTTACTTACATTGTCAACTTCTCCTGTTTGTGGTGAGAATTCGCTGCTCGCGAATGGGTGAAATTATTGCGCCGCTGCATCCAAAATTTTACAGCGAACTTTCAAAATAAATTAGTGTATAAACCATTTAACTAGACGTTTAATATAAGTTTAGTCACATTGCGAACCTCTCCTATTTGTGCTGAAGAATTCAGCTCGCGAATGGATGAAATTATTGCGCCGCTGCATCCAAAATATTATTGCAACGAAGCGTCATGATAAATACGTGTATGAACCACTTAACTAGACGTTTACTGGAAATTTAGACACATTGTCAACCTTTCCTCTTTGTGCTGAAGAATTCGCTGCTCGCGAATGGGTGAAATTATTGCGCCGCTGCATCCAAAACATTACAACGAAGTGTCAAAATAAATTAGTGTATGAACCACCTAACTAGAAGTTTAGTTACATTGTCAACTTTTCGTGTTTGTGCTGAAGAAGTTGTTGCTCGCGAATGGATGAAATTATTGCGCCGCTGCATCCAAAATATTATTGCAACGAAGTGTGAAAATAAATTAGTGTATAAACCCACTTTACTAGAAGTTTAGTCACATTGTCAACCTCTCCTGTTTGTGCTGAAGAATACGCTGCTCGCGAATGGGTGAAATTATTGCGCCGCTGCATCCAAAACTCTACAACGAAGCGTCAAAATAGTAGCTGCTGCTGGATTTTGTTGGGCATTCCTGATGCAATGTATTATATTAACTTTTCATTTGATATAAGTTTAGTTGGAAAAAAATTAGACAGTTTTGGAGACTGCCGACAGAAGTGAAAACTTAAAATTAGGAAATAAAAGTGTCCATATAGCTTAACTCGCTTCAAAAACAAATGAGTATAGAAATATGGCCTCAAATTATCGAGCCGCAGTACGTTATAATCAGGGAAAAATTTAGGGTCGACTAATCATAACATTTATCTGGTTAGAAAGGTGAAAAATTCGAGTGGTTCCAACGGATACGGACTGCGTAATGAGCGCTTAAACCGGGGAGCATCCGCATAAGTGGTGCTTGTATATCATTTGGTGTAATTAGAGGCACACTTCAATATATTTTCAGCGCGGTTAAATACCACCTCGGTAGCACCCTCGACTGGCTAACTAGCTCTAAAGAGCTCCAAGCCGAAGGCGGTGTTAACGAGATCGAGGTAATGGGCCGTTTGCAGCCGCTCTTCTCGCATTCAAGGGCACCCAACTCATCTCGAGCAATGCAATATTCTGCTTTCAATAAAATTAAAAATTCTGCTACTCTAATTTGAGATGCTCGATCCTGGAATTACTCCATATCAAATGCGGATCATAGAGGTCAAGACAGGATCCTGATTAGTGTGCGGTCCCACTTGACGTGGGTATGCATCGGTTTAAACCGGAGATATAGAAACACAAAAGTCACGGACGATTAAAAACGGTCTCACGATGCGACGTAAATGGAAACCAATTTATTAAATAACGTGAACTAAATCAATTGTTGAAATTTCGTTTTCTTCATCGATAGAGCTGAGAACGGGCGCTTTTTTAACCCCTTACGAATTAGTTTCAGATGAAAAATACAAAATTGGCATTTGACATTGTTAAGGTAAGTATCTTCTTGTTCATTTTCTTATTTTACCGTTCACGCTTGATTTGATTTTCGTTCAGTCGGCGTGAAAAATTGTATATTGGTTTCTTCACGGAGTCGCTTTTTTTTCGACTCGACTCCGCGAGAGAGACATATCTGTAAACAAGGTGCGCGCTTACCACTTCAAAAATCGAACAGGATATTGGCGGACAAGCTGCAACTTTGAAAGAATTAATTTATTTTAGACGCTAATTTGTCGAGGCTAATTTTTTGCTTGATAAAGTACACAAAAAGCGTGGCACATAAAGCGTCGTGTCTTTAATTATGAGAACGACGGACCAAGCTGAAATGGTCCGAAATTAACTAACCATCCAGCCGGTTTACCTTCCCCTTTGCAGCGTTCGGATTTTCCACTGGATTAATTTTATATCTACACTAGAAATGGAGTAAGCAACTTCGGGAATACGAATTATAAACGTTTCGGATATAGCGGACGAGAAAATAGAGCGCAGCGTTGGAAACTTAGACCATAAAAGCCTCAGAGCTCCAGGAGTGGCGATGATGTGTGCAATGTTATTAAATACTAACAATACTGCAACGTGGTCAATATATCTTACCTCTGCACCACACTCACTAAGTTATAGGTGTCTATTAACATTTATTTTTTATAAATTATACATCAAAGGATTAATTTTGTTAGGTTTTTTGCCTGCCACCGATAGTCACACTTTATTCCTTCTGGCTTCATTGTTTATTCTATCTTTCTTTTTATCAAAAGTTATAAACAATTCTGGTGTTATCAGGTGTAAAATCTACCAAGCAATCCATTCAAAATGGAATTTTGTACCATTTAGTACCGCTCGCGAATGGGTGAAAATATCGCGCCGCTGCATCCCTCACGTTTGGCTAAATTTAAGATCAAAGTGTGGTTTAACTTTCCACTTACCCCAAGAGCAACATCCTTGAGGCAAACAAAACAATCAAAGAACAAAGCTCTTTAAAGTTCAAACGAAAATTACAAAATGCGAAAATTACAAAATGCGAAATTTACAAATAATGGAAGTTTACAAAAAGTCGAAATTTACAAATAATCAAAATTCAAAAAAATCGAAATTTACAAAATTCACGACAAGTCGAAATTTGCAAAAAGTCGAAACCTACAAAAGTCGAAATTTACGAAAATTGAAATTTGCAAAAGTCGAAATTTACTAAAATGGAAATTTACAAAATTTACGAAAAGTCGAAATTTACAAAAACCGAAATTTACAAAAATCGAAATTTACGAAAAGTCTAAATGTGCGAAAATCGAAATTTGCAAAAATCGAAATTTACAAAAAGTCGGAAATTACAAAAACTTGAAATTTACAAAATTTTATTATTTATTATTTTGTTTATAAAATTCACGACAAGTCGAAATTTGTAAAAAGTTGAAACCTACAAAAGTCGAAATTTACGAAAAACGAAATTTGCAAAACTCGAAATTTATAAAAAGTTGAAATTTGCAAAGAGTCGAAAATTACAAAATTCGAAATTTACAAATAATCGAAATTTACAATAATCGAAATTTACAAAAATCGAAATTTGCAAAAATTTCAAACCTACAAAAGTCGAAATTTACGAAAAACGAAATTTACAAAAGTTGAAATTTATAAAAAGTTGAAATTTGCAGAGTCGAAAATTACAAAATTTGAAATTTATAAATAATCGAAATTTACGAAAATCGAAATTTGCAAAATTTACGAAAAGTCGAAATTTACAAAAACCGAAATTTACAAAAATCGAAATTTACGAAAAGCCTAAATGCGCGAAAATCGAAATTTGCAAAAGTCGAAATTTACAAAAAGTCGGAAATTACAAAAACTTGAAATTTACAAAATTTTATTATTTATTATTTTATTTATAAAATTCACGACAAGTCGAAATTTGTAAAAAGTTGAAACCTACAAAAGTCGAAATTTACGAAAAACGAAATTTACAAAACTCGAAATTTATGAAAAGTTGAAATTTGCAAAGAGTCGAAAATTACAAAATTCGAAATTTACAAATAATCGAAATTTACAAAAATCGAAATTAACAAAAATCGAAATTTATTAAATTCACGAAATGTCGAAATTTGCAAAAAGTTCAAACCTACAAAAGTCGAAATTTACGAAAAACGAAATTTACAAAAGTCGAAATTTATAAAAAGTTGAAATTTGCAGAGTCGAAAATTACAAAATTTGAAATTTATAAATAATCGAAATTTACGAAAATCGAAATTTGCAAAATTTACGAAAAGTCGAAATTTACAAAAACCGAAATTTACAAAAATCGAAATTTACGAAAAGTCTAAATGCGCGAAAATCGAAATTTGCGAAAGTCGAAATGTGCAAAAAGTCGGAAATTACAAAAACTTGAAATTTACAAAATTTTATTATTTATTATTTTGTTTATAAAATTCACGACAAGTCGAGATTTGTAAAAAGTTGAAATCTAAAAAGTCGAAATTTACGAAAAACGAAATTTACAAAACTCGAAATTTATGAAAAGTTGAAATTTGCAAAGAGTCGAAAATTACAAAATTCGAAATTTACAAATAATCGAAATTTACAAAAATCGAAATTAACAAAAATCGAAATTTATTAAATTCACGAAATGTCGAAATTTGCAAAAAGTTCAAACCTACAAAAGTCGAAATTTACGAAAAACGAAATTTACAAAACTCGAAATTTATAAAAAGTTGAAATTTGCAAAGAGTCGAAAATTACAAAATTCGAAATTTATAAAATTCACGAAAAGTCGAAATTTGCAAAAAGTTCAAACTTACAAAAGTCGAAATTTACGAAAAACGAAATTTACAAAAGACGAAATTTATAAAAAGTTGAAATTTGCAAAGAGACGAAAATTGCAAAATGCGAAATTTACAAATAATCGAAATTTATAAAATTCACAAGTCGAACTTTGCAAAAAGTCGAAACCTACAAAAGTCGAAATTTATGAAAAACTGAATTTACAAAAGACGAAATTTATAAGTGAAATTTGAAAGATTGAAAATTTACAAAAATTCGAAATTTACAAAATAGAAATTTACAAAAATCGAAATTTACAAAATTACGAAAGTCGAAATTACAAAAACGAAATTTACAAAAATCGAAATTTACGAAAATCGTACAAAATCGAAATTGCGAAATCGAAAAGTTTTTAGCAAAAGTCGAAATACAAAAAAAGTCGGAAATTACAAAACGTTGAAATTTACGAAATTTATTATATTATTAGTGATATTTATAAAATTCGATTGAACAAATCGAAATTTACAAAATTGAAACTCTTACAAAAGTCGAAATTTACAAAAACCGAAATTTACAAAAATCGAAATTATGAAAAGTTGAAATTGCAAGAGTCGAAAATTGCAAAATTTCGAAATTTACAAATATCGAAATTACAAAATTGAAATTTACAAAAATCGAAATTTACATAAAGAAATTTCAGGAAAAGTCGAATTTCAAATAGTTACAAGACCTACAAAGTCAAAATTTGAAAACGAAACTTTACAAATCGAAATTTATAAAAAGTTGAAATTTGCAGAGTCAAAAATTACAAAATTCAAAATTTACAAATAATCAAAATTTACAAAAATCGAAATTTACAAAAATCGAAATTTATTAAATTCACGAAAAGTCGAAATTTGCAGAAAGTTGAAACCTACAAAAGTCGAAATTTACAAAAAACGAAATTTACAAAACTCGAAATTTATAAAAGGTTGAAATTTGCAGAGTCAAAACTTACAAAATTCAAAATTTACAAATAATCAAAATTTACAAAAATCGAAATTTACAAAAATTGAAATTTATTAAATTCACGAAAAGTCGAAATTTACAGAAAGTTGAAACCTACAAAAGTCGAAATTTACGAAAAACGAAATTTACAAAAGACGAAATTTATAAAAAGTTGAAATTTACAAAGAGACGAAAATTGCAAAATGCGAAATTTACAAATAATCCAAATTTACAAAAAGTCGAAATTTACAAAAAATCAAAATTTAAAAAAATCGAAATTTACAAAATTCACAAACCTACAAAAGTCAAAATTTACGAAAAACTAAATTTACAAAAGTCTAAATTTATAAAAAGTTGAAATTTGCAAATTCGAAATTTACATTTAATCGAAATTTACAATAAGTCGAAATTTATAAATAATCAAAATTTAAAAAAATCGAAATTTACTAAAATTTATAAAAGGTCGAAATTTACACAGTCAAAATGTACGAAAATCGAAATTTACAATAGTCGAAATTTAAAAAAGTCGAAATTTACAAAAAGTCGAAAATTACAAAAATTCGAAATTTACAAATAATCGAAATTTCCAAAAAACGAAATTTACAAAAATTGAAATTTACAAAAATCGACATCGACATTATTGGCGATGGCCATAGTTTTATCCTAGGGACCAATAGGTGGCGGTAGTCTGAGAGTCACACGCTTGACAGTTCGTTGATTCTTTAGTAGTTACTTGTCAGGACTTTTGTTAGCATTCGAGTTGAATATATCAAACTGACGAGATCTAACAAAATTAAGGATGTTCTGATACCCACAAGGTATCGATTACTAAACTCATAAAGTAATAAACAACAACTCATAAAGTAGGAAACAAGAGCGAAACCGGTTTTTGGTTTCCGAACTTCGAATCTAATAATTATTCAAACCTATTGATCTGTGCATTAGAATCCTTGTCTTCTGGGAACTTTCCTAGAGAGCAACCGCTTTGCTAGGTGGCAGTGTTTCAACTGTTGGTAATTCAGCTACCTATGATTCACTATACACGCCTGGAGGGGTGCATTAATTTGTAGTCTAGGTTGAATTCTACTTGCATAAATAAACTCTTATCAAAATTTTGAGAGTCCTTTCTTGTAAAAAAATCTTGGTTGGGAGCGTTAAACCAAACCTTTTTACCTACTGAGGGCTACTTTCCAAAGCAATTTTGGAATGAAATCCACGATTACGACAACTAATGTTGGACGCAACTGCAGATTTGGAATGGCATATACATTTGTGGTTTTACAGCTTGGCTTTATTACGTTATAGTGAACCTTTTTGATGTTTATAAATTGAAGAGCAAGCTCTTTTACGGGCGCCTTAAATAAATTGCTCAAATAAGCACTGAAAGGAAAAGTATGTAACAGGATTTATATGCAAAAGTTGTCGGCTTCTTACGGCAAAAGAAAAAAAAATGAAAAAAGGAGGGTTTCAGGATAAGTATATTCCATTTTATATATTCGATAAAAATTGTATATCTTGGGGAAGTAGCTTTATGCATTCTGATGTGTTTGGCTCAATTCGAACTGAGTTATTTACTTTAATAGCCCATTTTAAGCAAAATATTGCCTCCAGTATTGCCAACTGGTGACCTAATTTGGAAATTATTTTAATTGTAATGGAGCGCTCTAGTACCCCAATTTGTTTCATGCGACATACTTTTAACAATTACGATTATTGATTTGGGAACTGTGGCCAATAGGCTACGAATCAACGTTTGCCAGTCTACCCGATGTATACTTCACAAAATGTTGCTTTTCAAGTTTGGCATCTGACGTTATGTAGAAAAAAATCGCAATTCGTTCATCAATTCTCTATTTCATGTAACCTAGATAGTAAAAAAGATATCAAATTATAAGAGAAGTGTTTCTTAAATCTGGTTTTAATGTATCCTGTTTGTTTGTCAAATATATATTTGGGCCAAATATTTCTTCAGAATTGTTATATTTGTTGTTTATCCCCTACGTTTTTAGTGAAACATTACTTTCATCATTGTTAACGTTGATGTGATTTAGAAATTTAAACAAACGAGCTTAAAGTCATCTATTACTTTATACACACCCTCATTTTTTCCTGACGAAGTATTCTTTTTAAAATTGGTCATTTTGAACATATTTAAAAATATGTTAAATTTAAAGTGTTCTTTAAATCGGAGTTAATCTATCTGTTTGTCTACCCTATATACTTCTAACAAAGTTTCAGGTTTGTTAACTTCGAACACAGTCAATCAATTTATATCTAAGGCAGCTTTAAATCGGTGATTGATTTGCCTATTTTTCTACCCGATATAGCAGTCGATGTACTTTCGATAAATGTTCACTTAATGCATGATTACGAAAGAGATTTGTTAACGTTAATTATGCTGCTTTAGCGAGCTGATAGGCGATAGAAGCCTAATTTAAAGACATCGTTAAACTAATCAACGTGATTTCGTCATATTTGCCTCTGCATCAATTACAGAATTAACACATAATTACAGTTGATGATAATTACTAATAACTTGCATGTTACCATGCTAATCCAATTATTGAAACTCTCTAAGGAAACGCGACTAATTCGAAGCCAATGAATCATTAGTTGTATAACAACGATTTAAATGTGGCGGCCACTTTCGACGTATTTTACAGGAAATATCCTTGCGATAGAAACTGAAAGAATGGCCCCAAGAGAAAATAGTCGTTAAGACTATTTTAACGTAATTTCCTGAGCGATAAGTTGTGACAATTTTTTCGTCGAGAGTTGACAAAGTTAATTAGTGTGTGCCGATGACAGCTTGAAGAAGTTGTTGACATTTACCCTGCCGCCTTTTAAAACCTCAAGCAGGAAACGCTGTCAACTGGCGCGATAACGTGTTCGAACTAAATTTCCAGTTGTAATTTTATTCCCCCAGTTTTTTATTTGCTCTCTTTTTTTCTCGTTGCATTCGGTAGCCGAGCCGGAAAGCTGAATTTCAGTAATAAAAACTGCCGAGTATCAAATAAATAATAGTCTCCCCTCGCAGACGAGACTTAAAATAGTTTACTGCGTTTTCTTTGAAAGGAAAGCCTTAAAAGTATACATTACTGATTTATGTCGGGACTATAACAAGCTATATAATATCCGATATATATACGGCTTAGATCGGAACTTTAATAGTTAACCTTCTTTAGAATTATGTACTCGTGTAATCGAGATGCTATCAGTTGAGCTCTTTGTTTTTTATCACTCTCTATGTTTCTCGTAACACCAGCTTTAAAAGCCACCGTCTGCATTTTTTTTAGTTAATGCTTTATGTAACTGAAAAACAACCAATTACTCTGTGCTGCTGAGGAGAGGATTGACCAACTCATACACAGCTAAACATGACGGTTCACCTCTTTGCCTAACTCTCAATTTCAATGTTTTCGGTCATTTTGTTATTTCATCTAAACTTCAATTTTTTTCTGTAAATATAAACTTTTTCTAAATTTCGACATCTTTTCGTGAATTTAGACTTTTTGTAAATTTCTACTTTTTGTAAATTTCGACTTTTCCTAAATTTCGATTATTTGTAAATTTCAAATTTTGTAATTTTCGACTCTGCAAATTTCAACTTTTTATAAATTTCGACTTTTGTAAATTTCGTTTTTCGTAAGTTTCGACTTTTGTAAGTTTCGACTTTTTGCAAATTTCGACTTTTCGTGAATTTTATAAATTTCGATTTTTGTAAATTTCGATTTTTGTCAATTTCGATTATTTGTAAATTTCGAATTTTGTAATTTTCGACTCTGCAAATTTCAACTTTTTATAAATTTCGACTTTCGTAAATTTCGTTTTTCGTAAGTTTCGACTTTTGTAAGTTTCGACTTTTTGCAAATTTCGACTTTTCGTGAATTTTATAAATTTCGATTTTTTGTAAATTTCGATTTTTGTAATTTTCGACTCTGCAAATTTCAAACTTTTTATAAATTTCGAGTTTTGTAAATTTCGTTTTTCGTAAATTTTGACTTTTGTAGATTTGAACTGTTTGCAAATTTCGACTTTTCGTGAATTTTATAAATTTCGATTTTTGTAAATTTCGATTTTTGTCAATTTCGATTATTTGTAAATTTCGAATTTTGTAATTTTCGACTCTGCAAATTTCAAACTTTTTATAAATTTCGACTTTTGTAAATTTTGTTTTTCGTAAATTTCGACTTTTGTAGGTTTTAACTTTCTGCAAATTTCGACTTTTCGTAAATTTTACAAATTTCGATTTTTGTAAATTTCGATTATTTGTAAATTTCGAATTTTGTAATTTTCGACTCTGCAAATTTCAACTTTTTATAAATTTCGACTTTTGTAAATTTCGTTTTTCGTAAATTTCGACTTTTGTAGATTTGAACTTTTTGCAAATTTCGACTTTTCGTGAATTTTATAAATTTCGATTTTTGTAAATTTCGATTTTTGTCAATTTTGATTATTTATAAATTTCGAATTTTGTAATTTTGGACTCTGCAAATTTCAAACTTTTTATAAATTTCGAGTTTTGTAAATTTCGTTTTTCGTAAATTTCGACTTTTGTAGATTTGAACTTTTTGCAAATTTCGACTTTTCGTGAATTTTATAAATTTCGATTTTTGTAAATTTCGATTTTTGTCAATTTCGATTATTTATAAATTTCGAATTTTGTAATTTTCGACTCTGCAAATTTCAACTTTTTATAAATTTCGACTTTTGTAAATTTCGTTTTTCGTAAATTTCGACTTTTGTAGGTTTGAACTTTTTGCGAATTTCGATTTTTCGTGAATTTCATAAATTTCGATTTTTGTAAATTTCTATTTTTGTCAATTTCGATTATTTGTAAATTTCGAATTTTGTAATTTTCGACTCGGCAAATTTCAAACTTTTTATAAATTTCGAGTTTTGTAAATTTCGTTTTTCGTAAATTTCGACTTTTGTAGGTTTCAACTTTTTGCAAATTTTGACTTGTCGTGAATTTTGTAAATTTGGATTTTTGTAAATTTCGATTTTTGTCAATTTCGATTTTTGTAAATTTCGACACCTTTTCATGAATTTTGATTTTTTGTAAATTTCGACTTTTTGTAAGTTTAAATTTATGGTAAATTTCGATTTTTTTTGTAAATTTGGCTAGAATTCTTGCCAATGAAGGTCATTTTTGCTAAAACATTAAAAAGTTGGGCCCAATTTTCTTCATTTTCTGACTTCCTTATGCAATTGCTTATGTTAAGTATTATCAACTCTTCATGTAATGAACAATTTGAAAAACTAAACCCGATTCTGTGATGTTTCATGTATGTGATTTCATTTAAAGAATTGGGCCCATTCTCTGACTCCTTATACAACTGGAAAATTAAGGTATTGATCAACTATTTGACTCTCCATGCATGAACATTTAATTGGTTACACTTATTATGTGACTTAATTTCCAAAATTAGAGGTAATCTGAATTCATGTCAATAAATAGTTACCAATTTCAGTTATCTGTCATTTCTGCCGAAGCATTAAAGATTTGAGCCCAATTCTCTTAATTAACTCCTTACACAACCGACAACTTTTCTTATTGTGATAAAATCTTCATATAATACACAATTTAAAAAATTAAACCCAATTCTGTGAAGCCTTCATGTATGTGACGATCTAAAGAATTGAGCCCAATCTCTGATTCTTCATCTAACCGTAAGGTTAAAGAACTGAAATCAACTATTTTCCATACAACGAGTTTTTAAGTAGATGAACTTATTTTGTTACTTAATTTCAAAAATTGAAAAGTTGAACTGAATTCCTGCCAATAATTAGTCACCACTTTCAGTTCTTTGCGATTTCTGCTGAAGCATTAAAGACTTGAGCCCAATTCTTTTATATTTCTGACTCCTTACACAACCGATAACTTTTAGCATCGTGAACAACTCTTCATGTAATACACAATTTATAAATCTAAACCCAATTCTATGAAGCTTCATGTATGTGACGATTTAAAAATATGAGCCCAATCTCTGACCCTTTATCTAACCATAGAGTAAAAGCATTGAGATCAACTATGCTTCATACAAGCAAGCTTTTACGTAGTTAAACTTATTTGGTGACTTAATTTCGAAAATTAAAGAAGAGAACTAAATTCGTACCGATAAAAAATTACTATTTTCAGTTCTTTGTGATTTCTGCTGAAGCATTAAAGATTTGAGCCCAATTCTCTTATATTTCTGACTCCTCACACAACTAATAACTTTAAGTATTGTGGGCAACCTTTCATGTAATACACAATTTAAATAACTAAACCAAATTCTGTGAAGCTTCATGTATGTGACGATTTAAAAAATTGAGCCGAATCTCTGACTTTATCTAATCGTAGGGTTAAAGAATTGATATTAACTATTCTCCACACAACGAATTTTTAAGTAGTTAAACTTATTTTGTTACTTAATTTCAAAAACTAAAAAGGTAAACTGAATTCGTGCCGATAATTAATTACCACTTTCAGTTCTTTGCGATTTCTGCCGAAGCATTAAAGATTTGAGCCCAATTCTCTTGATTTTCTGACTCCTTACACAACTGATAACTTTTAGTATTGTGGGCAACTCTTCATGTAATACACAATTTAAAAAACTAAACCCAATTCTGTGAAGCTTCATATATGTGACGATTTAAAGAATTAAACCCAATCTCTGACCCTTTATCTAACCATAGAGTTAAAGCATTGAGATCAACTATGCTTCATACAACATGCTTTTACGTAGTTAAACTTATTTGGTGACTTAATTTCGAAAATTAAAGAAGAGAACTGAATTTGTACCGATAAAAAATTGCCATTTTCAGTTCTTTGTGATTTCTGCTGAAGCATTAAAGATTTGAGCCCAATCCTCTTATATTTCTGACTCCTCACACAACTAATAACTTTAAGTATTGTGGGCAACCCTTCATGTAATACACAATTTAAAAAACTAAACCAAAATCTGTGAAGCTTCATGTATGTGACGATTTAAAGAATTGAGCCTAATCTCTGACTTTATCTAATCGTAGGGTTAAAGAATTGAGATTAACTATTCTTTACAAAATGAGTTTTTAAGTAGTTGAACTTATTTTGTGACTTAATTTCAAAAATTGAAAAGGTGAACTGAATTCGTGCCGATAATTAGTCACCACTTTCAGTTCTCTGCGATTTCTGCTGAAGCATTAAAGATTTGAGCCCAATTCTCTTATATTTCTGACTCCTTACACAACTGATAACTTTAAGGATTGTTAAGAACTCTTCATGTAATACATAAGTTAAAAAACTAAACTTCATATATGTGACAATTTAAAGAATTAAACCCAATCTCTGACCATTGGGCCCAATCTCTGACTCTTTATCTAAACGTAGAGTTTTAAGTAGTTAAACTTATTTTGTGACTTAATTTCAAAAATTGACAAGGTAAAAAAAGGTGAACTGAATTCGTGCCGATAATAAGTTACCACTTTCAGTTCTTTGCGATTTCTGCTGAAGCATTAAAGATTTGAACCCAATTCTGACTCCTTATACAATTGATAAATTTGTGGTCAACCCCTTATAAGATGAACACTTTAAAAAAATTCTGCGATGTTTCATGGAAGTGATGATTTAAAGATTTAGGCTCATTTTCTGACTCTTTATATAACTGGAAAGTTAAAGAATTGAGACCAACTATTTGACTTTCCGTACAATGAGTTTTTAAGTAGCTGAACTTATTTTGTGACTAAATTTCAAAAATTGAAGAGGTCAATTGAATTTGTGCCAATAAATAGTTACTAATTTCAGCTCTCTGCCATTTCTGCTGAGGATTTAAAGATTTGGGCTCGATTACCTAAATTTTCTGACTCCTTATACAATTGATAACCTTTAGTATTGCCATCAACTCTTTATGCGATGAACAAATTAAAAAAATAAATCCATTTCTCTGATGTGTCATATAATGTGATGATTTTAAGAATTGAGCCCATTAGTTGACTCTTTATATAATTAAAGGTTTAAAGAATTGAGATCAACGATTTGACTTTCTATGCAAGAAACATTTAAGTAGCTAAACTTACTATGTGACTTAATTTAAAAAATTAAAACGGTAAGCTAAATTCGTGGCAATAGATATTTACTAATTTCAATTCTTGGTCATTTTTGCTGAATCAATAAAAATTTGAGCCCAATTCTGATTCCTTATACAACAGACAACTTTAGGTGTTGTGATTAACTCTGTATGTGATGAACAATTTAAAAAGGTAAACCCAATTCTGCGATGTTTCATGTATGTGATGAATTGAGTCCATTCTCTGACTCTTTATATAACTAAAGAATTAAAGAATTGAGATCAACTATTTGATTCTTTGTACAATGGGCTTTTAATTTCCAAAATTAAAGAGGTGAAGCGGAATTCGTGTCAATAAATAATTACCAATTTCAGTTCTCTGTCATTACTGTTGAAGTATTAAAGATTTGAGCCCAATTATGACTCCTCAAACAATTGACACTTTTGAATGTTGTGGTCAACTCTTTATATGATGAACAGCTTAAAACACTTCTGTGATGTTTCATGTACGTGATAATTTAAGGAATTGAGCCCACTCTAACTCTTTATATAACTGGAGAGTTCAAGAATTGAGATAAACTATTTGATTCCTTGTACAGTTGACTTTCAAATAGTTGAACTTATTTTCTGACTTAATTTCGAAAATTGAAGAGATGAACTGAATTCCTGTCAATAAATAATTACCAATTTCAGTTCTCTGTCATTACTGCTGAAGTATTAAAGATTTGAGCCCAATTATGACTCCTCAAACAATTGACACTTTTAAATGTCGTGGTCAACTCTTTATATGATGAACAGCTTAAAACACTTCTGCGATGTTTCATGTACGTGATAATTTAAGGAATTGAGCCCATTCTCTAACTCTTTATATAACTGAAGAGTTAAAGAATTGAGATAAACTATTTGATTCCTTGTACAGTTGACTTTTAAATAGTTGAACTTATTTTCTGACTGAATTTCGAAAATTGAAGAGATGAACTGAATTCGTGCCAATAAATAGTTACCAATTTCAGTTCTCTATTACTTTTGTCAAAATATTAAAGATTTTAGCCCAGTTTACTGAATTTTCTGACTCCTTTCACAATTGATTACCCTTAATATTGTGGGCAACTCTTCATGTAGTAGACAATTTGAAAAACTAAACCCAATTCTGTGATGTTTCATGTAGGTAATGATTTAAAGAATTAAGCCCATTTTCTGACTCTTTACATAACTTAGAAATTAAAGAATATAGATGATTTATTTGACTCTTCGTAAATAAACATTTTAGTAGTTCAACTTATTATGTGACCTAGTTTCAAAAATTAAATGGTGATCTGAATTTGTGTTAATAAATAATTACCAATGTCAGTTCTTTGAGCTTTCTGCTGAAGCATTAAAGGTTTGAGCCCAATTCTGACTCCTTATACAATTGATAAATTTAAGTGTTGTGGTCAACTCTTTAAACCATGAATAGGTTAAAACAATTTTGCAATGGTTCATGTATGTGATGATTTAAGGAATTTAGCCCATTTTCTGACTCATTAAATAACTGGAGAATTAAAGAATTGAGATCAACTATTTAACTCTTCGAGCTTTTAGGTAGTTCAACTTATTTTGTGACTTGATTTCAATAATTGAAGAAGTCGACTGACTTCGTACCAATAAATAGTTACTAATTTCAGTTCTCTGTCATTTGTGCTGAAGCATTAAAGATTTGAACCCAATTCTCTAAATTTTCTGACTCTTTTAAGTAATTAATCTGATTATGTTGTTTCATATTTAATAAAGTTTAAGAACTGGATTGAATTCGTACCAATAAACAATTATTAATTTTAATTTTTTACCATTTTCTGTTGAAGCATTAAAGATTTTAGCCCAATTAAGTAATTCTAATAATTGTATTAAAAATTGGTTCAATTTTCTAAATTCTCAAAAGTTGACAACTTAAAAGCATTAATCAAGAGTTGAATTGACTCTTCATGTAATGAACGATTTAAGAAAATAAGCCCAATTCTTTGACGCTTCATATATGTGGAGATTTAAAGTATCGAGCCCAATGTTAAAAGGAATTAGAATTTTCAATTTTTGTAAATGTCGACCTTCTTTGTAAATATCGATATTTCTGGTGAATTTCGGCACTTTTTGTAAATTTCGACACCTTTTTTAAATTTCGACTTTTATTGTAAAAATCGAGTTTTTTTGTAAATGTCGACATTTATTGTCAATGTTGACATTTTTTGTAAATGTCGACATTTTTTTAAATGACGAGATTTTTTGTAAATAACGACATTTCTGGTGAATTTCGACAATTTTTGTAAATTATAACATTTTAGTCAATGTCGACTTTTTTTGTAAATATCGACATTTCTTGCGAATTTCGATACTTTTTGCAAATTTCAACACCTTTTGTAGATGTTTTGTAAATTTCGACAATTATTATAATTTCGACACTTTTTTTTAAATTTCGACACTTTTTGTAAATTTCGACTTTTTTTGTAAAAATCGAGTTTTTTTGTAAATGTCGACATTTATTGTAAATGTCGACATTTATTGTAAATGTCGAAATTTATTGTAAATGTCGACATTTATTGTAAATGTCGACATTTATTGTAAATGTCGACATTTTTTGTAAATGTAGACATTTTTTGTAAATGTCGACATTTTTTTAAATGTCCAGCTTTTTTGTAAACATCGACATTTCTGGTGAATTTCGACAATTTTTGTAAATTATGACATTTTAGTAAATGTTGACTTTTTTGTAAATATCGATATTTCCTACGAATTTTGACACTTTTTGTAAATTTCAACACCTTTTGTAGATGTTTTGTAAATTTCGACAATTGTTATAATTTCGACATTTTTTTAAAATTTCGACACCTTTTGTAAATTTCGACTTTTTTGTAAAAATCGAGTTTTATTGTAAATGTCGACATTTATTGTAAATGTCGACATTTATTGTAAATGTCGACATTTTTTGTAAATGTAGACATTTTTTGTAAATGTCGACATTTTTTTAAATGTCGAGCTTTTTTGTAAACATCGACATTTCTGGTGAATTTCGACAATTTTTGTAAATTATGACATTTTAGTAAATGTCGACTTTTTTGTAAATATCGATATTTCCTGCTAATTTTGACACTTTTTGTAAATTTCAACACCTTTTGTAGATGTTTTGTAAATTTCGACAATTGTTATAATTTCGACATTTTTCTTAAATTTCGACACCTTTTGTAAATTTCGACTTTTTTTGTAAAAATCGAATTTTATTGTAAATGTCGACATTTTTTGTAAATGTCGACATTTTTTGTAAATGTCGACATTTTGTGTAAATGTCGACATTTTGTGTAAATGTCGACATTTTTTGTAAATGTTGACCTTTTTTGTAAATATTGACACTTATAGTGAATTTCGACACCTTTTGTAAATTTCGACATCTTTTATAAATTTCGAATTTATTTTTTAAAAATCGATTTTTTTTGTAAATGTCGACATTTTTTGTAAATGTCGACATTTTTTGTAAATGTCGACATTTTTTGTAAATGTCGACATTTTTTGTAAATGTCGACATTTTTTTAATGTCGAGCTTTTTTATAAATATCGACATTTCTGGTGAATTTCGACAATTTTTGTAAATTATGACATTTTAGTCAATGTCGACTTTTTTTGTAAATATCGACATTTCTTGCGAATTTCGATACTTTTTGCAAATTTCAACACTTTTGTAGATGTTTTGTAAATTTCGACAATTATTATAATTTCGACACTTTTTTTAAATTTCGACACCTTTTGTAAATTTCGACTTTTTTTGTAAAAATCGAGTCTTTTTGTAAATGTCGACATTTATTGTAAATGTCGACATTTTTTGTAAATGTAGACATTTTTTTAAATGTCGAGCTTTTTTGTAAACATCGACATTTCTGGTGAATTTCGACAATTTTTGTAAATTATGACATTTTAGTAAATGTCGACTTTTTTGTAAATATCGATATTTCCTGCGAATTTTGACACTTTTTGTAAATTTCAACACCTTTTGTAGATGTTTTGTAAATTTCGACAATTGTTATAATTTCGACATTTTTCTTAAATTTCGACACCTTTTGTAAATTTCGACTTTTTTTGTAAAAATCGAGTTTTATTGTAAATGTCGACATTTTTTGTGAATGTCGACATTTTTTGTAAATGTCGACATTTTGTGTAAATGTCGACATTTTGTGTAAATGTCGACATTTTTTGTAAATGTTGACCTTTTTTGTAAATATTGACACTTATAGTGAATTTCGACACCTTTTGTAAATTTCGACATCTTTTATAAATTTCGAATTTATTTTGTAAAAATCGATTTTTTTTGTAAATGTCGACCTTCATTGTATATTTTGACATTTTGTGTTAATTTCGACGTTCTTTGTAAATCTCGACTTTTTTGTAAATTTAGACACTTTGTGAATTTCGACACTTGTAAATTTCGACTTTCTTTGTAAAATTCAACGTTTTTTGTGAATGTCGACATTTTTTGTAAATGTTGACCTTTTTTGTAAATATTGACACTTATGGTGAATTTCGACACCTTTTGTAAATTTCGACATCTTTTATAAATTTCGAATTTATTTTGTAAAAATCGATTTTTTTTGTAAATGTCGACCTTCATTGTATATTTTGACATTTTGTGTTAATTTCGACGTTCTTTGTAAATCTCGACTTTTTTGTAAATTTAGACACTGTGAATTTCGACACTTGTAAATTTCGACTTTCTTTGTAAAATTCAACCTTTTTTGTAAATGTCGACATTTTGTGTAAATTTCGACATTCTTTGTAAATTTCGACATTTCTTGTAAATCTCAATACTTTTTATAAATATATACCGACTTCTTTTGTAAAATTCGACAATTTTTGTAAATTTTGAGTTTTTTTGTAAATGTCGACGTATTTTGTAAATTTTGACACCAAATGTTCTTTGATGAAACGAAATTTCTAACCCAAATGTGTTAATTATTAATCAAATTGCAAATACGTTTGACGTATCGACGCTTGCGCATTAAGCCAATTTCGTCAAGAATTTTGCGAACAATAGCCTTTGCCAGGTAATGAACGTGCTCTGGAATAATTTAGTGCATCGCTCATTAAATTTTTCAGTCTGTAATTCATTTATAATGATAATGTATGTTAATTAGAACTAGTTCCACGCCAAGTTTTGTTCCATCCAACATATTTTACGTTGTAATGTTTCATCCATTAATATTTATTTAGTTTAATACCAGATAAACAAAATAATGTCCGAATAATTAATAGTCCCTTTGTAATTTATCGAGGCCGTGTATTTCATTTTATCCCCTGAATTTCATGGCGTGTTTGTGAGCTGAAATAACAAACTTTTTGTAGGTCACATATTTGCAAAACCTAATATAAAATCAATCATAGAAACAAGTTAACAAAACAAACTTTTTCCACAGAGGGACGCCGAAGGATAACAATGGGAACTGTATAATAAAACTTATTTGGTCACCGCTGGTTCCAAACTCTTTGAATCGTATTTAGTTTTAATCTCATTTCAATTTCCTGCCTCTTTTTCTCAATTCGGCGATGCTTCACCTAATCCGTTCCTTCACGAATGTTATTCTTCGAAGTGAATCTGTAACCGCCGGCAAGCAATTCAACATCAGTTTCAGTCGCGCGAAATTGCTAAACTTTGAACTGCACCGAATTAGTTAAACTGTTATAAAATGTATTATCCAGACTATTTCGAAACTAATCAAATGCAGTGCCATCTGTACCCGTCTCGCAACACTAGCTTTGCTCATAATAATTAGAGAAGTTAACAACGCTAGCTATTCACCTACGAAACGAGTAAACGTCGGTGTACATTGGATTCCTCAACAGTCTGACTCAATCTTGACGATAAAGGAGCTCCGGCAAGTGAATACTCAGCAGTACACAAATCCGATTAAGACCTCCGCTTTTAGCCCCTAAATAGAATTAAAGTTTTCATGTTGATATGTGCTGAAATGGTATTTTAATTAAGTTCCGCAAATTGCTGAAATTACGGGCATTTAGTTTCATTGATAATACCTCGAGCTTTCAACTGAAATATTCATCAGTTCGGCTCACATTAAATCCTAAAAAGGGTAGTAGTTGAGATGTTTTGGGGCTCCCGCATAAATTTGGATGTTTCCAACTAGCGTAATTCTATTATTCTGAAATATTAGTTTCTCTGTTTAAATATTCAATGACGCATAAAGTAAGCCGGCTCTTGTTTACGATTCTACGAGTAAATAATAATCTGGCGGCCCAGAACCCTCTTTATATACTACATTCGCGGAAGGTCGAATCCATACTTTTGAGTTCTCTAAAATTCCTTTTAACTGAATTTGAAAAGCGACTAATAACAAAGAGAACAATTTGTTTCTACAAGCAAATAGTAGGGTGCTCCAGAACCCGCTTTGTATACTACATACATATATCGCGGGAGGTCAAATCGATAAGAGGTTTTGAGTTCTTCAAAGCAATTATTTTTGAACTCAATTTGGAAAGCGAGTAGTAGAAAACAGAACAATTTGTTTCTAGGGACATCTAATAAACTGCTCCAGAACCAGCTTTATATACTACATACATATACCGCGGGAGGTCGAATTGTTAACACGTTTTTAATTCTCTAAAATAATCATTCTTTTGAATTCAATTTGAAAAGCGACTAATAACAAACAGAACAATTTGTTTTGTTGTTGTTAGTAGCTTCCGATCAGTTTTATCCCTTCTATAATTAATAACGTTGCGTTGGTTAGTCTGCCAGTTATTTTATAAGCGACACCGTTTGCTGTATCCAACTTGCACAAACAAATATTGTTCCATAATTAATCATTAAAAAGGTTAACGGCGCAGTACGAAACTTTTGCCCGTTTCGTTGTCGAGAAATTACGCGGCATTTGTTTCAATTTTTACCCTCTATTTGAATTAATGACGATTTCATAAACGAGAGCTTTGTACCAACTGTATGTTAGGGTATGTCGTTGATAAATTAGAGCTTTCGTGTATATCATTTTTCTTCGTTACGTCACCAACGTTACGAGAGTTTCAAGAGGCGAATTCAACCCAACCTTGGGTTCCAGCCCAAAGGAAAACGTGAAAGCGGATTGACGAAAAAACTTTCTACACGAAAACTACTACGATGTCACCCGTCAGGCCACTAGCGTTTGAAACCACCCCATCATAAAATTTTGACGCATTGAATATAAATCTCAAAAGAAAATTAAGCTACGATTATTCGTTTAGAAGACATGAGGCTTTAAAATTTTGAAAAATGTCCAATTTTCCTTGAAAACGTGCAAAAAATTTCGATTTTTCAAATGTGGGTCTATTACATTTTTCTAGGAATTTAGGGACATAAAATCAGAATTCACAAAAAAATTCAGCCACGAACTTTGGTTTGGAAGGTTTGAAATTTCGAGATTTCGAAATTTGGACTAAATTTTCCAATGTCAAATATCGAAAATGATCTAATATAATTTGGAACCACCATATCATACAGATTTTGACACGTAGAATCGGAATCTGAAAAGAAAATTGACCTACGACTTTTCATTTGGGAGATTTGAACGTTTTAATACGTGAAATATAATCAACGGGAAAATTAAATTTAAAATAAAAACCTAACATTTCAGAAAAACTTGAAAACTGTCTACAATTCGAAAAAGGTCAAGATTTTCAGACGTACAGAGGTATAAAAAAAGTCAAATTTTGAGAAAACAAAATCTCGATTTCCAAAAATGTTTATTTAAATTTTGACCTTGGTAAAAAAGTTGTGTTTAGAAGAAATCCTCTTTTCGAAATTTCTTCAAAATATTTTTTACAATATTTTTATATCTTTATTAATACTCCGATCTAATTTAGAGAAAATAATAACTTGGAAAAAGTCCAAATTTCAAGGAAAACCCCATTTTGTGGAAAAACTCAACATTTCCAGAAACGTCGCATTTTTCGAAATTTTGACTCTCACCTCAAATTGCGATGCTTCACAAGCATCGCAATTTGAGGTGAGAGTCAAAATTTCGAAAAATGCGAACCCTAGAAAAAAGACCAATTTTAAGAGAAATATTCAGAATTTCTAGAAAATAACGAATTTTGAAGAGAAAGTCGAAATTTTTAGAAATATTAAACATCGAATTTTTAGATAAAAATCAACGAGAAAAAACAAACTTTAAGAAAGCAGTTAGGACAGAAATTTAGAACCTTAGAACCTAATTTTCCTTCTGGAAAATTAAGTAAGGTCAGAACCTAATTTTCATTCTGGAAATTCAATTCTAGGAAGTCAACATTTTCAGAAAAGGTCTACTGTTACGAGAAACAACGAAATTTCGAAAAAAAATTCAAAAAAAAAAGATAGAAATTTTGAACAAAAATTCGAAAAAAAAAAATTTCGAGGATAAAAGAAATTTTCAAAACCAAAAACGAATGTTGAAAAAAAATCGAAATTTCGGAAAGATTCAGATTTTGAGGAAAAGATTCAAATTTTGGACAAGTAGTATCTCTCTGAAGATGATAGCTTGGCTGTCGAAACGCGTTAGAGCAACGTTTGTTGTGTTTTTTAATCTTTCTTGGTTTCAGGGGACAAGTTCTGTTTTTCAATTTTTGAAGATAACCAAGGACCAGTCCGTTCCACTAAACTTTGAGAAAAAGGTCAAAATTTCGATAAAAGGACAAATTTTGAGCAAAAATCGAAATTTATTCTTCTTCTTCCTCTTTTTCTTTCG